>RDPX01000192.1:1151143-1169352 GCA_003991215.1 Morbakka virulenta | reverse complement strand
ACACTTGAACTTGTAATTGAAAGAGTAATCTTTATTAAAAAGTTATAATTAATTAATGTTATAATTAGGATACGTATTGTACACGTTTACTTTGTTTCAAAGAAGCATTTGCAAGACGTACAGAATGCTGTACAGAATGCTTTTTATCATGTTTATTCCAGTTGCCAGGTGCAAAGATCTGTCAATCATTGAGAGACGTGAGTCAGTGGATGAGTCTCACTTCTCGTATTGTTCACTGAAGGTTAGCTTGTGAAAAAACATACTGATCTTGAAAGAGATAAGAGATTTTTCTTTTTCATCAGTAAACGTTACAAATGTATGAGGATTGTTGCGATTAATCATAAGCTTAATGCTTTTTGGTTAATTTTTTAAAGAAACAGGTCTTGGGCAAATCTTCGTAGATTCAAATGCTTAATTTTCAGAATAGCCTTTACAAAGTGATAACAAAAGCCGGGTCCAGCTCACCGCTATACCACCAAGTTGTCGGTACCATTTTGAATGTTATATTTACCTGATTTAGTCGCTAGATTTATAAATCATACAAAACTTATTTACTAGATTTATAAATCATACAAAACACCTTCTTGAACAGTTGGTGATTCAGTGTTTCCGTGGTACACCGTTTAAGGGCACATTTTAATGACCAAGTCCAAAGATTCGCCAAGCTTGATATCAAAGTAACACAGCACAGGATTTTGTTGTATCTATCGAGCACTTTTGAATTTTACTAGCAAATGTAAGCGAATCTAGGGTTAAGCCTGATACCATGTGCACCATGAATCATTTCTTTTTCTTCTAACTGTGACTTTGTGGCGTTGTTGTGGTTCCTCCCATCGACTGAATAAATTTAATTTATATGAAGGAACCAAAGGGAGAGGGTACTCAATACTTGTACTCTTGTATTCACTTGTGGTTGATGGCAATGTGATTCTCACCATTTGCCAACAATTTCTTGACAACTAAAAAGACCGAGATAAAATTTTTGATTTTAGAATTCGATCAACTTCAGTCCAGCGGCATTACGTCCGGGAGCCTCGCCTCCACAAAAGAAACTGGAAGCTACGGAGGTATCCTTCGAAAATCCGCCAGAAATCAGAACCCTCGAAAATGCTGGCAAGGTATGTATTGTTTGGGCGTGCTTTTTGAGGCCTTTCATACATATTTTATTTTTTAATCAGCATCTGTTGAATTGTAGGTACTGCAAATTATATAGGGTCCAATTGATGATATTTTTCTTACAATGGTACAAGTAAAAGAGTTACTGCTTTTGAAGTACTAATGCAAATAACATTATTTTTGAAGTACTTTTGAAGCGTTGTATTGACATTGGCAGGAACCCAGCATTCACTTTATCATTTTCTAATTTTTCCTCTTTTTTTTTATGGTTTTGTTAAGAAACAATTAAAAACATAGATGAATTGGAAAGTTAAAATAAAACTCGAACCAAAACCTGCCAATATGTATTGATATATATTTTCATACATACACATTCAAAAACTTCTTTTTACACCTAAACTTCTCCGTTAAGGTAGCTTTGGATCTTGGGTTTTTAATGTACTGCTCTTTTTTTAGGAACGAGTTCAGGTGAAAGCTAAAAGAAGGCCACCTTCTAGAGGAGCTAGAAAAAACGCAGCAAAAGCTTTTGAGACTTTGTTTTCGAATTCAGCTTGTTCAAATTTGGAAAAAAGTTCGATTTCAAACTCAGCACCACTTAGTAGTAGTAGCGACTTAATTTTTGGACCTCCATCTCTGTCAGGTTCTCGTGATATGACGGACGATACTGATTTTCCAAGTGATATACTTAGTAAGTCAATTGAAGATTCTTCAGATGACATATTTAGTGAGCCAAGTGCTGCCCCTTCAAATGATATATTTAGTAAAGCAAGTATGCCCAAAAAGACAGCTGAGAAAGCTTTAGGTAACACCAGCAGTGATATAATTGGAGAAAAAGTAGATGATGATATCTTTGGTTACGATCCATCGGGAAGAGCTCCCTACACAAAATCAGCCACGGACTCAATTTTGGACAGTAATTCCGATTCCTCCAAATCCAATGTGGAGGAAACGATATCAAAGTCTGACACACCAATCCTAAAAGAGTCTGAGGACAAAGACCTGTTTTTTACTAATAAAAGCAATAAAACAGCCAGTACCAAAGACAAAGCTAATGCAGCCAGGTCAAATACCAAATCTCTGCTAAAAGGAAACACCAACACAAAAACTGTAAGTATTACAAGAATGTTTAGATTGAAATTATTATATATTTAAAATAAATAATAACTTAGTCAATAGGCTGATGTTTTGATTGCATGTTCTGAGTATAGGATTATTCCAAGAACGTATACCTTTAGTTTTTGTACGGTTACCAGGAGAAATAAGGTGGATGGAGGAGGGAAGGCTTAGTTTTGCTGATGCCTTTTAAAGTAACATGTACAGTGTAATTTAGGGGGAAAATCCAAGTTATGTTTGGTCCTTTAAATAGAAGAGGAAATTAAGAGGGAAGGTATCCAGGCAAGTTCTTTTAATAAATTCATATTGGCTGTATGAGACGAGATCTATTCATCATGCTTCTTGAATCAGGGTACAGTAATTAGACAAGGGCCATAAGTTAGTGAAATCTAAACTGATTATGATTAGATGTTTTATGTACAAACCGAGATCATGTTGAGAGTCAGTTCATAGTGGCAACCACTTCACACGCAGCTCTTCACAAACGTCATTTTGGCCAAAGTGGTAAATATTCTCCGAGTGGACATTGTGATAATAAACATAAAAGCACCGATCTTGTGTAGAAAGCGGTGTAATTGTAAACGATTGACTCGCCAATTTTCAGTTGGTCAGGAAATAAACTGAAATAGAGAAAAACAAATAAATTACAAAATTCTTTTCTGCATTTCTTGGTTTAAAAGAATACAGGCGAAAGTATTGCTTAGTCATAGTGGTCATTGTGCTTTCTTAGGGAATATAAGACTAATTTCAGAGAAAACGAAATCTGAAATGAAATTTCAGCTGTTGTATTTCTTTTTGCGCTAGAATATGTATGGAGTAAAACATTTGATAATCGGAGTTTAATATGTACTTCGAAAGTCATTATAAGTAATACATCACGGTATCGCACAAGATAATAAAGGTTTTAGGCCATAAATGATGGTTCATTAATAATCAAGCTTGAAAAGGTGGTTAAACAGGTATATGATCTGTGCTTGATCTTGCCATTACCAATACTGTTCTTGGTTGTTGTGAAAAGCATTGATGACCGCCTGTGATTTTACATCCAAAAATAGGATTTCGAGTACGATTAATGTCATGTTATAATTATTTCCCGTTTTGGTGGAAGTATTATTTTCATAACTATCGTGGTAGATTTATACTCTGATCGAGTTACGAGGGTTTTGCATGGGAAGGGCGAATCAGAGGTTGGAAAAGCGAGGTGCTGTTCAATTTTCAAAACTGTCCTGTAACCGCATAGGCGATGTACTAAAAATTAATAGTACTTACTTGCCTGTATTGTTTAGACTGGAATCAACAGGATATCTTTAGTTATTCAGTTGATATGCACCCTAAAAGATCTGCTTAAGTGAAATCTTGGGTGCATCAAATAGTTCTTATTAAATTGACTAGCTTTTATTCTACCTCGATATCTTGAATTGGAAAGTGCAGTTTGGAAACAATAGGAAAACATCATCAGATGATAAGCAAAATTAAATGGGTTTTTTCTGACTTTATCGCTACATTTTTCTTGTCACCATAAGGCCCCACTATGGCACAGTGTGCTCGGGAAGCCAAACATGTTTGCGCGGATGCTAGATCGAGCCCCTCACTTGAGAATTTTAAGTAAATTTGAATGTTGTAAGGACTTTTTTCGTATACCTTGATAACAAGACGAACATGTATTTACGAAAAATGAAGTAAAGTGGCGCTCTTGTTTTAGTTTGTACCAATTGCCAAGACCAAGGATGGAAAGCAAAAAGTCAACACAAGTGATGAGTGACCGATTTTCCCCTCCTGTACAATCCTCAGTTGATTAGCATTGAGAAAGATGCACTTGGATGTTTTCCTGAATAATAATTTCTAAGGGCGAGAAACTCTTTCATGCATAGTCGTATTATCGCTGTGTCAGAGAAGAAAGTGAAGTGAAATGAAAGTAATGCGATGTAGCATTTGTTTGTTTTTTTTAGAGAGCATGTTGATTATGGTGATGTTCTTCATTTCTAAATTAATTTGAAGAAAATTTAAAACTTCAACAGGCTTTCATGGACCTGATCGACCGGAAGGCGCGTAGGAAACATATTCTAGAAAAATTTTGTGAATATGGACGTATGAATGTAGTTTTTGCCCCAAGTCTTGCAAAAGCAAGTGCTTAATATTTGGGCAGAATAAAATTTCAGCATAAGGTCTTAGAATTTACATTTTCTGAACCATGATGACCGTAGTCTTGACCATTCTTTACATATGACCTTTGGGTGGGGTTCAGCTCCATCTGTGGTTATTCCCTGAGTAAAAAACGACGATTACATAACGACCTCTACCCATTGATTCTTTTTTTTCTAGGTACGTTTTTGTTCCATATCACCTTGGAAGTGTTAAATGGCGCTGTTTATTGTCTTTTAGTTGTGACCCAACTGCAATAGATAAATTTCACTGTCAGTTTTGTACATATACGTTAGTGTGTTTCGTTTTGACATTTGATACCATTTGGTACCTAAGATTTTTTGTACCGTTTAACACGCAAAGTTTGGCTCAGTGTTGGCAGGCTTTCTTTTGATATGCTTGGGAAGAAAAGAGCAACGCCGCACCAACAAAGAAAGCTAAAAAGGAGGAAATGAAAAAAATCCCTAAAAAATCCCTTAAAAAGTGGGATGATGACGACCTTTTTGGAGAATCTCGGTCAATTTTTGATGATTTAACAGCGAAGTCAAAAGAGAAAAAAAAGAAGTAGTCACCGGTTTCAGACGGCATAGTTTCTAGCGAAGGTAAACCCCTTATCTATGTTAAGGGTAGTTTACAGCTGGCCTTTTTCCCCATCTCGATCCAAAAATGCGCATCTCATCCCCAAATCCCCTCACATCAGTGTTTGTCCTTGACCTTCGCAGAATGTTTGTGGTGTTAATAATACTGGCCGGGTAATGCGATATTTTTTGTTGAAAACAATTTAGAATTCTGGTATGAAAACCTTAAGCCGCATTCAAAATACTCAATTAGACGGACCAATCAGGCATGTAGAGAGACTACACTAGGGAGACAACACATTAAGAGCAGAATTTATGCAATCACTGTTACGAGTTTACATTTTTTTCCGGATTAAGTTTAATGTGAAGCATTTCCGTTGTGCAGTTTTTACTCAGACGAAGTTAGTCTTTGTTTCCAGTATGATGGCAATACAAGTTTTATTTGCCTGCCTTAAAGTTCTTTTATGTTTAATTTATTAAATTATGTTTATTTATGAAATGTACTGCAAATTGTATTCTTTTTGCATAAATTAGTTTAGGTAAGTCAGTCCTTTTAGTCAAGAGAACAATAGACTATCTAGTATCAGTAAAAATATTCACTTACTTGTACAAAACATACGCTTGATAAAAGAAATAAGTATATGTAAAATAAATGGTGAAGATAATATTTAAAGAGAGGAGCTTTATTTTAGAGAAGCGAAAAATGTGCAAGTTAAGGATACGGTAGTAATCTGGTGAAGAACGTAGCAAGAAAAACCGAGATGGCTCATATGGCGGGGATAGCCATAGGCATTGGTTGGAAGCCAGTTCGTTATACACGTTTTTCACTTATCCTGGATAAATATTACTTGTTCCCATGCCATATTTCGTAAACGAAGCACCTAAATGAAGACTGTTGTTCAGATCGGGTAAGGATTTTGAAAAGCGCTCATCCAACAAACTAGCCTTTCATAAAATTCACAATACGGTTTTTGTATTTTATGCAAAAGAGCACTTTCCTTCTAAATACTACCGTTTAAAAATCAGTCAAATATCAGTCAAATACGGTCATTTTTTGAAATCTGATTATTGCTATCACTCCTGACAAGGGGTTACACTGTTTGCGTGTTAAGTCAGTAGTGCGACTTCTAACTTTGGTTTTATTTGTTTGTTGTCTGTTGTCTGTTGTGGGACCTTATCTCTTCTCGAAGCCAAACTTTAGGAATTTTTTTTCACCAGATATATTTAGTTCCCCAAAGACAACAAAAGAGAAGAAAACAAAAACAAAGAAAAAAGCGGAAAAGGCAACCAAGTCAACGAAGACAGTTTTTGATGACAATGCACCTGGTTTATTTCATGATCCTTTGAACGCATTGGGTGGAGATTAATTTGGGTTATAGATATATTTTTTTCAGGGAAAGGGTGGGAATTTAATTATTTTAATCACTTGTCATCGCCATTGAATTGTTTCGACACAAAATACATAATTCGGGACAATTTTTTTCATTCTGCCAATTTTTGTCCTTTTTATCTCTTTGTTTGTGTAATTCTTCAATTTGGCATTTTTGTTGTTCGTATGCGTAAGATAATCTAAAATTTTTGTTTTGCCTTAAATAAAACATGTACTTTTCAGCCAGCTGTATCCACCATTACACCTAACATAACACCTCGTATAAATATTTGGTCTTGTATTATTCAAATTGATTTATTGAGGCAGAAGATGAAGATTTATGGGGGCAAAATAATTGAGAAGTCGCAGCTTCCTGAGATGTAAATTTGATTTGATCTTCGTCACAGAATGATTTATATTTTATACTATTCAGAGACATTTTAAGCAGTTGTTTTTCCAGTTTGGGAATGTTTAGAATTGTGATGAACATTGACAGACATCGTGCCGTGTATTGTGCTGTATGTATTAATGAAAATGGAAGAAAAATACAAATAAATGGAAGATGCTGTAACATTTTTGGTAAAGTAACATGCATTGAAAAACAACATGGACCATGAGTGAAGTAAAAGATACTTACTATACCACGTGTTTACTGCATTCATAATTAAATTGAGCCGACCCTACATTAGGGAAACCAGAGTAACTCAAACACTGTTTTCAGGCCTTGGGCGCGTCCCTAAGCACCGATGAGTTGCCTTACACAAAACAATCCCCACGAAGAGTTCCCATGGGACCAGCAACAAGCTTTATTATGATTTGTATAAAGAAGGTGCTTACTGTAACTAAAGATGTTACCGTGAAGTTGTATTTCTTGGAGTGGCCTTTCGAGCCTTAAAGCGTTCACAGTAGGAGGGAGTTCCTTGCTACACCACTTTCAAACAATAAAATGCTTTGCTTTGGGTGACGTGCAGTTTTTGTGGATTTTGAAAAGCACTGGCAAGATCAGAAAAGGAAATGTATCCACATCGTAAAGTGAGGTAGATCTCAGCAGGCACACCTAAGAAAATCATAATACACCTTCAGTAGAGTTTTCTGTTAAAACTGTTTGCTGGTGTCTGATTATTGATTTAGTCGAAATCCTAAAGAGAACAAACGGAAAATGAAGCAACGACAAAAGTAAAAAATACAACTTTGCTTATATACCACCATATAATAGACTTTTAAATGATGCAGTCGAGATGTATAAATACATGTATAAATACAACAACATTACAAACCAGCAAATAAAGTCGCTGTTGCTTTCATATTAAGATCTAGTTTTTCTGTTATGGCTGGACGAAAATGTGCATGACAGTGAATGTAATAAAAGAACACATATTTCAATTAAAAATGATCTTGGCTTGTTATAAAGTTGAAGTACCTTTAGGGGTAGCTAAGTAATTTAATAATTCTATTTATCCCACTTTGTGCATTACACGGTTTTTGAGCCTCCTTTGCTAGAAAATACCATAGATTTCAATGACTATTTGAAAGTCTGCCAGATAAAAAGAATCGACTCTCACGAGTGCCTTAAGCAAATGTCTGTGCCTACGATTTGTTCCGTGTTTCCTTGGGGTGGAATCGTTACGTAGTGGCAATGGTGTGGAGTGCCTAACATTACCAAATACTCTAGGAATTATCCTTAAAATGCCTCTACGAACAAAAGGCGCTTGTTTTAGCCCCGGTAGTCTGATGACTTCAAGTACGGCATTTCTTGTCGAGAGATATTAAAACCAGCTCCCATGAAGATCAGGCGTACACCAATGCACAGAGGGTGCCCTTTGTATAAGATAATAGATTCTTTCGCAGTAGTCACACTCAATATTATTTATACTATATAACGCCTACTATAACGTAGGCGTCACTCGGGCGCCGGTCATCTGATTTTATGACAGCGATACCAGGACGATGCTTAAGTGGGTATCTCAAGCCAACCCTGATTTATATTCCACAAACACACTCCATGCCAGCAAGGTGGCCATACAATAGTCACTGGAGTTTTCCTGAAAAAAGTCAACTCGACTTTGTTGACTTCAAACTTTTATGCCACGCACCTTTTTAAGTCGAAACTCTTAGTAAGTACCTCCACAAACTGTTTATTTTATTCTTTGATGAAGGCACTTCTATAGGTTCCTTCTAAAAAGTATCGTTTGAAATCGTTGGGGACATACGTGAAGCATTCGCAAATGATAGGCGTATGGGGTCGAAAGGGGAAGGTGGGCTTTGACACGACAAGGTTATACACTCTACCTCCCAATATTCCACTTGTCTAAACAAACTTGGCACCATTCCATACCCAAGCTACCATGTAACATGCACAAAAGGGGAGTAAACAGACATGTTTCAAAACAGACATGAAAAGGTAATAAAACACGCAATGGCCACCTTGGCCACCTTGGCCACCTTAGAAAACAAAAAACTGAACTTAATCCACCATTTCCAAAATGCAAAGAATCCTTCACATTTGAAGCTCAAGGTTTTTAACAGAAATTTAAGTTACAGGACGATTACTAAAAAGAGAATGTAGTGTTTGAATGCGTAAGCAAATGCCATACCAAAGGATCTAAGACTAATTTCACTCGTAAAAGTAAAGAATATGTATGAAATTACAAATTATTCACCAAGATTCCAAACAGTCCAGCAACAACGATACTGTTTTCTATTACAAAGCACTCGAGGCACTACGTTATAGGTGTCAAAGACTAAAATAGTGTCTGCTAATATTTTAAATCGGGATCAAGAGAAATCTACCTAATCGTAATTATAAACATTGAAACGTGTATGATAGTTACATCAGCTATGGGAATGACACAAAAATATCAGCACCCCCCCCCCCAATTTTCTCACCTAAGCACCTAAGAATTTCTTTAAAATATATACCACAAAATATATTGCCATGAATACAAAACCATTTAGTGGTATATATATTGACAACAAAGATATTAATCCAATTAAGAATTAAAGTAGAAAGCAGGTGCAACAGAAAACACAGCTCCAAGAGGGAGAATGATTATAATAATTCTAATTTTTTGTTTGTCATCATATAATAATTCCTTCAAAATAGATTATAAAAATCAACAAATCTAAGCACCAAGCTATATCAAAGTGAGTGAAGCCTTGGCATACAATAAACACAATAATAAATAACTATCAACGGATATTAACGGAACTATGCAACTTCAACCTTTATTGTAACATTCTGGTTATAACATGGTGCATCACCACACAATCCCTGCGTCCTTGGCCATTGCATAGAATCTACTGCTCTTATCTGCTAAAAGCTCAGTTGGTGTAGAAAATTCCACGATACTGCCTTTGTCTAATAACATTATTCTGTTGAGAAAATAATAAAAACAAACTACATTTCTCAAGAAAAGAAATTACGTGGAGGGCGGGGGTAGAAATGTCTGCTCTCCCTTGTCCCTTAAAGACTGAAGGGAAACACTACATAACACAGCTGTGTCGAACATAACTAGAGCCCTGCATGGTGTTAGCATATCACAGGCATTTCATTTCATGGAGTCCTTTCCTTCACATGGCTCTATTGCAACCCAATACTACGCACGAGTCAACTCACCTTTGTAAATTGTAAATAATAATCTTTACGTTTTGACTCCACATACTATTTTGTACTTATATTACCGTAGAGTAATTACTTGTGATGTTATGTAGTGCTTTTATGCTTCGTATCTCTGACCTGATCATGCAACAAAAAAGGTAAAAAAACCAGAGCTCTTACGAGATTTTGCCAGAAATCCACAACAAAATAACCTCAGTGCGGGATCCTGGCTCTTGACAAGAGATAATACTAACCAATATCGTTATGGTCACAGCGCTATCTGGCACAGCATTGATACCGGACACGTCAACATGTTACACGGAGTCAAGTATAAAAAGTAATCCAATGTGGAATCATAACAATGCCGCCTGGATCTAACCAAGGTGTCCTGTGTAAAAAATCGCCCATTTTCCTAGCATATAAAAAAATGGAATGCAATTTCCAGCGGAACAGCCTTCACAATGACGCTAGAAATTTTCTCTTTAGGGTGCGTTTTCAGTCGAGAAGCCCGTATGGTTTAACAAAGATTTACTTATATCTTTTGGGCAATTTTCTGTAGTTTTATATTTCTAGTTACAGTTTTTGTTCAGCATGATACCGATATCACCATTTGAAAATGAAAACGAGATAAAACATAAACCATAACGAAGTTCATCACTATTCAACTATCATATCTTCCAGGTAGGAAGTTCAGATTTTACGAGAAACGCCCTGGTGCTCGTCCATAAAAAACCCTTTTATTTGTTAAAATTTTAGTTTACCTCTGAAATCAATTAAAAATCTGGTACTCAGAAAATAACAGTAATGTTTCTTCCAATGAACTAAAAAGTACTTGCGAAATGAAATAAAGGAGACTAATCCAAGAATACTGTCTTGATCATTAGATGCAATATTATACTATCTTGCAACGCATATTCCAATTCCCAATGTAACTAACCTCCCACCTTCTATTGCCAGTCCTATTTTGGAAGTCCCTAACATTTAAAATGTACTTTGCGTACTAAAATGACTAAGATACGTTTTTTAACCATCACAAAGGATATTGCTAAACCAGTTACTAGGTAAGCACAATATACTTAATTTCATAAATACTGAAAGCCATACGAGAAAGACTTCCTTTATTAGCATCCCTCGACTTGAGTCTATTTCAAGTCATCATCCACAACATAATCGCTTCCGTTGCAAAGCATGTCTGGCGAGAAACCATAAAATATCGGGAAAAAGAGACTTAATAATAACCACTACATGGGCAAGTATACCTTAATCTTCAGTGTTCAAGGTTAATCACGTTTTGTTTTAAGTGCAAAAAGACTGTATGGAACATTTGTTTTGGTTCACCACCACGAAACGAGCATGCAGGTTGCCTCTTACTTCTACTGAAGCCCATCTCTTCTCCAGCGTAGTGTAACTGGGTTTTTGTTTCCTTTGTTAATCCTGCGGCTCTTAGTCTTGCCTTCATGGATTTTGAGGCCAACACATACTGACATGTCTGCCCAAGGCCTTGTCTTGCATCTGATGGAGAAAGCAGGGCAAAGTTGTCTAGCTGTTCAGAGTGCCCACCGTATCTTATGCCCTTTTGATATTTTCTGGCTCCAGTCAATTAAAAATAGAAAGAGGAAAGACATCAAATAGTCTCATTCTGTTCTTCACTCCAAAATTGTTTGTAGGCTTTCCTCCATGAACCATCCCCCAGGTCATTTCATCGTACAAGTTCTTTGTCACGGTGACCAATTTTCATGGTACTCCATGGTGGTAAAGAAGATTCCAGAGGGTACTGCAGTTGACGCTGAGAAATACTTTCTTATAATGGTCGATACTGGTGTGAAACTGGGAGTTCCACTCCGTAAGCTGCTCAACGATCATACGTTGGGTGGCGATGCATAATGTCTTAGGAGAAGCCGGCCAGCAGGTTTCAGAATAGAAAGTCGACTACACCTTTCATTCTTTTGCGGAAGATCCTGTTGACGGCCATTCCGGATACTGACAGGAGAGTAATTTCTCTTTCGTTGTCACAGTTACTGAGGTCTCCTTTCTTTGGTTGCTTGACGAGGTAGCCGTCCTTCCTGGCTGCTGGTACTTTTTCATTTCAAACCTTTAGGAAGATAGGGTACAACTTCTCTACAGTGCTTCTGCTGAGATGCTATCCGGTCCTGCCGCCTTGCCATTTCTCCGAAGCTTCTCTTGTCTGCTCTGCTGGCTTATGTAAATTTTTTTGTGCCTTGGTCTTTGCGGCTCTTGTCTGACTCTTGTTTACTGCAGCCTTTTCTTTTTTGCTTCCTCTTCTGGATCTTTAGCAATATATCCACCGATATCCATCCCTTCTGTTGATATCTTTTGGGGACCCATTACTCTCTGGGAGGTTGAGGTTGAGTACCCCTTTCACTTTTTGCCACTGGTTCTGTATGGTTATGAATGGTGATATCGTCTTCAAGCAATTTCTGTGGTATTTGTTGGTGCGAAACTGTCTGAATTCTTCTCTGATCTTAGAATCTTTCTTTGGGCTGTTGTGTTTCTGCGTCTGAATCCTTTATTCTAGTTCTTCTTCAGCTTCAGTTTCAGCTTGGCTACAAGCAGATAGCGGTCACCTGGGACATCTATTTGTCTTTTCATCCTTAAACCCTGTGAGGACATACTGATGCTTTTGGCTGTGCAGATGACATCGACCTGGTTTTCCGTCACCAGCCAAGTGATACTCAGGTTGCCTTGCGGCCTTTTCTGTGAGGGAAAGTGATGCCACCGAGGACCAGGTTAGTCACTGCACAAAACTTTTCAAATCTCTCGTCAGTCGAGTATAAATCTAAGAAACCGTGTCACTTCCTTATATCCCGTGAAGTCCTGTCCAATCTTGACATTGAGATTGCCTGTGACGTTTTAAAGTCTGTCGGAGCATGGAACTGAGCAATGTTCATCATCGTCTTCTTTTTGGTTCAAAAGCATGCAGCATTGATTCTTGGTCTACGAGCTTCCCATACCATCAGACCCCTTTGTGCAGGTCCTAACAGCATGACTGCTACGCCCTAGGTGAATGAAGCATTAGTTTCGTCGTAGTCGGAATACAGCAATATCTCTCTTCTTAACAGTCTCTTTTGTCCTGACTGTATTCATGTGGGCTGGCTGATTCAAAGCAGTGACAGCTTGTAGCTTTTTATTTCTGTGGCTAGTTGCGATATTTTTCCAGCTCTGACTTAAATCGCGCCAGGCAACGGTAGGAGAGTCAGCCATGCAGATTCTCCTGACTTAAGGCTTTCACTGCTCGGCATCATACCTCCTCTTGATGAGGTCCCTTCCTCTTCCAGGGTAGTAGTTCCTTGGTTTGTTGTTGGCGTTTCTGTTGCAGGCTGGGGTTTTATGGAATACGGTTGCTAGCTCCATTATTAAGAGTTCTTTCTTATCCGAGCTTCAAATCAGCCATGGTGGAGTAACGTTGTCATCTTACATGTAGTATAATTTTTTATTTACAAAGCGATCAAATTAATGTACGAAACCAACTAAAAATGTCCAGTCAAGTCTGTCGAGAAATATGAGATCGAAAGCTAATTCGTAAACTAAGGTAAGCAATTATCCCCTTTGGCAATAAAGTAAAGCGGTAATGTAAGCCACGAAGCTTTTACGAGGATGTTAAGGTGGTACCGCTTCTAGAAAAACTTGGCAGATGATGTGGTCAGAGGGCGAAGAGCTGATGTTGCAGACATCAGAAATGGTTGTGTTAAGGTTGAGTGTACCGGTATCAAATTTTTATTGAAAAAATTACAAAAGCTCAAGTCCTTACATGGTTTAATAATAGTGTTAATGGTGAAGCGGTACTACTTGTGGTTTTGTTACTTATGCGAAATAGGAGATAAAAATACTCACCTGTCATAATCCATGATTGTATTTAAACGATGAGTAATCGTTAAAATGGTGCAATCTTTAAATTCTCTTCGAATGGTACCTTGAATCAATTCATCAGTTTCCATGTCAACTGCTGCTGTTGCTTCATCAAGAACCAGGACTCTTGTTTTTCTCAGTAATGCACGGGCTAAACATATTAACTGACGCTGTCCAACACTGAGAAAAGTAAGAAAGAAATGTAAACTCAAGGGATCTGGTAGATATCACCTATGCTAATGAATATCGCGTACGGTTTTAGCTTCCTTCGCTACTCGATGCAAAACCAAAAGACGTCACATTTCCCTCAGTATTACTAAAAATAAAAGGTGTAATTCCTTAATACAGGATTTCTCAACGAAATGAAATTTTATTGATATCGTCTTCGAAATAGCTCTTTTCAGTCCCCAATTTCTCTATCTCTTAGTCTCTTGCTTTCTTGCTGCAATGACATGTATCACTATAGCACTAACACAAGCGAGCGGCATTGCGATCAAAGTAAAGACGTCAACGGTTGGTAAAGACCTTTTACATATTATATACGTAAGCATTATATAGGTAATGGAAAGGAAGGTAAATATTTGTAGTTAAACCTACTTAAAATTAGGCATAATTACAAAATTCATATGAAACATGCATGGAAATAAAGTGGAAGTTCCAAATATTATGCATTCAAATTCTGAAAGAAACAAGATGCATTTGGAAAAACTGAACAAAGTAGCCTATGATCTGTTTACGTTTTGGGGTTTCTTACACTTTAGCTGTATAATTTTTGCCTCAAATGAAGTCAAATGAGAAGTTACTGCAAACATTATTTTGAATAGGCGACACGATACGGTTTTAAGGACACAGTTCAAAGTACATGTTATTAAAATTTACCAGTCAGTGTTACGAAAACGAAGTAAAATAGCTCAAAATTTGTGAGAAAATGAATAAAAAGAGAAAATATATAAATATAAACTTTGTAACTGCAAATAAATAATAAATTTTTCAGTACAACATTACAAGTAATATTTTACAACGCTCATCACTGCTGTAAAAGTATTCTGATGCTGTGCGAGTGAACTTTGTTTTGAGCTAAGATTTACCGAAAAATGTTCACGAACTGTCACTGCAGGCTGAACACATATTTCATATTCTTTACAAAAGAGAGCAGGTTAAATTTTTCTTCTAAAAATCGAGATCAGCAGATTGCGAAAACCGGCAGTCTATAAAATAAATTCTCTACCATGAAAATAATTACGGATTGCCTCAAGAAACCGAAGATAATAAATTTTTAAAAAACTACTTAAGTTTGTCCTTCAAATTATGTACTCCACACCAAGAAAACACTATCAACTGAGTGTTTTTGTACCTGAGGTTTTCTCCTCCTTCCAATATCTCGTGTTCCAACTTGGCGTCTAGCTCTGAAACAAAAGTCTTCAAATGTGCAACTTCAAGGGCATACCACAGCTCATCATCCGTGTACTTTGAAAACGGGTCTAAGTTGAATCTCAGGGAACCAGAAAAGAGGACAGGATCCTTCAATGAAAATTCAAAATAAATATTTCTGGTTCTTATTATAAAAAGGGAAATCCTTAAACAATAAGAGGTAAGAAGATTCAAATAAAACATCTATCAAAGAGCACAATAAATTTATTTTTTCGTCATACTGTCCAGATATTCCTTTAAAGTGCCGCCTGGGGCATTTATTGGAAAGATCTTCTAAAAAATCTTGTGGTCTAAAATATAATTCAAAAAGCAATACACAAGGGCTGACCAACTAAACAATAACCAAATATAGATGCTTCAGATCAGTATTTTAAGCTTGAAAACCAATTACAAATTTAATGCTATATTGTTGACAATATTTAATTCTGATCAGCATGAAAAACGTCCTCAAATGTAAAAATACAGAAATTTTATCACGTTGCTGTCATTTGAAAGCAAGGTTTTCGTTTAGAAACTAAGTTGCATATTTCGATGTGACCTTTAATATTCTAATACAGAAAAATGAAATGATCATCTGAGGCTGTTACAATTTCACTTGGCAACTCATTCTATGCACTGAATATCCACTGCGCATCAGCACCAAAATATACTCTATGCCTGTTAATTCACGCTTTCCTGTAGCCAACCATTCGTCATAGTATTTCTAGAGTCTTCTTCTGTCAGGCCTATATCAGGATAAAAAAAGGTTTCTATCCGTGGCGTACTATCACTTGGTGCTAAAACTAATGCTGTATTCGAAAAGGGTAACTTTCTCTTGACACCATCGATCAAAAGCTTACACCAGTCTTTTGGACTGAGACCTTGAAATATTTTTCCTAGCCAACACCTTGGTTTGCGTGATTTGCAATAAATAAAGGTTGTGAGTGAGAGATAATAACTTATCAGTGTCATCTCGCTTTCTAGCTTTTGTACAAGTTAAATTTTAAATAAGGCAACAATCACATTTATCAACAGCCTCAAATGACCGAGTAACTTTGTTATCACTGCCTGATTAATTCAAAAGAGAGTTTAGTTCCTTAACGAACTAAAAAGTAATGAAAATCATCACCTTTAAGTATTATTTACCTGGGGAATGATAGTGAGCTTTGATCTTAAGTCATGCAATCCAATCGAAGAAAGGTGCACACCATCGATCTCTATTTTGCCACCTGCTGCTTCAATTATTCTAAATAATGCCATAGTAATGGATGATTTTCCTGCTCCAGTACGACCAACGATTCCGACCTGGAAAAAACGTTTCTGAAGCTGTAACGAATCTATTTTACATACAATGATGTTCTTTCTCTCACGTTTGTGAAACACTGTCCAAAGAAAATCAGTGATAAATGCAGATGGTTCCTACAATAAAGTGCCGGCAACAATATAGTGATCAAGTAAAATGGGGCCTTCACTACCAGACAACAAAATGGGTTCTCTCCATCCCTCTGTCTTCTAAAACAAAGATAACAGGCAGGGTATGGGTAGCAAAGTACTACTTGCTACCAAGACTGGTTCTGCCTTGAGACTAAAAATTATTGTGCTTATCAAATCGACGCGCAACTTACCTTACAGGAACTGAAGAGTTATAGGGGTGCGAATCCAATAACTAATTCTACAAGTGGAACTGTGATAAGAAAATCCAACTTCCCACTAAAAACTGTCAGTTGAAAATTAATTGCACATAAAAACTGATAGACATTACTTTTTAATGATGGGTGCACTGTGATATCCGCTGTGGATACCTTGAATAAATAAATCAATGCTCGTCAAGGGTGCGGCTGTAAGAGTCAACTGGTAAGTTACTAAGATTTACTTACTTTCGATGTACAAACTCATTTTATCATGTCTGCATGTCTTTGACGTGAGTTAATGGCCAATGGCATTATTCTGTCAACGTCTGCTAGGTCCTAAGTTGGCTAAAGTCAACTTCGTACTTCAGCTAAATGTTTCTCCTAAATATCTGCTCTTCTTCTGCTTCAAAAAATTTGTGACCTATTCTACTTCTTACTTTTGTAAATAGCCTGACGATATTTTTACGATTGTAAATAACATTTCTAACAAAAACGTTGCAACAAATGTGTTGTTACTGAATTTTCTTTTCAAAATAGAGGAGTTTTAAGGCTCAGTCCGTTTCATACTGGTTTCCAAAGATCTGAGTTTCAAAAGGCAAAATTTCGCAATGCGTTTGGGCATTTTAGGCGAAGGGTTTTTCTGTCTTTAAACCAGAAAACTGCAGTCAACACCACAGAAAATTATCAAAAAATGTAAGATTAATGCACTTCCAAAATAAACAAGTATTCCCCTCGTTGAAAAATAACAAAATAGTTTTCAACCCAGACTTTGATAAAGTGTCACGCAATTCCAGCAAAGATCAGATGAATAAAATATTAAAGAAATTAGACGTAAATATACCTTCTCTCCTTGACGTATGTCACACTGAAGATCTTTTAAAACTAAGTCCAAGCCTTCTCTATAACGCACACTGTAATTGTCAAAAGAGATTGCACCTTTATCTGGCCACTCTTCACTTGGTTTGGTTTCCTGTATTTCCCAGGATGCCTAAAAGTCAAGTTAAGTTAGTAAATCGCAGTTAAAACTAACAATAAAAATATGATCTTTAAACAGGGTCCGCTGTTTGCTCTTGCATTAAACAAATGAAATCAGTTAACAGACAATGCGGCAGGCAACAACCAAAAAGGTCACACTGTCCATTTCTGCATTTCGTGTCAATCTATTTACATACGGAAAGCTGTGCTTTAAAGTAATGAGTGTATAAAATGGGTCAAACCTATGGAACTAAATCATGAGGCTTTGTTTCAGCGGGTCATTCTCTTAACTGTACCACCAAATGTTCTTTCATCAGATATTTTTCATTTACATACCTCCTTCGGTGTATCAGTGTACTCTTTCACCCTCTCAACTGATACAATATTTGTTTCCAGTTCACTTGTCATGC
>RDPX01000192.1:1130896-1148819 GCA_003991215.1 Morbakka virulenta | reverse complement strand
ACTGTGTAAAGGCAAGAGTTAAATTTTCAGACACAAACCGTACAAATTACAAACAAAGTCAATAGCTCAACGTCTGATTCCTAAAGTAAGAATTAGTATGTTTCCGGTCAGATCAGACCAGAATGGTTAGGTACCGAAACACTCTTCAAGGAATTATTTCGTGCAGAAATGACATATATCAAGTAAATAGGTCGGGTATGAAAACCATGCCAAAATTGGATTGGGTCTGGGAGACAGCGAGCGGCATTTCACTCCCATCCCCCTTTACTATACAGTAACGTTACAACCAGTCACCGAGGAGACTTTGCCTTTCATTCTCGTGATTTTAGTTACAACATTAAAAAGTTTAACAGAAAGACTAAAGGTATTTCTGAAGCCGCACATATTGGGTTTTCCACATAAAATGTCTCTTGACAAGGATGTTTAAAAAATGTATTACTTCTGCAGCCACTTGCAAAAAGGAGTAATTTTCTATGTTGTGTGTAACTGGTTGCCCCAGGATCGTGTGAAAATGTGAAAAGGCCTATCTAATACGATAGACAATGTTCTATATCTACTAACAGGAACATTGTGATCACAGGTCTAAAAAATAATCTTTGTCTCCACCGAGCCGGACTAAAACGATTTATACTGTCTGCACATATTCCATAACATTTTAGCTAGGGCTAACCTTCTTGTTAAAATGTAGGCTTCAAAGTCTGTAAATAAATAAAACATGGAATTTTAAAAGTCTTATTACATAAAATATAACAGGCCTTGATTCTAAGGATAGAAAAACAGAAAGTGGAACAAATACCCATACTTTTTCCTACTTAATGCATCCGCAAAAATGAGGGTCTAAAATCTTCCCTTCTTTTTTTTATAATAGGATAACAAGTGATGGAGGGAAAACAGAAAAGGAAAACTATAAGTTAAAATGAAATCGTTGGAGGTAACGAGCAAAGAGGACAATCTTGATGATGACAAAGAGAAAGATAAAACAAGGAAGAAGAGCAAAGTGAAAACAACCGAAGAAAAGGGCAAATAAGGTAAAGCGAAAACGGGAAAGGAAAAAAAGAATGATGCAGTAAGGGCGACAAAGGAAATTGAAGGGAAAAGATGGAATGATAAAGGAGGAGAAAATTAAGGAACGGGAAAACAGTAACTTCGTGTACATTCGGGAGTATCTGAGTTGAATCTTTTATGTACTTTTATGTTTCAAATTTTTCATGTATTAATTGTACATCACTCTCCAGTCAGAAGTACCAACACATTTCTGCTGATATACTAGCCACTTTCACAGGTCCTATGGCATGAGTTGCTATAAATAAAAATAAATTCACCTAACAATGCATGACAACACCCACAAAAATACATTGCTTTAGTACTTAAAGATCACGTTTGGTCAAGGCATGTGTGAAAAAACTATTATCATTATTTTATAGCAAGGTAAAAAACACTAAATTCCATACCTGTGTTACAACGTAGAAGATAAGAAGCGGAAATAGAACTGCCAAAAAGACCGGTGTAGCGAACGAAATCACAAACATACTACTACAAACTGATACCAGTGTCCCAATAAAGGATTTAATTGAGAAAGGTATCACTTCATCAATTCTGTTCATATCAGATGAAAATCTATTTACAATTCTTCCCATTGGTGTCGTTTCAAAAAACCACATAACACTGTGAAATACGCTGATTAAAAGTTTGTTATGAAGATCACGTGATACACGGAAAGTCCCAAATGCTAATAAAAATGCATTAAACAATATAAAAATGGCTTGCAGTATCCCAAGGCCACCATAAACTGCAAAGTTAATATTTGTTTCTTCTTCTGTCGTCACATTCAAGGAAGTCCATCGAGCCAACCAGATTCTAGAACCGACTGCAAGTCCTTCATAAATTATGGCACTCAAAACTATTAAAAGTGTAACAAAAACTCCCATTGCTTTAGTATATGTGCAGAAAACACCAATTTTTACCTAAAAATGGCAATAAAATAAAAACAACCTTCTATATATGTCTGACAAATGAGAGCAAAAACACTCAATTAGAATACAAACAGTATTTTATCTATGGCTGCCTTAACGCATGTCTAAAACCTCTCAAATAATAACTTTTGAGTTTCAGCAATAGCAACACCATAAGTCATATTCAGGGAGCTGCATGTGTGGTCTTTGCATACTACTAACATCTTTTTATCCTACCTCCAACTCCTAAACCGAAATCAATAATGAAAACAGTAATCTACAGCTTTTAACATTGAAACAGGTTAGGCACAGTACTCCCAATGTCAACGCGTGGCGGCAACCTATCCCATGATACACTGATTACTACAATTCGTATACTATTGACCTAAAATATAATTATACATAAAAATTACTTGACATGAGCACTTGAGACTAACAAGCATTTTCCATCGATGTTGTGTTTTCGTCAAAGTATAAATTAACTGCAGACACCCAAATTCTCCGAAAGTAAATCTTTTAGTCATATTTTAAGACAGATGTTCGTTCTTAGTTTCTCACGCGTCTGCGACCGATTGCACTCTTCCGGGAAAAAGCTAATAAATTAAGTTAAATTTTTTGCTTAAAATGACCGGAACATATCATTTGACAAATCCATTTAAATCCAATGCCCAAAGACACAAAAATAAATTTGAAGGAAACTCCTTCATTAAAGTGATCACAAAAATGATACTGTTGAGCTACTCATATTACTGTCTTATAAACGAAACCCCACTCCTCGCGCTGTAAATAGGCTGCGCTGCTATTCATTTCTCTGATTGATTATGTACAGCAAATATGCCCTAAATTACTCTCGCAAATACACAAGTTACAGTCATCAATTTCCTACTAGCCAAAGGTACTAAAGACTGAAATTATCTTCATAAATTCTCTAAAAGCAGTTAGCTCATTATACCTACATATCATGGGCTGGTTTGTTTTTTTAATGTCACTTATCGTTATTCTGTTCAGAATAATATAAATGCTTTTACTAAGAAGATTTACTAGTTGTACTAAAGTACGGAAAGGCTTCCTTTAAGATTTTGAATTTCTCATTTTGGCTTCAACTACGTTCTTAAATGACTGCACTATATTTGTTCCAAACAAATAGGTTTAGTGGCAAGAACGCAATACTTTCCGAGTATGGCCTACTTTTCCATAAAATTAAGGTTTAAGACAAACTAAAAAAGAACGTCATACCAAACGTTATTCAACAGTACCATTTGAATGTCATAAAATTCATGATACACGGGTATCGATAACATCATCCTTCCATAGTCGTAAAGTAGTTAAAACACACTAAAACTATTGCTCCCATGGGGGGTTTTTCTCGAAGTTCGATTAGTCAAAAGCACTCATGTGCCTAAAAACAACAAGGTTCCAATAAGGTATTAAAATGTGTGAAAGAAGGGTTTCTACCCAGTGCGGGCCTTTTGATTTGTACAAAATAAGCAATTAAATTTCCTTATTGCAAAATTGAGAATGAAAAAACAATTTGGGCACTGTGCACATTTGGGAAAAACATTAAGGAAAATAGAATCACTGCCATATCGTTCGACCAACACGACGAAAGTTTAAGCGATAAAAACGAGAACAGTAAAACTTGTAGTTGTGGCAAATCAATAAAAATAGCTGTTAACAGAGATGATATATCGCAACTGCTTTCACTACTTCATAAACATTCTACACTCAAAAATGCTTTCAGTCCATTGTAAAATAATAACAGGCGAATATAGGCTTCTTGGAAGGCATTTCAAGAAATAACAAGTACATCTACTTACACTGATGAAAAACAGTAAAATTTCAAAAAAGGGTCACTTGCAATCCTAATGTCTAGCACAGTTCAAAGTTAAACTACTGCATATTATCTTGAAATAATCTTTAAAACAGAGCTGAGCTCACTTCGCGAAAATATNCACTCTTCCGGGAAAAAGCTAATAAATTAAGTTAAATTTTTTGCTTAAAATGACCGGAACATATCATTTGACAAATCCATTTAAATCCAATACCCAAAGACACAAAAATAAATTTGAAGGAAACTCCTTCATTAAAGTGATCACAAAAATGATACTGTTGAGCTACTCATATTACTGTCTTATAAACGAAACCCCACTCCTCACGCTGTAAATAGGCTGCGCTGCTATTCATTTCTCTGATTGATTATGTACAGCAAATATGCCCTAAATTACTCTCGCAAATACACAAGTTACAGTCATCAATTTCCTACTAGCCAAAGGTACTAAAGACTGAAATTATCTTCATAAATTCTCTAAAAGCAGTTAGCTCATTATACCTACATATCATGGGCTGGTTTGTTTTTTTAATGTCACTTATCGTTATTCTGTTCAGAATAATATAAATGCTTTTACTAAGAAGATTTACTAGTTGTACTAAAGTACGGAAAGGCTTCCTTTAAGATTTTGAATTTCTCATTTTGGCTTCAACTACGTTCTTAAATGACTGCACTATATTTGTTCCAAACAAATAGGTTTAGTGGCAAGAACGCAATACTTTCCGAGTATGGCCTACTTTTCCATAAAATTAAGGTTTAAGACAAACTAAAAAAGAACGTCATACCAAACGTTATTCAACAGTACCATTTGAATGTCATAAAATTCATGATACACGGGTATCGATAACATCATCCTTCCATAGTCGTAAAGTAGTTAAAACACACTAAAACTATTGCTCCCATGGGGGGTTTTTCTCGAAGTTCGATTAGTCAAAAGCACTCATGTGCCTAAAAACAACAAGGTTCCAATAAGGTATTAAAATGTGTGAAAGAAGGGTTTCTACCCAGTGCGGGCCTTTTGATTTGTACAAAATAAGCAATTAAATTTCCTTATTGCAAAATTGAGGATGAGAAAACAATTTGGGCACTGTGCACATTTAGGAAAAACATTAAGGAAAATAGAATCACTGCCATATCGTTCGACCAACACGACGAAAGCTTTAGAGATAAAAACGAGAACAGTAAAACTTGTAGTTGTGGCAAATCAATAAAAATAGCTGTTAACAGAGATGATATATCGCAACTGCTTTCACTACTTCATAAACATTCTACACTCAAAAATGCTTTCAGTCCATTGCAAAATAATAACAGGCGAATATAGGCTTCTTGGAAGGCATTTCAAGAAATAACAAGTACATCTACTTACACTGATGAAAAACAGTAAAATTTCAAAAAAGGGTCACTTGCAATCCTAATGTCTAGCACAGTTCAAAGTTAAACTACTGCATATTATCTTGAAATAATCTTTAAAACAGAGCTGAGCTCACTTCGCGAAAATATTAAAGTTTCGAAAATTGTTTTCGAAAGAAGTGAACGATAAACGAATACCGATACGGATGACATTGCCCGAAGATTTGTTTTAACGTCCTTAATTTGTACATGGCAAGCAAGTTTCGAAAACTGTTTTCCAAAGAAAGAGCGATAAATAAATACCGATACGGATAATGTTACCCGAAGGTTTGTTTTAACGTGCTTAAATTTTACTTGGCAAGCAAGTGTCCTGCGTGTTAAGAGATTACTTTTAAAAACAATTTTATCCCAAGTCTTACTTCGAAAACATATACAAATGCAATAGTCTGCCACGTATAATCCAGAAACAAAGTCGGTCCAGTATTTCAAGAGACATGGGAAATTTCTAATCAGGAACTTTTTCAAAAGTAGGTGTATTGTCAACTACTTCCCCAATTCTGAGTAAGGCGTGCTAAGAATTGATATAGAGGAATTATTCAAAAGAATGCAAACGATGTCCATACTATAAGACACACCCAAGGAATACAGAACTTTATTTATGTTTATTTGAAAAATTAATAGACATAACTATTCTTTGAAAATTATTATAACAATAAGTAAGATTCGGATAAAAAACTCTTAAAACCAGATAATAATTCCTAAAAGATAGCAGAAAAACTCCTTAAGTAACTCCTAAAAAGACAAAACAACACCAAAATATAACTTGTAAAAATGTCTTGAAATGAACCATTTAATTCAAATCAAACGCCGTTAATGTATATTTACAAACGTGAACATTGCATTTTTTAAATTGCGCGAAATAAAAAAATATATTTAAAAAAATGTTTCGGAAAAAAGCAAGATTCGTTCATGTGCGATAAACACCTGAACTCTAGCTCTGAAAACACCCTATTTGCAACAATTGAAGGTTAGAATAACGAAATGTGTGTTTTCTTTCCGCAGGCAAACATGATCATCTGACAGTAATTGTTTGTAATCCGAGATAACCTGTTCGATCTCAACAGAGTCAATAGACGATATTATGATTGCTTCTAATTCTTTAAAATTGTATTTCGACTAATCTCGTTCCTTTACTTCTTTCAGTCCTTCGTTCTCCGCCTAAACTGGGACAGGCGTATCTTTTACATTCGGCTCAAATTCCTGATAAATTGCGTCCAGTCTATTCACTGGATCTGAGAGTGAAACAATGCAATGTTTAACGTGTTCAATAAATTTGATGAGGGGAGATATACCGTCCTTCGGTATCTATAGTTTCATCGGCAGAAATCCATTTCAATTTAGCTTTTAACTTCTTTCTTACTGTCTTATAAGAGCAGTATATTCCTGCTTCATGTATTTTTGCGTGTTATTGACTCATCGGTAGTTTGACACCGCGTTTATTTCATTAGAAATTCACTAAATACTGGACCGCTTAATTTATCCAATTAGCAGCAGATAAAGGCTTAGCTATATCCTACATGTATTTTTTATCAAGATGGCTGGTACTGGCAAAACTAGAAACAAATTCCAGTTTCAGTTCCGTGATGCCTGTTAAGTTTCTATGCTTTGGTGTTTTCATGTGATGCAAAACATTTGTTTTGAATTTATGTCCAGCTTTGCAATAACACCTTTTAAAATTTAAGAATTGTTTGGTCTGTCTCTAAAAAATCAAATTCTTTGCATTATTTATACTATTCAAAATCCCGATTTGGAGGAAAAAGTCCTTGGTCTTATTAATCTTAATACTTATTGATATGATAACAGTTAATAAATAAAACCAAACAAAAACAAACTGAATTCCTTATCACAGACCTACTTTCTTCGGAGACCCAGAATCGTAAGGGTGTCTTAAGTCTTATGATAAAGGAAGCATTAAGAGCATGCAAAGAAGCAACAATCGTGCCCTTACCCGACCAGTTTCTGCTGTCTCTGCTTTAACCATACCGGCTCCCTTCTTTTTTTCTCTTAATGCTTCTTGTACAGCATGCTGATGTAACAGTTCACATATATTATCATCAAATACATCTGTCCCGGAATACGATGCAAGTCGCTTGACCTCTGCAGCATTGGGGAGCTCATTATTACAACTGTGTATCTGTTTTGTATCTTCTTCAAGTCTCGGGGCTATAAGGGGAAAAAAGATCAAAATATTAGACCTTAATAGGCCTTGTGGCTCAGTCATCTAATACACTGAACGTAAAAACAGGGTCTACTCACTCTACTGTTCAATTTGTCTTTTTTTAACTAATTCTCATAGCAAGGCCATTAAAGCGTAAGTGCCGTAGGGGGTAGGACAAAGATAAGCCAGGCGGGTTTGGTAGAAAAAAAAGCTACAAGATACCCGTTACTAAAAAGTTTGTACTAAAAATCTTGAATTTGAAAAGGCGATCTCAAAACAAAACCATATCCTGGGCTCTGAATTATAAATAAGCCACAAGATCAACAACTTGGAAAATGTTTCAAAATTTTTGATTAAACACAGCGCCCAAAAAGGATGTTTATTTTTTTTATGAAACCATAAGCAATATGTTACTAAGCATTTAAGTATTTTATCCTAAAAGAGTTAGTATTCAAAACTCGTAAATCTTCATATCACAAATTTCACAACATTGTGTTACTTAACGAATATTTACAACGTACTGTATTTCCAAGTACTCATCAGCGTGATATTGGTCAGATGGGAAGTTGCAAACTTTAATGTCGGACATCTTTGATCATTTTGTAATGTCTGGGAGTCTTTAAAATATAGATAAGACTGTAAGAATAAATTTGTCCCCGCATTAGTACTTTATAAAGACTTCCAGTTTGTATCCAACTAATGAAAGACCTCTTTTAATTTTTTTCTTAGTTTTTAACGTCATTTTCCCCAAGCAATTGGGGCTCAGACGGTGCCCTTCAGAGGGACTTTGATTTGGCAGTGAGGAATTTCTTGGCCGGATGCCTTTCCTGACGCCAACCAATGGCTTTTTTTTTCTTTGCAAAGTTCCAACTCTTGGTTACTATGCAGTTGCACTAACCATTAAGCCACGGCTCCTCAAAAACCTCTTTTAATTATTAATCTCAAATAACTGGAGCTGGTTACAGAAGTAAAAATACTCTTTGTCAGGGTCAAAACCCATACATCAAAATCTTCTGAATGGTATTACACTTACAGACTAGTGACTCTTCGCTAAGCCTTCTAGCAACTTTGGCAATCAAAGTGTCCATTCTCGGGGCATCTTCATCTTTAAAACGAAATAGTAAAACAGTTTATATTGAGGCAAGGGCCTAATATTATAAGAAACAGAAAAAAGTACAAAACCAACAAATATTCTGTGTCTACTATCATTCTGTCGAGTTTATCAGTACTAATTCTCAATACTAATTCAATACATTACAATGTATTGAATCTGTATCAATAAATTGTTTTAGTATGTGCACAGATTATGATAATTTATCATAATCTATTCGCATGCTACCAAAAAATGAAGTCTTTATTTCAATATTCCAGGCGTAAGTTCTAATTTTAAAAAAATGCTTTAAAACAAGAACCAAATAAGTGTTCATTTTAAACGGGTATTTGGAGTACAATACCATCAAGTACCTAATGTTCTTGAGGTCTACTGAAATCGGAAGCATTCTAATGAAAAGCAAGCAAGGAAAAAGAAACAACATAACACTGTAATAATAGTATTTGTCCATTGTTCTTTAACCTACTCACGTAATATTCAGCTGGACCTTGTAAGGGGCAAGGGGATATCTGAGTTTATAGACATTAAACAGAACTGAACTCTTCGATTAAACAGATTTGTGGTTTTAGTCAAATGTTACTTCAAGCAGCAAAAAATTAAATCATTACTTTAAATGCAGGGCATTAGCTTCCTTTTTAAAGGTGTTCACACCCCGAGGACAGAAAAAATGGCTTAATTTTAGGGAAATGGTCCATCAAAGTTAAGGTTGCATTTAAAGAAATATGAGAGGAACAACTGATTTAATTTTGTAAAAATTTACTTATTCAGTTTTCAATCTATTTAGAGTTCATTAAGTGTAATAAAGCACCAGTCAATTTGACATTCTTAAGCATGAACAAATAGATAAAAGTTCCACCTACGTCCCCCTTTTTCGTTGCCAAAATAAACAAAAAAGGGATCTGAAGACCAAGATATACAAAATTTAAGTAAATTTAAAATTTTTACTGTATTAACTTACCCATGCTATCTAGATCTTCTCCAGCTTCTATAAGGTAGGTACGCAAAAATTCTGCAAATCCTTCATCGTTCTCGACCAATTCCCTGTAACTTCCGGACTAAATAAACACAAAATTTTACTTTTACCACATTATATCGAAAAGAAGGTGTAAGGAACCAAGGGTCCCTTTTAGTCTTGTGTGAACCACAGCAGACTAGTCTTTTATTGGTCGAAAAGTGAAATCATAATACCTTGTCTACGACTCACTCAATGGCCAAGCAAATCCTACCTCTAGGTGGTGCAGCCTGAGATATGCTCTCCTCGTAGATTCCGGCTAACGAAGGTATAGCTAGGGTGTGACTATATAATCTCCCGCTTGGTGTAGTGTACATGACCCAGTGACATGTGGGCATGCTCTCGCACTCGCGACATTTTAATTCACTGCCTTGTGAGTTAGGCCACAGAGACTGAACGCTAGACATGCCACCAATAACTCTTTTGTCCCAAGGTCTTCTAGACCGGGTTGAAGAAAATAATAATAAAAGATGAATCCAGTCAAGCTACACAATATGAGTAGGGCGAGTAGGCCTGAGGCAAAGCAAAATGTGGACCACGAGATAAGGTGAAAAATGAGTAACGGGTACTCCAAACATTCGGAATGCGGTTTAAGAAGCTAAGAAAGTTAAAGAGCGTCCGTAGGGAAGCGTGGGATGTGGGCAATATGACTGGGCAGTGAAAGGAAAGGGTTGATATAATGAACTGACAAAAATTATATATCGCATATTTTGAGAACACAAACTGGAAAGAGACTAAGCCATAGAATTTGTAAAGGGATACAAAACTATTTACTATGGAAAGGAACAATGTAGGAATGGAAATAGAATCACTCTCCGGGCAAAATTAACGGCAAACATAACAGAGAAGTGGCGGGAAAATTATTACAATACAGGTGTAAAAGGAAGAACAAAGAGGACCGCTGAACGTACTGAGCGCCTCAGAAGCGCCAGAAGTAGGTGCAGCGATGGCCAGAAAAAGACAATTTATGCCGACCTTACAAGTAATATCGGGAAGTTTTCGGATACAGAATTGCTGCTCAGTGCGCTGAGGAAAACAGGCATGTCTGAAAGAATAGAACAGAATTTGAGAAGTTCCACGGTGGAAATAGATTTATGAATCAGGATACAGAGTGGAGAAAGACACTAAAGGTTGCAGAAGAAAACGATCTCTTTATACCAAACACAGGCTTCATGAAGAGACATGAACACAAGGTGACGTGCTAAAGCGATAACTCGTGGACCCAAACTTATTGTCGGCCGTTCAGACAAAGGTGTAAACGGGGAACGCAAAAATGCAAGATGATATTATGTGAACCAGTTGTAACACAGCTCCGACTGGTAGTAAGGGATATAGCCGTGAGATTTAAAGACACGGTGATTCAAAGACAAGGCAAAAAATGTAATAAGGTGAACGGAGGGGCTGTGTGGGCAACCAGGAAATGCATTCATAAAGGGGGTGTTTCCGAGATATGTAATAGTAGAGGATATACGAGTCTACCAGGACAAGTCACTTGGTGGGGGTCAAACAATGTACAGGCTGCAATGATGGGAAAGAAAAATGCATATAAAGAAATATGGTAGACCAAATCCGCAGCAACCATCCAGGCCCACAAGAGGTTAGAGATAATCGGAGCTTAAGCGAAAAAAAAGAAATAAGCTCAACTGAACAATCTCTAAAAGTTTCAAAAACTAAGGATGGGAATCTTATCAAAGATAAAAAAAGCGTGTTGACTAATGAGGCGGAGATCAAGCAAGGTGAAAGACGTGCAACATAAATGAGCACAGCAGAGCTTTTATATAATGAATTAAGACCATCTGCGTCGGAAGACCATGACTTTGAATGGTCACTGTATACAGAAACCACAACTTTTTTTCCTACTAACATACTACTGAAAAACGACACTAACAGGGGGAAAATGGTCACTGACTGTTGTTTCATAACAATGAAGGACTGGAGAGGCATTGTAGAAACAAAAAGGATCAAGAAAGAAAGACCTGTATTTGTACATCTTAGTCAACTTGAACATAAAATACTAAAGCACTCTCTTTAACTAACAAGTACTTTGTTCGCTCACAATTTAATCACTTTCAAACGAACCTCACACACAGTTTCAATTGATCCACTCCGTTAAATCACTCCGTAGCGCCTTTATCACTCCTTCATACTTAAACCGCTCTATGTGATCCAGAAATGTGTAAGTAGTAGTTGTTTAACTGGAAGTACTTAAGTAGTTGTTTATGTGTCCAAAACTTCAGCTAAAAGTTCTTTCAATATGAGTGATTCAAATGGGGGTAGTTCAACTGTACAGTTGTTACGTTTGAAGTGGTTTATTCAAGGGTCCCTCGCCTGGTAACCAGTTCAAACACTTGGCGGCACTGCTTTACACTTCAGCACCACTTAAAATGTGTACTTCTCCGAGAATTCAAAGCTCAAAAATTATTTCATGATTGGTGACGGAAGCCAGGTAATAATTTTTTAAAACGTTACAAAACCTCATAGTACTTTTAAACTAGGGAAGCAGCATAATACGTACAACAGTAATCACTTTTGCAGGGTAAAATACGAATATAAAGACATACGTTTGATTCGTCATTGTAACGAAGAAATCCACAAGTTATCACAGTGTTGTACAAGAACAGAAATGTTATCATATTATCTACAGTTACCACGCAAAATACCAAAAAAGTAAAAAATTATCCTGAGAAAGTTTCATCTGCTTCACATGCTGCAAAAACTGATATAAACAATGTTATGAACAATCCGTACAGCCTAATATGTGAAATGCAAAACCAACATCATCCAATGTAAAACATCTTTGTCAGTAGACTTCTTCCATACTTTGTACGAATGAGATCTGACATGAATTTGCTTTAGAATTCACAGCAACGTACGGATAAAATAATTAATCGGGGTCGAAGTAAACTGGTACCTTACCTCACGTATAGTGCCACCTTTCAAAACAACTATACGGTCGACGTCTTTAAGGTAGCTAAGTCCATTCGTCACCAATATTCTAACCTATGGAGTACCCAAAAAAAAAAATGAATAAAAAACTAATAAAGATGGTATAAGGACTACCAAATTTTACACAGCGAAGTAGCTGGGGAATTACATATTCCATATTTTAGGCATAAGCACAGTCCAAACGTTTAAATACATACATAGGCACAGGTGGACACAAACATACATACATACATACATACATACATACATACATACATACATACATACATACAAATATACACACAAACATACATACATACACACATACATACATACATACACACATACATACATACATATATACGTACATACATACACAGCACACGCACATATATGACACTTAATTAGCTTGAAAGACAGTGTACGTCAAGATGGTGTAAAGATGTCACATCATGTTGACGTACACTTCACATTAAAATTGATTAAGTTTGGCAACAGAATCAATAACTATTATTAGAGGCGTGTTTCTTTTTACTATAGTCATGTGGCTCCTGACCCTAATTATTTTGCTGGTGTTTCAGAATTTATCGTACCAATAGGTCTACCAATGACATAATACTTTCACTGCCGCAGGCTGTAGAATGCAGAGCCTTCTAATGAATTTGACCTCACTGACTTATTGAACGTCTCTGACCTGCTCAACAGAAAAGACTATATGGTCAGCTCATTACTGACCGCTGGTTGCTGACCAAAGCTGGTTTACACCATTGGATCCCTTCAAGGCAGTGTCATGGCTTCCAAAGTAAAGAATTCTGAGAGAAGAATGGTGTCAGACAAAGATGCTTGTGCTCTGCGTCAAATGAGTTTACATATATATATATTTAAATTCTATGTTGGCAAGGTTTAGTATGTGTCACGAGGAGAAGGCCTGATTAGCCTTGGCTGGCAGCCTTTCTAGAAACCGTGTCTCAATAAAAACGCGAGTGGTAGTGTCATCTCATCGTCATTTTTCTCGTTTTTAAGCCCCGCGCGTGGTTAATAGTGTCTGCTGCTACTCTGTTTAATACCACCAAGATTACCATAGGGCTCAGAGAGTAGCTCCTGAAGGTCTAAGTGGCAGTACGGGCTACATACAGACAAGAAAAAGCCTATTATCTTCAAAAAATACTCTCTCTTTGGCTTTCAGTAATGATAGAGGCTTCCACGTTTCTTTTGTGAAAGGCTTTCCTCACACTCTCTTCATATTCTTGCGCTTTGCGAGTCTTCAAGACAGTGTGTATAGCAGGGATCTTTATGTTGATGGCTATTTACCTTTGTTTCGTTCAGACTCTACAACTCATCTTCTTTGTCCTATTATCTCTGTTCGACAGCATCTTTCAAATGTTAAAGTACAAGAACTTGAATCTTAAAATCATAATTTTATGTGCTTATGATTGTCACTTATCCACGCCTTTCTTTATCTATTTTTCTTGTAACCATCTTTGTAGATTCTTGCTCTGTTATAGAGACAGTTTCAGGAACATTGTTAATATCTTAGCAAAGTCAATGCTTATTGCAAGACCGGACTAACTCATTCTAACCAGACCGTCAGACCTGGAGAAGCTAAGTACACCTTTGCTCTTGCTCATAACCATGTACAGCTTCTTAATTTTCCCACACGATTTTCTTCTTCAGACTCAGGAGAACCTTCTCCTTTAAATTTCTTTTAAATCGCTGTAATAAATCTTCCTATTCCTATGGATGCAGCTTCTCCGTGGGAATACTAGTTTGTGTAGATCTCTGGCTTCCGAGTGCGTCAAGGCTATGGCCAACTCTTATCTCTTGGTTTAACTAATATTTTTCTGTATTTCTATCACAGTACCATACACTTTTGTGGCAATGTGCCTATGATATTGAATCTTCTAAAAATATATAAATTTACAAAATAATTTTCTGTTGTCTTGTGCTGTGTAACAAATTTACTGTTTATTGTTGGGTTTTTCACAGATACTGACGAATATATATATATTAAAAAATCAAATTCATGTTCATTTTTATATTTTTGTCGACCGCTTTTCCCTCACGCTAGACAGGGCCAAGTGACACGAATAAGAAAACACAAGTCAAATGAGTTTATATGTGTATAAAAACAAACTGGACCTGTCTTTTCTTATTATGACGACTTGGTTTACATTATATGTAATACAAAGCCAAAAAAAAATAAATTACCTTGTCTTTAAGTATACCATTAGGACCTATTACTTCATCAAAAATATGTTTTGCTACATGAGCATCCACTGCACTTAGTGGGTCATCAAACAAATATATATCCGCATCAGAATATACAGCCCTTGCAAGGCTTACACGCTGCTTTTGGCCACCACTCAAGTTGATGCCCTAGCGGAAAAAAGGGAGCAGTTGCAAAATAACTCATTACATAAGATGTAATATAATATACTTGTGCCTCATCAAATGTGAAAACAACTTTCTCATCATATGGAAAAATCCCTACCTTTTTTTCTACAGCTCGAACTTCCTATAAGAAAAACCTTTCACTTAACAATGAAATTAATTACATGGTTATTTACTCGAGGCCAATATCGAAGAATGTGAACAGGATCAGGGGCTTCACTAAAATTTGTAAACAAAAATAAGTGTAAATATATTCCTATTTAATGGTGACCTTTCTAGATAATCAAAGTCATTTCGCTTTCATTAAAAATTTATCCAAAATGGTGATTAAAATCTCCTGTCTCAAGACTAGCTCGTTATCTCGCCTAGAATTTCATTCCAATGGCACAGATTAAAACATCCACTTAATACATTCACCTTGTTTTGAGGTATGTCCTCTTCAGATTAAAACATCGACACTGTTTTCCTTTTAATGTCATTTTCCCATTCCTGGGGCTCAGACAGTGACATTCTACTAGCCCTCAAGGTCCTTAACTATATGGTATCTAAATCTCCAACTGGTTTAGTCAAAAACATGGAGCACTACAAATACCTCTGGATGGCAATTTAAAAAAATAATAACAGAGAAATTCGATAGAACCCCAAATATAGATGTGAGCCAAAGAAACAAATGATGCTAGAATGTATACCAATATGTTACCTTTTCTCCGATTTCAGTAAGGTCACCGAATGATAAGATATCTAGATCAGTTCTAAGAGCACATGCATCTATAACTTTTTCATAGGTCTTGGCTTTATACTGTTTCCCAAAAAGAATATTGTCCTGCAAAGTTGCATTTTGAATCCATGCTTGTTGTGGTACATAGGCAATCTTTTCCTAGAAATAAATCAAATTGATATTTTTCTTTATCAACTTTTCGACCCAGATACATACTACTGGGATAAGTAGTCCGATTTAAAAATTTAATTTTTTATTTTTCAAAGCGTTTTTAAAACCATTTCAAACTAGCATCTCCAGACAACAGAACTGCGACAGTAACTACTATGGAATAAAGACTGGAATAAAAAACTATGTTGTTATGCTGGTTCTCCCGGAAATCTTTTTTATCATTAGAGAGAATGAAGAGAAAACAAGAAATAAAGGACTCATGCTTGAAATTCCGAGGGTCAAACTGAAAGTTGCAAAGTCTTGTTTTCGATCAATGGGATTAAAAATCTGCAATGTCCTGCCAACTGAACATCGTCAAAGTAATAGCATTTTACCATCCAAATACTTGAAGCAGAATATATTATACGGTAAATAAAACACTAACGTTTTACCCTCATTTGGTCTTTCAACCTTTTGAGTTATTGTTTTATGGCTTCTTCAATTAATGGTTTAATGAATGAAGATCTTCCCCTAAAGTACCTAGTAATTACAACAGTTTTTGTTTTTCACAATAGATGTACTTCTCCCATCGTGTTGTTGGCCAACGTTGGGAGAAAAATCTCTCGAAAGGTACCACAGAAAAGGCTTACGACTCAAGACATGACAAAGCTCTTACATCTTTGGCTTCCTCTGAGTCCATAAAGTTCAGAATTTTCAAGATTATTTTCACTATTTTATTTTACTCATATTACAGTTCTTAATACTATTATTTTCACAGATACATGTTAATCATCCCGTGTTAAGGTTTTCAATATTTTATCATTCAAATAAGTTTTTAATCTTTAAGTAAGACATTTACATATTTCTCATCTTCTCTTGCAGCAATACTGTCTCAGTCAGGTATATTGCTTGAGACGTCTGTATCAGTTTTCACCAGCTTGAAAGTTCCGGATTCTCCCATGTTTTATTAGACATAGAGAGTATGCAACTGGTTGTTCCTGCAATACGTTTAATATTATTCTGTTCATTATAAAACTTATGGTCTCATTGGTTGGATCCACGTTTTTCAGTTTAGTTACAACATAGTTAAAATTATCTCTCACACCGATTTCACCAAGGTTAAAATCAACTTAATAAGCCTTGGACCTTCTCGATAGCTCAACAAGTATCTGTATATAACATTTTACTTTACAATCAAAATTTTCTTCATGGTTGTTTCAAACCAAACAGTAAGTTCTAACAGTAACCTATTTCACCTTTAAGCCATTGCAACGTCAGGTCGTTGTTCTTCGCCTGTTATTATTGACGGGTTTGGGTAACTATCTATTTCAAGAAAGACTTCCAACCCTTTTCAAATCCTATTTCTTAACTCTTAAGAGTGCAGTTTTACACCCTCCAATGAGATGAGCCAGTATTTGTTGTTCGTCACAAAATGCGCAGGCAGACTGGTTCGATATACCCCATTTGACAGCGTTTGTTCCATTTGCTAAAGTATTGTTGAGATAACATAGAGCAAAGCTGTAACTATTTCTTGGGAGATGACTCATAACCTTCGACCACTGATTTATTAAGTTACTATCGACCTATTTCCAAATTGATTTAAGTACTAAGCCTTGTGTGGTCAAGCTGTCGATTAGATAGATTGCTTTCATTAGTTAGACGGATCTGCTTTAAAGCTTCAAGAATCGAATTGAACTGATCATATTGTACATTTACTGCTGCTGTTGATTTATGAACTTCACAAGTAAATTGATTGATGTATTCTTATACGTTTATTCCTGAATGTCACTTGGGAATGGGTGTGTCTTGTTAATAGTAATATGTCCAAGTCCAGATTTATGTTTGGCCTAAGTGACGATGTTTGGTGCTCCAAGAAGTAGCTTCTTTTTAGCAAGGAAAAAGAGTATATAAATACTTACACATCTTTGGCCGAAATAATTCTCCTTGGTATATAACGTATGGTTACGTTTTTAGCGGTTTATAACAATTACAGTTGTAACGTCAAATACCTCTTTAGAACAAAAGTCCGTAGTCAAGCAAAATACCACTTGTGAAGAGGAATATTACCTTTGATTCCAATACAAAGAATGCAGCTGTGCCATTCACACCAGGGCGATCGTGTATGTTCTGAATAAAATCAAATACATTAAAAGTCGTTTCCACTTCTTAAAACATCCTTCATAGAAACTTACCTTAATAGAAACGCTTCCTGTTATTTTCTTCATTTCTCCAAGCAATGCTGACAGCAAAGATGATTTTCCTGAACCA
>RDPX01000192.1:1065881-1077188 GCA_003991215.1 Morbakka virulenta | reverse complement strand
TACGTTTCGAGAGATACTTCTCCCATCGTCAGCCTACTGAAATGATTAGATACGGCTATTTTATACTTTGGTAGTGCGGACGTGGGTGTAGACAGGGCTGGAATTGTTTCGGGAAGTGTTGCCATTCCAATATTGTGTTTGTTTGCTGGAAGCCATATTACTGGAAGGGTGTAGGATATACTGTTGATGTGATTGCTACATTGCAAGGAATGGATTGTTTCTTTTATTTTTCTTGTTGTTGTGTTGATTTCATTGTCTATCATTCTTTTATTTTCCCAGTCAAAGGTATGATCCTGTGTCCAGCAGTGTTCGGCTATTTCATGATTCTTGGTGTCACCTTTCTGAACAGCTCTCTTGTGTTCTTTTTCTCTTTGACCCAAGGAACGCTTTGATTCATCTATGTAGGAGGCAGGACAGTCCTTACATTGTAGTCTGTAAACTATGTTGTTCCTTTCCTCAAGTGGGACTGGGTCTTTTGGTTTTGAGAGGATCTTCCTTGAGGTGGATGTAGTGAAGAAGGAGCATTGAATGTGGTGTTATCGGAGGGCTCGTCTTAGGTGCTCACCGGTATTTTTTCATGTAAGGTAGACGTATACATTTAAGGGGTCCTTTGTGATTACTTCATGATTAGGTTCAGTGGTTCTGTTTAAGGCTCTCTGGACATCCTTAGGGTGGTATCCATTGGATAAGAGAACCCTTTGAAGGTGTCTTTCTTCTTTTCTGAGGTCATGTGGGTTAGAAATAATGCTTCTTGCTCTTCCAAACAGATTGGTGATGACACTATTTCGAGCTGAGACTGAATGGTGTGATGCATTGTTGAGGTACTGGTCAGAGTGGGTTGGTTTCCTGTAGATGGTAACGGAAATGCTGCGATCTACCTGCCTCTTTACTAGGACATCCAGGAAGGGTATTACTATTTTTTCTTCTTTCTCCATGGTGAATGTGATATTTGAGTGCATGCTGTTGATGTGTTCAAAGAAACTTTGTAGGTGATCCTCTTTGATGATTGTAAAGACATAATCAACGTACCTTTCCCATACAGTTGGTCTTTGGTCTGCTGTTGATAATGCCGTGGTTTCAAATGCTTGCATGAATATTTCAGCAATAACCGAGGATGTAGGGGCTCCCATGGGTACACCGTTGGTTTGTGTGTAGATGTCATTGTTGAAGAGGAAGCATGTGTTGGTGAGAAGTATTCGTAGTAGGTCCAGGATATCTGAAGGTTTTAGTGTAGTTCTTGATAGCAATGAATCATCATGTTCAAGAAGATCCTCTACAATTCGTAAGGTGTTGTCAATGGGGATGCTTGTATATAATGATGTGACATCAAAGGAGACCATAATTTCATCTTCTTGGATTCTTTGGTGTGTAAGGCAGGCGGCAAAATCAGTGCTGTTGTTACAGTGGTGTGGATTCATGAAGATCGAATTATCATTCTTTAGGGTTTTTATCTGGAAGTCCGCTTCATTCACTTTCACGTTACATAGCTGACCTTCTGCGTCCCTACACAAGGATGAGTCCAAGGATCTCCATCCTACCGGCCGACAAAGGGCGTGTAATTGTCATCCTCAACAAAGCTGATTACATCCAGAAATGCCAGGAGCATCTCAATAACGGACCATATACCATGGTTAAGTGCAGCCCAATGAACTCAGTCAAGACAAAAGTCAGCAAAGGACTAATTACGTTACAGAAAAACCATCTCCTTGATAACTGCCTCTACCACAGATTAAAACCCAAAGACTCGGCTTTACCACGGTTCTATGGATTTCCAAAGTACATAAACCTAATGTTCCAATTCGTCCAATCGTCGCTTACCCTGGAAGTCCGCTTCATTCACTTTCACGTTACATAGCTGACCTTCTGCGTCCCTATACAAAGATAAATCCACACCACTGTAACAACAGCACTGATTTTGCCGCCTTCATTTTACGTTACATTCATAAGTCTGAAAGTAATATCCAAAGACTTTTTTATACGAACGTCGTTAAAAGTGAGCAGCTCGGCCTTCACGTGAGCAGCAAAAAACCGAAAGTCATTGTCATTTCTAAGTCGGAAGTTGCCACCTTAATCATGGCTCTGCGATCATTGACCAGGTTTTTTCTTTTAACTATCTTGGTGCGATTGTAACATCAGACTCGCAGTGTCGTAAGGAGATTCGTCGTCGAGTCGGCCTAGTCAAAGATTCCTACTCCAAGATGAAGTCCATTTTCAGTGATCGTAAGCTTTCCCTCTCCATCAAGGTCCGACTGTTGTAAATCTATGTCTGGACAGCCCTCACCTATGGCTGTGAGTCTTGGACTTTTACTGCTGAGACCCGTCGCAACGTTACCTCGACAGAGATGTGGTTTTATCGCCGCATGCTTCGTGTCTCGTACATGGACAGGGTCAGTCACGAGGTGGTTCTAGAACAGCGACAACTCAAGTTTCTTGATCACGCGATAAGAAAAAAAGCACTCGAAGACCTGAGGCTAAGTTGGAAAATCCTAGGAAGACGAGCTCGTGGAGGACAGAGAAAGCAATTCCTCAATAGCTTCAACCTTGGCCCAGTGCGAAAAATTTGGGATCTGCCGAGAAATAGATCGAATTGGAGGGCAATGCGAATAGGAGTTCGTCAAATACCGGATCGGTGAAAACACCTGTGATGATAATGCATGTTAGTTCGTTGTTAGTGTTTTTAAGGATGTTCAGTAAGCTACTCGTTTGATGTATTTATCGACCCACGCATAAATAAAACAGTTCTGATTCAGAATAAAACAAAATGACCTCGCTGATAAGACCTCGTATCTAACACTGTAATTGCCGTTGGTGAAAAAGGAAATTTGGTAGGTTTGAGGTCGAGGCTATATTTTGACAGGTGCTGCCTGTGATTTCAAGTGACGTCAGAAAGACCAATAATGTCAGGACAAACCTGGAGAGTATTTGGCTTCAGATCAGAGCATGACATTAAATCCAGTAAAAAAATTTTATTGATTAAACTTCTCAATCTCGGTCTTTGTAGGAAAACCTCTTATTTCAAAGCTGACTGAAAAATAGTCAGCAAAAAATATAGGTTAAATCATTTTAATATTCTCTATCTACTTAAACGTTTTTAGTTTAAAACTATTGAAAAGATTAAACAAAAAAGCATATCTGAGCCTTGTTTCTAGGAAAATTATTTAGTACAGCCATAAATTACAAATAATAGCCAAAAATATCTTTGTTGCAATCGATTACTTGAACTGGTTTGTCCTGCATAACAGCTACAATTCAGGATAAACCGATCCTTTCTAAGCCCTTAACAACTTTTACTGGGAATTCATCTGGTCCAGCAGCCTTGTTATACTTTATTCTTTCTAATTACTTTGGAGTTTCTGTTCCGTTATTAGCCTAATAGGTCCCCCTAATTTCTTTATCTGCCCTACCCCTTTCCTTTAGTTCCTGGTGTTCAGCAACTTGTGGAAGCACTCACTGCATCTCATATGGATTTCTGTATCCTCACACGGGATTTTGCCTTCTCCGTCCTTTACAAGTACATTCCTATCAATGTCTTGAGGTCTTCTTTTGCTTGTCCTGGCTAATTCATAAAGGTTCTTAGGACCATTTTTTAAGGTTTTCATAATCCTTTTATACCATGCTACCTTGGCATTTGCCACTTTTGCTTTTAATGTTTTATACTTTTTCCTGTATTCCTTGTTTATGTCCTCTGCTTCTGTTGTGCTCTTCGTTCGCTGCTACGCTTTAAATGCAGACCGTTTCTATTCTACTGCCTTCTGAACCTTTAACCGGCAAACCTTTATGGGATACAGACAGTATTTTTGAAAGCAGGAGTAAAAAAACTGTTGGGTATAGCTAAGATACAAATGGTTTACGGTTCCCTAGAGCGACACCCAGGGATATGCTAAATACTAAGGTATGCTGGAATAAATCCAGATTGGAAAAGTTTCAAGGAAGAGAGTACATTGAGGCTAAGATGATACGGGTGCTACAAAAATGAATACGTGGAGAAAAGAGTACTTGGATGACACTAAGAGCAACGAGGAGAAGAGGAAGGTCCAAACGCAGATATCTTGACGAACAGCAAAGAAGATTTGGTGGAGAGGAACCTGTGAAGAGAGGACTTCCAAGGAACAGCTTGAAGGCTGAAAATTACCTCTGGAGACCCTGAGGAAAAGTATGAGTCGTAAGACGAAGGGTTTATAATTACATGGCCTGTTTCTGTTGTCAATCCCTCTTTTTTCAAATCTAGCATAAAAAATTTTCTCACCCTCTTGTGACTTCTCAATCTGTACAAAGTATTAGACACGAAAGAAAAGGAACTGTAATAGCAGGTTACTGTTTGACTATTTAATAGTGACGGTAATAGATAACATTTTGAAGGATCAAGCAGCCCAGTGGAAAACGATCCTGAACTATAGATTGTTGTGTAACTATTAACTATATTTTCTGTGCAGCTACAGCTTAATTGTAAGGTGTTCCTGTTAAAAATCTTGTGGAGTTTGATGGACGTAGAGAAATGTTTGTCGATAAAAAATTAAAAATTACGGGCAACTTCGTGTTGTTTTCGTCTTTTTTAAAATTTTTGTACAGACGGTCTTTTCTTCTTTTATATTTTACCATAAAATTAGTACATTTGTATGTAACATTATTTCATTTCATGTATTGACGTGTTGATACGTAGCCAATGGGAAGTGTTTCTTAATCCACCGTTAGTCAAGTTTTTGCGAGCTGGTGTATTTATAGCTAGTATTTAAATCTGGAGTCATTTATTAGAAGCCTTCAAAGAAGGACGATTTGCCTNGTCACTTTTTGGAGGAATTGACCCCTTCGCACAGAAACAGTCATATCGAGAGCCGGAATCTCACAGAAGTTAATAAACATTTTGTTGACAACAGAAGAGTTGCACAGGACAATTAGCATCATGAGTCATGTAATGAAAATTTTATTAAGGACATTGATGAGACGAACAACAAACAAAACTAAATCTGAAATATCGATACTGCAGTGTGGATTTGTAGAAGATAGCGGTACGCGAAATTCATGATCAGAATGTTATCAGAGAGAACTATTGAGATGCAACGTAACCTTTTCTTATGTTTTATAGACTATACCAAAAGCTTTCGATAATGTCAAAGACGAGAAATTCTTGGAAATGCTAGAGGATATCTAGATAGACGGTAGAGAATTAAGAATCATAAGAAACCTGTATTGGAAACAAGCAGCAGCTATAAGAATCGGTAATCAGGGAGGCGAAAATGTTGAAATAATGAAAGGAGTAAGACAAGGAGGTGTGCTGTCACCTGACATATTCAACCTCTATAGTGAAAGAATATTAAGAGAATTAGAAGATATGCCAGGGCTTGTTTTAGGAGGGGAAAATATTAATAACCTCCGCTATGCAGATGACACGGTTCTGGTAGCCACATCGGTAGAACAACTTCAAGAATTAGTAGATAAGGTAGTCTTAGAAAGTGCAAAAAAGGGCTTACATGTCAACACAAAAAAGACAGAGTGCATGATAGTAACCAAAGAGAAGTACATTCCATCTTGTAACATCTGGGTTCATAACACAAAAATTAAACAAGTGAATTCGTTTAGTTATTTGGGAAGCTTGATCACATCAGACGGTAGATGCGACAGGGAGATCAAACGAAGAATTGCAATGTCAAGAGAGACCTTTTCAAAACTAAAGAAAATCTTATGCAACCCAAAGATCACCGTATCAACAAGACTAAGGGTACTGGAATGTTACGTTTTGCCGGTCCTAAAATTTGGAAGTAAGACATGGACTGTTTCTAAAGAAATGGAAAAGAGAACAATGAAGCAGAGGTATGGTTTCTGTGGAGAACAGTGAGAGTACGATGGGAAAGTCATACATAGAATGAAGAAATTTTAATTAAAACAAACACAAAGAAAAAGCTGATAAAAACAATTAATAAACAGCAATTACAGTTTCGTGGACATTGCATGAGGAAAGACGGTTTGGAAAAGCTAAATTTTCAACTGACAGTTCTTAGTGGGACGCCGTTAATTCTACAAAATATGAATTGATAGACTGAGTAAGACGTAATCATTTATTGATCCAGATCAATTATTCAACTGGTAAAAAAGTACTCGAGGGTGAAATATTTCGTGGGATTTAATGTCAGTCTTGCTTTCGGATTTAGGTATGGGCTCATTTATCAGTGAATTCCTCAAATATTTCCCACATTAGAAGTTGCATACTCTATCACCAGTTCTGTCACGAGTAGGGGAAACCTACAGGGAAAATCATAAATGTAGGGGAAATTTTAAATTATTATTTTTTATTTGTAGGGAGAAAATTAGATAATATAATTTACCTGGATACAACATTATATGTAACCTAATCTATACCATATATATGAATAAGATTATTATTACACATATTCATACCACATGTATGAATTAGGACCAGGGCGCCCTGTTCCTAAAAACGCGTTGAAATTTATGCATGTTGATATCTGACAAAAGGACTCCACAGCAATAAGTTAATTGGCATGCCATCTTAAAAATTGAATTCTTGCTAAAGGTGACTGGATGGAAAATTAGGAAGGTTCCGTCTTATAATCCCAGAGCAACACTGTCAGGCAGATCTGGCTCTAATTTCTATTAACACGTAATAAACACTAAGGAGTACATTAACGGAATACACGCGACTCAATTTTCAAAGGATCACTGTCATACTCTTTGTAATCGTGACCAGCCTCTTGTCCTCGGCACACGCACAGACTATGTAACCATTTGTAAAGAGGGAAGAACCATCGGAAATGATAACATGTATCGGAGCCAATGCTTGTTTGCAATTTGGTATGTAAAAGGACATACTAAGCTTAAAAAGACATATGGATTTCCTGACAAAGCATTAGTTTGAAAACGCATTTACTGACTCTTACTTTTCACTTCATTCTATATTTGTACATTCAACTAACTTAAAAACACGATACCAAAAGATAAAGAGAAACAGTATCGAACACAAAAATATCCAAAATAATGGGAAGAAGAACACTGAGCTTATGGCCTTCTTTCTTCTTCGAAGAATGTTAGCGGTAAAGCATTCTGTTATATTTGTAATTAAAATCTTATAGTAGGAAAATATGAGCTCATTGGACACACAAAGTCATCTCAGCATATTTCCAACACAAAGACTGTGAGCACAAGTCACGCTATAACAACATTTGTAGAAGTAGTGAACTACCGGCGGGTGAGAACCGAATTAAATACAGTTGCGTTAATAGCTCGAAGAAACCTGTCTTGTAATTTTCTTGATCATCTGGTGGAGACCTTGCATATTTTAGCTGATGACTGAAAAGCAATCAATGCCTTAATTTGTAATAGAACTAAAGGAACGTATTTGATGAATGAATGCTTGGCTTTTAATTCGCACGAGAAGATATTGGATGAGATAAGAAATGCACGCGGAATTTCCATTCTTTGTTTTTTTTCCCCGCTATCTAAATCCAGAATCAGCAGAGCCTTTTACTAATTTGTATTTCTCGATTCCTGTTGAAGATGAAAATGCCGATGGTCTTTTTAAATCTTTTCAAACCACTTTTGACGAAGATGCTATTGGTTGGAATAAGGTGATTGGTTTTGCTTCAGATGGAGGGAATTTAATGCAGGGGCAAAATAACTCTATTTTGACAAGAATGAAAGATGCTGTTTCCGACCTGTTTGTTTTAAAGTGCCTTTGCGAATCATTTCATTCAGTTGCCAGCCATGCTTGCGAAGTATTGTCAAAGACCGCGGAGCAACTGGTACACGACATATATAATTACTTCAAAAATTCTTCCAACAGACAAAAAAGTTACAAAGAATTTAAATATTTCGTTGAATGCGAACCGCACAGAATACTCAAACCTCTTCAAACACGCTGGCTATCTTTAGCACAATGTGTTAGCAGGGTATTGCGTCAATGACCTGCATTAAAGCTGTTTTTCAGTGCAGAAGCTATTGAAGTGAAATTCCCGTCAGGTGAAAGAATATTACAATCGTTGAAGGCTCCTTGCATGCAAGCAACTCATGAGCTCACTGAATTTGTCCTTGGGGATTTAACATGGCTGAATGCAATGTTTCAGTAGGAGGTCTACTACAGACTGCATGTTGCCTGAAGTAGAATGGGTTGTCAAGATGTTCATGACCACAGCAGCACAAAATATGAGTTCAATAGGTGTCAATGATCACACAAAGTAGTGTCCAATACATGAAATTTATCCATGTCTATTTGCCCATGAAACATTGAATTTAATGAGTCCACATGAACGTGAAAGATTTTAACGAGATGTCGAGCTTGGCATAGAGAAGCAGTAACCCAAATTTTACTTCGGGTTAATCTTGCTTATCCTGTCCACAAAGCTTTGAAAGACATTGTGCCAAGTGCCACAGTGATATTGTTGGAGCAGCGGAAACTGAAGCTTTCCTTTAGAACTCAGTTTATCTTTACAATATTAAACATACTTCTTTGCTCTTTAGTTTTGTTTTTATAGTTCTAATAGTTTTTCATAATTCTTTATACTTTTTTGACATAGCAAAATATTGTTGTAATTTTTTTTAAATTTTCAGTTGGGGGTAGTGGGGGATTTTACTCGGGAAAAGTAGGGGGAAAATACATGCGCAGTGGGTAAAAATTACTATTTGTCAATGGCAGCATTTTTGTTTCCCCATCTCCGGCAATTATCGTGTTAGATGCGAGGTCTTATCAGTGTGGTCATTTTGTTTTATCGTGAATTAGAAGATGTTGATGTTTGTTGTTGATAATTCGTCAAACTGTATTGGGGTGTGATTATACTTGAAGACTGCTGCAAAGATAAATGTAAAATTAAAAATCCAAACTTTGAGAACCCCATCTGAAGAAGTTAGTAGCAAGTTGTTCTTTATCAGTTATCAGGCCTTTAACTGAGTATTATTTTTAGCACAGGTGTTTCCAGGGAATGTAGCTTCGTCATGTTTGTCGTAAGACATTTTATAACCCATTGAGTTGTATGGGTTATGTAACCTATATGGTTTCAAGGGTTACCGACCTCACAACGACTCGGGAACGTTTGTGAAAATATGAAATACATTGCTTGCAGCCTAGAATATTGTATAGGTGCAATGGAACTGGGTACAGCGTATATTGACTGATCGACGCTTAGAAATATCCATGGCCGACCAAGAATTCTGCCACTAACTGTGCCTAACTTTTAGATGGCAGAATAGCATTTCCTATATATATATAATGTTTATATAACTACGTTTGTTTTAACTCCGTCCGCTTTATGTACTGATTGGAAAGGATAGTAAGTCAGCGCTGGAAACCCGTTGCAATGGATGGATTTTATGTAGCATTTTATGATCAAATGATAAGTGATAAAATTTTTAAAGAACTTTTGTCAATAGAGTTGTCATTGGACTATATTAAAATTTAACGTTTCAATACTGACATATAAATTGATATATTGAATGCTATATTGAATTGTAACTTCAGTTACCATTTTAGCTGGAAACCAATATATAAGCTTAATTACACAGCCCAAGGTATCGAATGGAATGCATTACAAAATGAAATGGTTGTATTTTCTATTTCATAAGCTTGTATATCTGGTGCAACTGAAGTAGAAACATCATTCATTTTCAATTTGAAGGGGAATTCCCTTCCCACAAATCAACCAATTAGGTTTTATTTCTGATTGAGAGACAATGATATAGGGATTTTCCCAATTTTGAACTTTTCTTTTCTTTAGGTGTCATTGAATGTTAAATATTGTTGTGATGATTTTCAAAAAAAAGAAATTAACTCAAAGAGAAGCAATTGTTTTCATGGTGAGAATACTGTTGACAAAATTAAATTTTTTGTTATGCATCCAATTGGAAGACCAGATATGGAAACAGATTGTGATTAGTAACTGTTCTCAGGGGTACCAGAAGCCTTAGACAAGGGAATGGCAAAAAATAGGCTTGTTGAGCTTGAGCTCAAAGCAGAACCCTTTTGGGGCTGCAGGATGCAAATTCCCTAAAAACTAAAATATATTTGTGTTAGGAATGAAAGAAAGATGCTCTCTTTCATCATATACCAGGTAATAACTATTGGTTGAAATGCTTTCTGATGAAGTTTTAAACCAGCTTCATTCATATATCAGCCAGGACCAAACATTAAATATTAAAACCTAGACATTGAAGCCAGAGGCAATGACAACGATTTATCAGAAAAACAAAATAACAGAATCTTCAACATAAACTTGATACTTGAGAACCAAAAAGTCAGCTTTAGTTTTGATGACTTTTGTTTGACTGCCCTGTACTGCCCTGTATGGCCCTGTCATGCCCTGCCCTGTCCTATCCTGTATTGTCCTGTCCTGCTCTGTACTGTACTGTTCAATACTATGGTGTGCTGTTCTAAATTGTAGTGTCTTGTACTGTACTGTAGTGCACTGATCATAATGTAGTTTAAAGCTTAGTAAAAATTCTTTTCACAGGTAAAGTAATATTGTTTAAAGAGTTTGGTTAATATTTGGTGCCAACAAATACTTCCAGCTGTTTTACAGTTGACTTAAACTACCAGTTATTTTTTGCTAATATGGTATTACTTTTAAAAATTTAGTTTATATATGTTAATTATAGATGAAACTTCTCCAAACTACTAATGATCATTCACACCTAGTAGCCTGGTCAATTAAAAAATTGTGTTTAGCAGCAAGCTTTGAAGCATCATATTTACAGACATTTGATTTCTCTCCCCCACCTCCTCTCCTCTCTGCATCCCTCTCTCTCCCCACTCCCCTTTCTCCCCACTCCCCTCTCTCCCCACTCCCCACTTTCCCCCTGTCTTCCACTCCCTCTCGCCCACTGTCCATCTCTCCCACTTTTCCTCTACCCCCCTCCCTCTCTTTCCCTCTCACTGATCTTGGTTTCTGATTTGATATCTGATCTTGATTATTTTTTTCTGTTGCAGGTTCATAATGCCCTGCAAAAGAAAGCCTCTCTGTGACAAGCCTTGCCAACAAATTCAATATGTGCTGGGTCTGTATGACTTTGATCCTGTTACATATGAGAATTTGGAGACAGACAATACAAGTTTACTTTCTCCCAGTGTTGAGTCACAGTTACCATTTACAAGAGGAGACTTGTTGGTTGTTGTGAGTCATGAACTTGATTGGTGGCTATTATGCAAATCAGTTAAGCTGCAAAAAGAAGGATATGTACCCACAAGTCTTTTGATGCCTCTTAGTGAAATCAGTAGTGATAAAAGGTATACAGTTTGTGAAATCTATTTTATATTACATCATTTTTAGCTGTTGAATAGTGTGTCATGTTTAAAAGAATAACATTGCT
>RDPX01000192.1:1021621-1056717 GCA_003991215.1 Morbakka virulenta | reverse complement strand
AAGTAATCATATGTCTGCTAGTCTCACCTCTTGCTCTAAAAATCACATAAAAAAGTGTCATGTTCCAAAAATAGAGTATATCCCACCTGTCTCTAAAAAACAGCTAGATGGGTATAAGAGAGAGGAGAGAGAGAGAGAGAGAGAGAGAGAGAGAGAGAGAGAGAGAGACAGACAGACAGAGAGAAAACAAGGTGTGTAGGCCTACTCGCAATGGTGACTGGCACGATCCTTCATTCATTTTTTTAATACAATTTTTACACATTTTAATTTGTGCAGTAATACCAAAAAAGGACTCTTCGAAGGAATAACACTAGAATCAGAAGACTCTGGAATTGAAGAAAAAAACGTGTTGCTTGCTGAAGGATCAGGCGAGAAACCGAAAGTTGAAGGTAATGAAAATAACCCAGATGGTCAAGAGGTGACGTTTGAAATACGAGAAAATAAACGTAAACAGAAAACACAGAAACCATCTTTGGTGAAAGCTTTAATCAGGGCTTACGGCTGCACATTTCTGGTTGGAGCAATTTTTAAATTGTTCCATGATTGCTTGCTTTTTGTGAACCCATATATTTTAAGGTAAAAACATAGTTGATGCATTTTTTTGTATTACAGAGTGATTATTTTTCTTGGAACTAAACTCGAAACATACAAAAGTTCGGAAAAAAGTTTTTGAGACATTATTTTTAGTTAACACTTCTTTATTTTGTAATTGAAAGGGAGCAATTTACTGGAATTTTTTAATGGCAGATATTGCAGAAATGTTTGAAATTTGAAATGGGAGAAAAATTTAGATTTTTTTCTGAAATTGGTCGGAGTGTGTAACTTCGAAATTTCTATAGTAAAGATAAATTAATGATCTTAAAATTTCTTGATTTCATGGACTCAGTGGAAGCCGTTAATATAGGATATTTATCATGCCAGAGAGAGACAGGTAGGTATATCATTCAGTGGAGTTGGCTATGTCACCCCGGTACCGAATCTCCATCAATTTTTCCTTCAACGCTGAGCAGTTCTGAACTGGATTAACTCTATTTTTCCATTTTTCATATTAAAGATTAGTTCATTTTCATTACAGAAACTCGATACTGCTTCCATAACTTGATTCAGATTGTGGTTAATAGCCTAGATGACTTTCTTAGTGAAGTAAAGAATAGTGTCGTTTCAGCATACATGATAATGTCTGAATAGCTTGGACAATCAGCGATTGTGTCGAAAAAGTCGTACGTGCTGCTTCTTTTCTTATTTGCCGAAAACCAAGTGCTAAAAACATATCCTCAAACTCTTTGTTTATTTTATTGCCATCATTAACTTTACAACAATTAACGTTACAGTTTCGAGGGATAATTACTTCCGGATATGACATTAGCGCTTTGGATAAAAGATTTTGTAGCTCCTCATTAAAATGTTTGAAAGATATTTTGGATAATTCGGTGGACGACAAGGAAAGATTTGCTTTTACGTGTTGAAATTTCGTTAGAAATACTTTCAACATCATCCAATTCCAAATCTAGTTTTCTATCAACTGAATTGAATCCTTTATGTAGATACCGACTAGATACGTCATGGTCTTTTTATGAACTTATATCCCGCGATGTGAAGTAACTGTTCGTTGTCGCTCAGAGCGATATATGATTCATATGAATTCAGTATTTCTATCGTTTCACGGTTGAGAAGTTCACATATATCCTCAAAATTGTTGCATAAGCCAGGTACATTAAGGTGTTTTATTTTCACATCACTCTCTTTAAGAGTGTTCATGACTACTGGCTCAGGACAGAGCGCCAGGTCGCCACTCATGAATAACAGTATGACTAAGAAAATGTTTTGTCTTGCTAAAAATGCTGTATTTGCTGTTCTTCTGATAATGTTGTAGAAAAAGAGGTTTGTGTTATCCAAACAATTATCAAAGCTACGTTCCTGTGATGTATTGTAATCACCCCCATCCATTTGTATTTGTATTCATATATTCATTACCATTTGTAAATTCATACCATGTTAGTATAAGGAAAAATTGCTGTAGCACAAGAATACACGTCCGCTCTCTTTGCCGCCATCGCAACTGACTTAAATAACTGCGGCTTTTGTCGAATAAATACTCAGGCAAGATTATCACTTTTAAAGCAGCACGGAGAAACTCCAAAACAAAATCAACCGCCGAGATCGATATTCAACGACCGAAAAAAAGTTCCTGCCCACCCGAAGGACAATGATACGACGAACAAAAAAGAAATCTAATTTGCTGTAGCAGGTATTTTATCCATTGACTATCATGGAAATGTGATGAAAACTTCTGTGTCTTGATTGATGAATCGACCGACTTATTGTGTGGGAGTGTCAATGAGTAGTTGTTCACTTTTACAGCAAGAAACACCAAGACGTCATCGCTGCATTTGTTGGTGTACTACGTCTTATCAAAGCTGCTGAACATGATTTGTTTAAAGCAAAGAAAACCTGTCTTGAGGCCACTAAGTTGAAGCCTCCTTAACTCTGTGTCAAGCATGGATTTTGAAGAGATGTTATCTTATCTTAGCTTCTCGTTGCAGAAAATCTGGAAGGTGTTCTTACAAAGTGTTCCGCCGTGAATAATACAGCTTTTCAATATAATCAGTGAAAACACAGCGAGCCCAGGCTTGCCCCTCCCATTTCAGAAATTCCTGTAAACAAGTTGGTTAGTTCGAGGGAAAAGCCTTTACAATGTGCCTGTGAATTGGGAAGAACTGAGAGCATATTTCACTGTTACAGAACCTGAAGCTGCTGCTACTACAACAACTACTACTAATACTAATACTACTACTACTACTACTGCTACTGCTACTATGACTACTACTACTACTTCTACTTCATTTCTTTTAAGCTGGGCTGCTCTAATTTAGGGGGTCGCCGCACCGAATCTTTCTCATCAACAGCACTCGATCGTTTGCTTACTTCGCACAATCTTACTGTCTCGGCTTTGGCCATCCTTCCCGTCTTGCCCCTGGCTCTCGCATTGTCATTAGCGAACATCATTGTAAACGGCCTTTCTTTTTCACATCGGTTGTCAATTTATCCATAACAACAGCAAAATAGAGGGCTTAAAGCTAATCCCTGATGCAGATCTAAATGTGGTTTTCTTCTTCAAGCGACTTCTGAAATACGGTTTCCATCTGTCAAGGATATTATTGCCCATACTTAGTGCCTTACCATCAACAACCTTTATCGTTTTGATATGCTGTATATCCCTTGACCCTCTCTCCATCTGGTTTGCTATCCAGTATACTCTCCACTGACCATCCACGGAATCCATATTATGATACAGTTCTTCCTATGCCTCAGCCTTGGCTTTAACCTAATTTCTGTTTTGTGTTTTGTCACCTGGGAAGTTTATATCGTTTCCAAATACACGAACCGTGTCATAGGTATTGAATAATGGACGTTGTTGATGTCTCGAAAAGTTTTTCAGTTTTGTTGTTTGAGTCGTGGATGGTCTACAGTACGATACAGCCGAGGGTATAAGTTCCTCTTAGGTATTTTTTAGAGATTGCCACGCTTTGTAAAAAATTTGCTTTTTGTATTCCGACAGCAAAACTTTTTCCTTTACCCGCTCTTTTTTGAGTAAACATCTTTGAAAATTATGATGAATTCTAATAAATTATTGTAAATTATAATTTTAGTATGCTCAAAACAACCATTATCCGAAATCCAAAATTTGACCAACTTTGGAATAATGTCGATGCTTCAACAAGCCTCCAACAAATTAATACAACAAAAGTTCTTTTTTCATTTGAGTACGTATCGCTTATGTTCAAGATTTTGTTTCCAACATCCTTGATTTTTGAACACTTTTTCAGAAGGCGATATGGGATATACATTGCATAAGAGCACGTCTTTTTTATTTGACACAGTGACGGCACTTAAGCCTATTCTAGGTGTTAACTAGTAAATACGTTTTTTTAAAAAAACAACAACTATGTTTTAAAAGCATATACAAGAATTTTAAACAAATATCTAATTACCTTCAGTTTTTTGTCATAAGATGACACACCAACGAGATTTGCTGTTGGCTGTACGTCAGAGATTTTATCAATGAGTTGCTAATCTGTTGGTAAATTCTTTTGTGAAATGATATTTTCCTCCCCCTTACTTGATATCAACCACTATTGCCTTCTTTTTGGTACTTCATCAAAACCTGAAGGTATTAAGCTTTCATCTGTAATAGCCGCGACCTTCAGATCGAGTTGTCAGTACCTTGGTTGCCAGTACCTTGGTTGCCCAGCTCTATCAACGTCTTCAAGACCGTTACTATTTTTGTATTTCGCCCATCGAAACAACAGATAAAAAGCTGAATGTATTTTGTTTTCTTCTTTAATACTCGATCAATTTGTATTTGAACTGACTCTTTGACGCCCTCCAAGTGGATCTTATGCCGGAATAAAAGTAGTTTTGGGGGGATTTCCTTGTCTTTTCGCTCGGGTTTTTGCAAGGAAATCGTCTAAAACAAGAGCAACGTCTGCATATAGAACGTTAATGAAAGACAGACACTAAGAATAAAGTATATAAATAGAGCAAGCAATTCCGTATATGTTTATTTCAAATAGTGTCCGTTGTAAGTAGATATTTATCTTTATTAAATTTTATTAAAATCATGATTTACTGCAAAACAAATTTTACAGCACCACCGAAAACTAAACTCAAACATTCTTATTGAAAATCAACTTGACTTGAGACAGCCATGATTTTCACCTTGCACTGTCAACACCATAGGTCTTAAAGGGAGCGCAAAAAAGCCTGTAAAGATTCAGGTCTTTTAAACATGCCCTGTACCTGACTATTATTGGGCGTGGCTGTACTTTAAGTCAATCTGAAGGGCGTTGTCAATATTTTAATGCGAATGGAGCGGAAGAAATTAGAAAACATTTCATAGTTGTCACATATGTGAGAATAAATCCGACAATTTATGTGTACCTGCCGTCATAATTTTTTGTGAGTTTTCTATTAAAACGACAATCTGACATGTGCTGTTATTATTGGAGAAAGGCGTTTTTGTGGGTGGCGTTTATAATTTTATGTAAAAAATGTTTGTGTATTTATATATTAATGTATTAAATGTTATGTTATATACTTATAAGTACAGGCTGTTTTTTATACTATACTATGCCATACTACTGCAGTTACCGCACCATAAATGGAACTCTCAGTGGATCACGGAAAATGATTTCACTTATAAAATGTTTCACTTGTTGTAAGTTCGTAAGGATTAAATTAGCCAAAGTAAAACCTATTTGGATTTGCCATCGTCAGAGTGCATTGGGGGTTTATAGATTTGTTAGTGCGATACTTAAACTTTATATTTCATTTTACAGAGATTTATTTTTGAGCAAAAGGGTGTAGTAGGAACTTGTTCTTGATTTAAGCTTAAACATTTCTCTACCTTCTAAATTAGCTTCAAAGCTGTCTGGCGTATTTCATCACCATCTGCAAACAAGCTGTAAGCCATTAGTATGGTAAGGACGTTTCGTACACTTTGTTTTGGGGCTTTCTTTGATTCAGCATAGTCGTTGTTTTTGTCGTCTCACTAAACTGCGTTGCCATCAACCGCTACAACCCCTTCACGCTGTACCACTTCTATCATTATGTTGCCACCAATCGCCGGCTCCTTTGCGGCCACAGTGTTGTCAAAGTGGACAAAACTAACCAAGGTCAAACCGTAATTTAATATGTCCTGAGATTGCAACTCCTCAAGATCGCTCCTTCATTCCAGGAAATGGTGATCGGCATCGCTTTGACCTTGCGCTTGTTCATATTCAGAGATCCTGGCGGTGGCAAAACAGCTTTTTAACTGTTGATTTAGTGACGTCTTCCACGACAAGACAGGCATTTTCACCGAGAATGGTAATAGTAGCATTTTTGCGTTGTTATCGATATCTTTGATGGGACGTTGGACCTTTCCTGATACTTTGCCTTCAAAGATCTCATTCTTGTTTCGTCCATGGTTTGCTTCTGTGATGTTGTATTAGGTGGTAAGAACTGGACCCTGATTGTTTTCAACCCACCAGTCGCTGGGTAAGCAGGGCAGTTGTCAATTATCAGTAACAGTTTCATTGCGCTCGTTCAAATCTCTGGTCTAATTCACGTATTCACACTTCATACATGCTACTGACCACCCAGGCTTTTTTCTGACCGCTGTAACGACAATGTAACTATTGAAGATTTTTAAGGCAACCTGGAGATTTTGATTTGCCAACGATGAACATAGGTAATTTACCCTCTTGTACGTTTGCTGCGTATTCGTTTCATTTTCAATGTACAGCGTTCGATTTATTTAGAAAAATAATTCTCTCTTCTTTGAAATTTTACAATTAAAGATTCCACTTGACTTACCTGTCAAAGTGTTAATTACCTCTTAACAACAGAATATCACTTGGAGTCAACAATATGTATGTTTATGAAATTTCTGGTACAGTTCCACTTATTGTAGTAATTTGCTTCTGGGGACCGAGCAAACTTGAATTTTGGAAATATATTCTGATGAAGACAACAGAGCTTTGTGTCACTGAGACGCACCGAACTCGTTAAGGGACAGCAGCCTGGTACACCTTTTCATCGAAGCAACTCGCGGTTTTGCGGTTTTTATTAAGGAGCCGTTGCTTACTCCCAAAACAAAGGCCCTCCGAAGGTTACCGTCCGAGCCCCAATTCCTTGGGGAAAATGGCGTCAAAACCAGAAAAATAATTCTGATGAAGACAAAGGCTGCCCAAGCCAAAAGGGCAGGGGAACGCTTGTAAACAATTGAAATAAAAATATGTTGTTTTACAGGTTTTTCTTCTCAATCAGATCAAAACCAAATGCAAAATAAACAGTAAAATGATTCTCTTGAAACAAGCCTGAATTGCTTTACTTGAAAACTATGTTCCAGTTTACAGGAAACGTTTTTTTCTTAGAGATGTTTGGTAATGCACTTTGTTATTGGTTCACGGTATCCCTAACCACGTTTTAACCAAGTTTTAACTATTATGTGCAATATTTTGTAATCTGAGACTAAAGTTGGGAATAACCATTGATACTTTAGAAGTCAAATATTGAAATATTCGTACCAGAGTTTCAACTTTAAATAAGTGTGAAAACTGCAGAGAGCAAATACTCTCTTGTCCGTCAATGCGCAGGGGAGCTCGGATATAAAGATTAATTATTTGTGAAGCATCAACTACGAAATGATTTCCCTAACCGCTTGGTTGAATTTCTTACATTTCTTGGTAGAATACTAATAGTTTATATGTGGCTGTACCCTAAGAACAAACGCTGTTATGATCGAAGTGGTTAAAATCTCAGCTACCCTTAACTCACCCTATTTGAATTACAAGACTGTTTTGATTATCCATTTAATGAATGTACTGGGGAAAGGATATAGCTCTTTTCAACCAGTTAAAACTTGATACAGCACTTTCATTCATATATTCTTTGAGCAAGGTTTATATAACAATATTTTGGATTTTTAAGTACATTTATTTTCTCGTTTAGGCTCATTATTTCGTACATCGAAGGACAAGGGCCTCAGGAGGCGTGGCGGGGCTATGTTTATGCAGTATCGCTTTTTGTAGTTGCCCTTGTACAATCTTTTTTTCTACACCAGTATTTTCATCGAATATTTATTACTGGTATGAGGGCGCGGTCTGGTACATTGTCTTTGATATATCGTAAGGTATGCAGTTTTTTATTTTTCTGTTGTATTTTTTCGAGAGTAAAGATAATAGTTATTGTCTGATAGTGGTCGTATAGCAAATATGTGGCTTATCTGCGTGGAGTATCTACATAGAAAACAGCGTATGCTTGACCTATGTTGTTATTTGTGACTGGCGTGTGCAAAGGAAAAAGGTTGAACATTAGTATGTTTAAAAAGTGGTGAGGTAAGGAAAGCCACACCTGAAGTCTTAGCGAATGAGAAATACCATTCTTCTTCACAAATGGCAGATTTTCGAAATTAAAAATAAGCGTATTTCCATGAGACATAGTCAACTGAAACACTTTAGAGACATGATCCTATATGACACAATTCTCACGACAACACTCGACAAAGACTGTGTTGAACAGCTGTTTGCACAGACCGTTATCGTCTTTAAATGTATGTATAACTCGACTTTTTTGTTCAGTTATGTGGAAAAATTTCACTGTGTTCTTATAATTTGTCTTGATTTTATGAATTGCAAAGGCTACTTTTTTTTTCTGCTGTGTTGAGGAGAGCAAATTTTATTGAGCCAAATGTTTCGAGTCAGACCACTGTGCATGATAGCTAGCTCAAGTAACCGATCTGTGTTCATCGTTTTACCCCCTTATTACTATGGGCAACAAACTATTTATTCCTTTGTTCTTTTAGTCAGCATCAATGAGAGGTATGCAGGGAAGCATGAATAATGGTTCTTTGCCATACCCTGTTTCTGTTGATCTGACAGTAGCGTTGTAATTAAACCAATAAAGTGTTGTAGTGGCCGACTGGTTGAATCTACAGATGACCTTGCAAGAGGTTGGTGGTTCTAATCCCGGCCACATCCCAGGAAATACTGCGCCCACTTTGTTTCTCCGTTTTTAAGTGCCATACTACTGAATTTGTATGTGTTTTCGGGGATAGACTTGAGAGTGAAGAAAGCAATAAATTAAATTAAAATGTACAAAGAAAAAAAATAAAATAAGAAAAGTAGCCCAATGCGCTAAAGTGGCTTTATGGCCTTGCTTAGGGTGAAAGACCCAGAAAAATGAAATTAAAAGACCATTCGCCATCTTCCTCCAATGGCTTCCTCGGCTTCTGCCCACGTTTATCTTGTCTATTGTTACTTGTCTTTCCAGGGTTTTTCACGCTCCCTCCCCTCCATACACATACACATACACACACCAACATGACGAAAGAATGCTGCGCATCTCTTTCTAATTTTGGCTTCTCACATTCTTCTACTTAAATATTCAAGAATATTTGGTATAAAAGGTATTCCCTCGTACACGGGGTACGTGAAAAAGTTATTTTGAATTAAGGTCTCTTGGCGTGGTTGCTAATCTGCTATAGTCACGAGCATCAAAGTGCTTCGCAATCTATACAGACCTGTTTGGCTTTAAAGAAGCCAACAACAAGATTAACAGGTTTATACTTTCGTTAACAAATAATAGGTAGTTTTGTTAATAGTTAATAGAAAGGATTTACAAATGTATTTGACATGGTAGTAGGGGGAAGTCGGAGGCGCGGTAAACCAAAATAGCAATGGATGGACAGTATCAACTCTGATCCTCCTTGGCTTCATATAAATAACAGAGATACGGAAAGCAGGAGCGAATGGAGAAATCTGGTGGAATTGTGAGTCAGGTAAAACCCTGCTACCCAGAAGGACCATATGCAGTGAAAAATGAACAAAGAGATTATTACAAAAATAAGCTAATGATATGGTTTTGTCACCTTGTGCCTTGGTGCATAAAGTTGAAATAATAGCTAAAGAAGGCTGACGGGTAAGATGGAAGCAGTGATAATAGTTGGCTATTTTAAAACACTTTAGTTATGATCACTTTCTAGGAGTGGATGATGGAAACATTGTTCTTTTAATGAATATTAATTTTTTTTACTGTTAAATATTTTTAGATGCTTGTGCTCAGCAACGAGACAAGAAGGGAATTTACTGTTGGAGAAATGGTGAACCTGATGGCAATCGATGCTAATAAGTTACAAGAAATAACAACTTACCTGAATATGATTTGGTCAGCTCCGCTTCAAATATTGGTTTCGTTGTACTTTTTATATGATACTTTGGGGTGGTCAATATTTGCGGGTTTCGCAGTTATACTACTACTTATGCCTGTAAACGTCTTTGTAAGCAAGAAAACCGAGGCACTGCAGGTATGTAATCATATGTCTGCTATTCTTATCTCTTGCTCTAAAAGTCATATAAAAAACTGTCATTTCCCAAAAATAGAGTATATCCCACTGTGTAAATTTTTCAGTGATTGAATGTTTTCTGCTCGACCTCAATGTAGTTAGACATATGACATTTGACAAGTAGAGACAACCTTCAAAAGAAGAAAAAAACTATTCTGGTCAAAGTTTTTCGAGGCAGAAAATGTAAGAAGACGCGCTTTTTTTACTTCTGAGAAATTGGTTCATTTACGTTAATACACTTCCCACTGGCACCTATTGATATCTGCAAGAAAGAAGAAATACAAAAGACCAGATTTTTTACGTTACTAAAAGGTATTGAGTAAATTGTTTTCGTTGAATTGAGATGATACCAAAGCATTGAAGAACGTAGGGGAGAATTTGTATTAGACACGTACTTCGATTGGGCCTTTACCCGTTTTTGATTCTAATTGAATCGAGTGTGTGTTGTTAGGTTAACCCAACTAGTCTTAAATCAAGTAGTCGCTTTGCTTGGCTGTTAAATATTATTGGAATATTTTGTTGCCATTGATTTATTCAGAAGTGATTTTAAAGGAATGTCGATATTTTGCTGCGTAAACAGTTACTTCACACAACAAAACCCATATCTGTCACTCTTTTTACCTTAAAACAAGTGCATTTTAAAGCACAGATTTTGGTGATGAGTTTAAAAAATTGTGATTATTGAACAATGCGCTACTAACACACTTTCATTGATTTACATAGATACTAACTGGCATTTCGAAAAATTTGTGGTAGGGGATACTATTTTTAAAGTGATATTTTATACTTCTTTAGGTGAAGCAAATGAAAAAGAAAGATATAAGAAGTAAAATGGTAAACGAAGTCCTAAATGGAATCAAGGTAAGGTATTAGTTTAGCAATAACGAGGGGTTATCAAAGGCAACATATTTGGGGGCAATCTCTACAGTGACAATCAATAGAATGAAATGTCATTCCAGTGGCACCTTGATAGTGACAAAAAATTATGGGTAGGGATAGGATTCTTATAACCATAATAATTTTTACTCAGGTGATCGGTCATTCAAACTATTGTCACTATAGGGATATTGACCTCAAGTATTTTTTCCGCGAGGACAGTACATTCAGTTACATATTGTTATGAGAATACCATAAGAGTTTAGAGTTGCAAGAAATTTCTTTTAAGTGGTATTACAATGCATGTGGTCATGGTTTCCATAGTCAGGAAGATTAATGAAAAAATTCAGGGTAATTTTCAATGTGTAAAAATAAAAGTTATTTATTTTTTATTTATATTGTGCCCTTATACAGGATGAAATCACTTCAACAAAATAGTTAATAATGGTCATAATGAAATTGTTTAAGATTTAAAAGAGAAAGACTATCTAAAAGCATTTAGGTCGTAGATCATATCATATCATATCGTATCATACCATGCCCTGATTTGAAATGAAATAAGTGAAGTGGTTATGTTGCAATTATTTACCTTAAAAACATATAATTGGAGAGGTTACCTTGCTTCATTATACATTGGAGTACAATGATTTATTGTCGCGTTTACTTGTTTTCTGGTACAAGTATTTGCATGACTTGATTTTTGAAATCGTTGCTTTGTATTATTTCATTTTTAGGTAATCAAGCTATATGCTTGGGAAACCTCTTTTATTAAAAAGATATATGATATTCGAGAAAAAGAGCTTAACGAGTTAAAGGCGGGAATGTATATTACTGCAGCGTTCTCGTTTACTTACATGTGTACACCATTTATGGTATGTGACACCCCTTATAATAACTGAATCATTTTATTATTTTGTCTTTTTTTTATTTGTGGTTGAAAACTTTGTTTGAGTTTTTGTTTATTTATATCCATTGATATTAACTGATTGGACGCACAGCTGATGTTATTCGAGAGCCTATTATTCACTTTATTTGTTTGGCCACGCCACCAGACACTTTGTCGAAGACACCACCTGGTTTTGAACCGTGGGGAAGAACGAACTGTGATTCCTATTTTTGTTCAGGTGTAAAAGAAACTTACTTGGATGGAAAAAAGATTATGCACTTTCTGGCGAGGAACAAAAATCACTATTAAAAAAAACTGACTTAACATGTAGGAAAAATAGTATGCCAGTAATCAGACTGTGTTTTTTTGTTGGTGCGATTAAGGATGAACTTGTGGTATTGTTAGTAAGCCATCTGTTAGTGTTACACAGCAATTTTATTTCCCGAGGTCGTTAGGTTTTTCCTTTCACCATTACATAGTTAAGACAGTCGAGAAGGGAGTAAAATGACAGTCAGATAAGGAATTCATTCTTAAAACTGGAAGATGTTAACTTTACTCTCACTTGTTACCGTACCTCAAACCTCCCGAATATCCTTGAAATGACACGAACAAAATTCTTTAGATGCTTTTAGAGGAAGAAATTGCTTTTCCCTAGTATTGATATAATGATGTAACCCAAGTGCGACTAACATGGATAATTGAACTTGGGCGATGCCAGGAGAAACGAATATCTTTTAATTTGTTGTTGTTGTTGTTTTAACGTCATTTCCTCCCCAGCAATTGAGGGTCAGACGGTGCCCTTTAGAAGGATCTTGTTTTAGCAGTGAGGAATTTCTCAGCCAGATGCTCTTCCTGACGCCAACCAATGGCTTTTTCTTTTGTAAAGTTCAAAATTTTCCTCGCCTGAATCAAACACGGAACCCCTTGGTTACTGTGCAACTGCACTAACCATTGAACTACGGCTCCTCTAAAAAAATTTCTTTTAATGTAGAGGACAATACTTTTTTATGACCATGAATTTACGGCCTCAAGTGCCACAAAATTTTGTGTTTGACTATGCAATAAGAAAATAATTTTGTGTACCGTACTGATAACTTAGAATCGCTATTTCAACGCAGTCTGGTTGTTTGGAAGAGTAAGGCCACAGGTCAGTGGCCTATTCTGTTGAAGGGTTATTTATAAATTGTAAGATCGTGAAAGACACGGACTTTTCAGTGTTGTCGTTATTAGTAGGACGTGCTGGCTTATGAAGGTGCTACTGGCTTTAAGTGCTTTTGGTAATAAACAATACTGAACTTTTCTCCCGCCCGTTAGCTATAAATGGAACAAGGGCTAACATTTTAGGGTTTCGAAATGAATTTGGAAATGACGTAGTGGCAGTGGTAATGGCAGGTTAAAAAATAAATAAAGATGTCAAGCCACCCAACTTCTAAGCCAAGCCAAGTAACGTTTCCTCTTGACAGTATTAAAACACAAAGAGTATTCACTTTTTTTGTTGTTGTCCACATTTTAGTTGACATCACATTCATAGTTGTTACCTGCATCATTATTGTACTTTGTACTTTATATTTGGTTATATATACCACTACTTTATCCCAGTGCCCATGTATTAAGGTGCTAATTACTCATAATTCGTTTCATTCTTGACGGGTTAATTTGATTTTGTTGATATAACTTGTTCACTAGGTATTTTTGCTTCGTTGCCAGTATTAGGGCATGGTAACAATGATATGAAGTCGAAGGCTAGATCTCTAACTCGCGGTGCATTGCTTAGTAAGAAATGAGACAAATTTGTTTACAGTCGCCATCATACGTGGTGGCAAAGCAAAAAGGTAGCTGTGAAGAGTTTCTTTTGAAAATACGTTGCAAATATTTGCCGAGTCGGAAACAGAATTTGATGAATTTCAGACTAGAAAACAAGGTAATTCATCTTTCGTGGCGGATCAATATATTTTTAGTGGCACATGACTGATTTTGTTGCCATTTACTGTGGGTAAAAAATTTGTGACAACGCTGGACCTTGACATAGATTTGTTTTCGGTAACATTGAGATGAAATGATATCTATTTTTTTCGATTCAGTAAGTCTTCCTTCTTTCTTTAATTTTGTAACTTCCACTTGCCATTTAGCTTCAGTTTAATAGCTACTGTATTATTTCACCTGACCATTTGAATTGCCGGAAACAATTTTTCTCCCGTTAGGACTAATAGAAGACGTCAAATTTCATGGATTTCAATGGCCACTTTTCCACCGTCCCCAGAATTTTGTAACTTAACATATTTCATTTTTGACTTTTATTTATGAAGTTTGTCTGAGCACCGTGTTGTCTCAGCCTGGATCAAAATAATAGGCCCAAGCTGAGCGGTTAAAGTTCCTAAAATAAATGGTCGACAGGAAATGAATTTTATTGTGGTATTTGGTGACCCTTGTCGGAAAGTTCTACCCTTCGAAATGCTCTTTGGATATGATCTTGTTATAACAAGAATCAGAAAATGCGGTTTGGTGTCAATTCGTAAGACACAAAAAGGGAATAGAAGACCAAGGTTTGAAAGTAAATGTGCATGGAAAAAATAAAGAATATGATACCAGAATTAGAAGCAATAATGTGAGGAGTAGCACTTTTTCATGTTGTGTTTGTAGGAATGGTGTGGGTGTAAATTCTATTCTTTGCAGGCAGCATAATAATGAGTGGTGCTGTAATATTACAAGAGATTTAAGCACTGTTACTGACTTAAAATGTAAAAGACGCAAAGACGACATAGAAAATAGTGATTATGTTGGAAATACTTAAATAGAGGAACTGAAGGAATTCGGTTATGTAGGGAATCTTATGGAAACATACGGTGGATGTGAAGGAGCAGTGTGAGGAAGAATTCGATCACCATGGATAAAGTGGAAGTTGCATGCAACTATTTTGATGAGGTCCCATATTCCTATTAAAACCAGGGGGAAACTATACAAATCAGTAATAAGGTCTGCAACGTTTTATGGCTCCGAAAACTGGCCTCTGAAAGCAGAACAGAGTAAAATGCTAGAGAGAGCAGAGATGAAGGTGTTGAGATGGATGTGCCAGCTTAAATAGGATCATTTTGTACCAAATGATGAAAAACACAGAATAACAGGTGTACCAGAAATGAAGAAGGGTATAAGCGTACGAAGGCCCAGATGGATTGGTCATATAGAACGAAGGAGTGATGTTAAATATATTAAGATCTTGTTAAAGTTGAAGACTGAAGGGGAAGGGGTCGACCACAAAAGGTATGGTCTGATTTACTAGAGCAGGATTAAGGTGGAAACGATTTAAATCTATCCTATGCGGGAAGTAGAGATAACTGACGTAAAAGTCTATAGTAAACCCAATTTTAATAGGAAAGAAATACTACTAAAGTAAACGAGCTGTAGAGCTGTTATTGATGCTGACCCAAATATTTTTGTGATTATCTCTTTTTTCAACTGATATTGGCGATAGTGAATTCAAAGAAAAAAATTATATTTTTACAAATCCTGCTGGTGAAAGATAAAGAACTTTTTAGTTAGCGGGGAAAATTCAGGGTAGTGAACTCCCAACATAAAATCTCTGTATTTTGTTTTTGTTATTTTGATTTTTTACCATCATTTAGGATGGATGAAGTAACAATGTTGGCTCAGTTTGAAGTTGTGAGCTGGAGATCTAGCATACGTCTGCTAAATCAATGACCAGTACCCTTCTAAAATGTAATATTTATTTCATTCCAGTGATATGAATTCCTGTAATTCTTGCGAGTATTTTGAAGATGTTAGAGTTAGCATTGTTCTTTTTTTGAATTTAGATATCAGTTTCGACTTTTGCTGCTTACGTGCTCAGTGGGAATATATTAACTGCTAGTAAAGCTTTTGTTGCCATCTCGTTGTTTAACATCTTACGTTTCCCAATGGCTATGCTACCTAACCTAATTACAAGTCTTATTCAGGTGAGTTGATGTTTTTCATCTACAGATGACCAGTACGGCAACAGTAGATAGAGAATGCCAGTGTTCTTGTGTAAATGGTTGGTGCAGTTAAACCTGTTTTAAAACCCACATTTTATTATGGACCACTACCAACAAATTCTATTTTTCAGTCGCCCAAAACAACTCATAATCATATGTTTGTGGAATAAATTGGCCACCTGCTTGTGATGGCTAGTAATCGGTATAGTTTAACTGGAGTCCCACCGCGGCCCCCACTTCCAAGTGATGTTGTTTTTAGATTATCATTGCGCTTTGTATAACTGGACATCAAAGCTTGCGGAAAAGCGAGAAAAGAAGCGGAAGTTTACCTGAACTCCACTGCAACTAAGGCACTGTACCCTGAATAGCTACTGTCACGACTTCTTTCGTAATGCAGAAACCATTAGCAAGCGGCCGCCCTTTCAGGTCAAGTATGTACCGTATGAATTTATCTGCGTATTCATTTGCTGGTTTTAAGTTTTACCGAAATGAGGACCTACCTAGAAATGAAACATGAGGTGTAAAGGTTGATATGGAGAGGTGATTAGTTAAATTTTAATTTATTTAGAACAATCCTACCAGAGGGCTTATTTCTGGGAAGGTATCTTGATTGCAGCGACACGACATTGCGCCTGCTAAAGTTTTAAATGTAATTTAGCTGTATAATGTATGAATGATTTTTTCCTTGGTTGTTTTTTTATATATTCTAGTGTCAAGTTTCCCAAAAGAGAATCTCGCGGTTTCTTCAAGCAGGAGAGCTTGATCCTTCCGCAATTTCATATTCAAAGGATTCTACAGGTATTGCGTCTTTTAATAATGATTTTTTTCGAATGATTGGATAATTGGGTATATTAAATTACTTGCTTTCATATACGATACTTGAACAGTGAAACTAGTAAATAAAAGAGTTTTATGGGTTTAGGTCGCAGATACGTTTAAATGGTGATTGGTTTGAGTATTGCGTAAAAATCGGACTTCCTTATCGTCAGTGAGTATTTTTTGCGCATGTGATCCTACTCCGTACCATAGAGTAAAAGGTGAAATAATAGATAATGTGAACTTCCTATTAGTAATAAAAGCAGACTATTGACAGACTTCCGTATCGTGAATGAGTGTTTTTGCACATGTGATCCTATTCCATACCATGGAGTACAAGATGAAATAATAGATGATATGAACTACCCCCAAGTAATGCCCTGCTACTTCCTGACAGTACTCGAAAACTAAATCTAACGTTCCCTCATGTGGCAGATGTACTTGCAGTTGGTATGTATTTCGATACTTACTGCAAAAAGGGTATTTTGTGTCCCAAATTTTCAAATTTCGACCCTGTACGTCAAATAGTTTAAGTTCTTTGGTATTTATATCACTTGTTTGACGTTTACAAACCATATTTTGATATTCGTTTCTGTAAAGGTACATTTTTTGCTATTGCAATTTTTGAAACATCATATTTGTTTCATTTTCCTAATTGATATATGTCTGCACTACAATTGAAGCCTGAAGCTATTTTTTTTTACGTCTTATGATTTTTTGTCTATTCATTTCGGCCTCATGTACCAAAATGGTGTGTTATAAATCTGGACAGAAGCACTTGTTTTAGTACTTCAAAAAAGAGTTCTTTGCCTTTATTACATTGCGAAGAGTATCTGAGGATTTTGTAGACCGGTGTTGTGGGAATCAGAACAAGATGATCAACTGGGTTGTAAGATATGACCTTTGACACAAAGCAAGTTAAGCCATGAAGCTACTGATGATCAATTAGCGAGGTAGAAAAAGACAGTTTTTAATTGCATTTTTAAAATTTCTTAGATCCAGTCGCAGTTAAAGTTAAAAATGGCTCCTTTTCATGGGGAGACGGTGATAATCCAACTTTATCAAAGTAAGCTTATTTTATGGTTTTCTTATGTTTGATAAGACAACTGTAAGCTGTTAGCTTAATGGAATTGCTAAAATGAGGTTTTTGAGCGATTGATATTCATGTCGACTTTAAATCCTTCAAGTGAGGTATTAACAAGGTCTGGAACCACGACTACACGTAGGTTCCTCTGTTTTACAGTATTGTATACCAAGTATGACTTTGAACCATATTTCTCAATCACGTTTAAACCTAGTTTTTGCCTCGTTTGTTTTTTTCAAAAATACCCTTTTGAGTGACATGTGCCAGAATGAGTTGAGGAGAAACAGTTATGGTCAATGTTTAAGTCACCTATTGCCTACCAGAAGTTGCTTTAATTTTGGTACCTCTGATGGATTTCAAAATTCGTCGGTGCAAGATTTTGCAGAATAGTGATGTATAAATTATTCATAAGTAAAATGTCTGTTTTACTGCGATTCACCAAACAACCTACGACGTTAATCAGGTGAATAATAAAAAGGTTCGAATTTCGTAATCCAAGAAAAATTCCACGACATTAACGTGTTTCTGGAAAAATGTTACTGATTTACTGGCGGCGGGCAATGTTAAATAGTTCCTTAAATACGTCCATACAGCAAAATACATATTTTCGTTTTTAATTGGAAGCTTATCACACTCGGTTTTTACATGACTTACATATATAGGAGCTTTATCATACCACGGGTCGTAAGGTTCTTTTTGAGATACGTTTCGAGAAATACTTCTCCTATTATCAGGTTGTCTGTAACTTCCACTGAGCCCTTAAAACCAAGAACGTGAAGTGATACAGATTACACAGATTACAGGTTTTGTTGAGCAAGTTTTCAAGCTGAAAAGCGTATCATATGACTGGACTGGAGCTGCCTATGCATTTGATTTGAGTCTTGTTTTTTCCACATTTTTTTGCTGTTGATAAGTTGCCAGGTGTGTTCTAATACAACAACAACCCTGGCAATTTATTCGTATTTGACCACAACAAAGTCAATCAACTTGCCGTGAGTGACGTATTTTAGCAATATACCGTATTTTCTGCTGTAACGTTGATAGTGATAAGGTATATATCGTCAATGAGCTTTGTAAATGTTTTCAGATATAGAGTTGGGGAAAGGTGTAGGCTCAAGAAAAATAAATAATGCGTACAAATGAAAATGCATCAGGTTATTACCTAGCGGTGGTTTTGAGATCTTGTAACCAGCGACTCTTTTAATTACCAGGAAAAGAAGGTGAGAAGGATAACGTCTGTTGTGCTTTTTGTAAAAGCCATTTTTCTTATTTCCTTGAAGCCATATTTTTAATTATACATAGTCATATCGTGGTTGTTTAGCGCAAACTTTTACTATTACAAAAGTGTGCTAGAATAGTATTAATATCATGTACGTTACTTTCTAGATAGATTAAAATAATGTTTTGAAATGTTCTTACTTCTTTTAGCGAATTGTTTGTACCGTTTACAATCCATTCATAAAAAATGTTCAGACTGCCGAGCACTCTGAAGTTCTACAAACTTTTGCTTATTGCTTCTTAAGAGCAGTGTTCATAAAAGTGAAATATAGGAATTTTAATGGATCTAACGCTGGCATAGGGATCAATGCACGTATGGTCGGTAATATCTATGCCTTAAAAAGTTATCTTTTTAATTACACCTGACGTATATCGCAATCTTACCACACCCATTTTCCGTTTTCATATGGCACATGCCTCTAATAGCGTTACCCAATTTTATCCAAATTTAGTATTAACCTGACTGTGGAAAGATACTCCATCACTGCTGTGGTTGGCACAGTTGGTTCAGGAAAATCATCTTTGCTGTCAGCATTGCTTGGAGAAATGAAGAAAATAACAGGAAGCGTTTCTATTAAGGTAAGTTTCTATGAAGGATGTTTTAAGAAGTGGAAACGACTTTTAATGTATTTGATTTTATTTAGAACATACACGATCGCCCTGGTGTGAATGGCACAGCTGCATTCTTTGTATTGGAATCAAAGGTAATATTCCTCTTCACAAGTGGCATTTTGCTTGACTACGGACTTTTGTTCTAAAGAGGTATTTGACGTTACAACTGTAATTGGTATAAACCGCTAAAAACGTAACCATACGTTATATACCAAGGAGAATTATTTCGGCCCAAAGGATGTGTAAGTATTTATATACTCTTTTTCCTTGCTAAAAAGAAGCTACTTCTTGGGGCACCAAACATCGTCACCCAGGCCAAACGTAAATCTGAACTTGGACATATTACTATTAACAAGACCCATCCATTCCCAAGTGAAATTCAGGAATTAAACCTATAAGAATACATCAATCAATTTACTTGTGAGGTTTATAAATCAACAGCAGCAGTAAATGTACAATATGATCAGTTCAATTCAATTCGTGAAGCATTAAAGCAGATCCGTCTAACTAATGGAAGCAATCTTAGCGACAACTTGACCACACAAGGCTTAGTACTTAAATCAATTTGGAAATAGGTCGATAGTAACTTAATAAATTAGTGGTCTAAGGTTATGAGTCATGTCCCAAGAAATAGTTACAGTTTTGCTCTATGTTATGTCAACAATACTTTAGCAAATGGAACAAACGCTATCAAATGGAGTATTTCGAACTACTCTGCCTGCGCATTTTGTGACAAGCAACAAATACTGGGTCATCTCATCAGACGGTGTAAAACTGCACTGTTAACTTCATGGTATCAAATGGGGTATATCAAACTACTCTCCCTCCGCATTTTGTGACGAGCAACAAATACTGGGCCATCTCATCGGAGGGTATAAAATTGCACTGTTAACTGCATGGAATCAAATGGGGTATATCGAACTACTCTGCCTGTGCATTTGTGACGAGCAACAAATACTGGGTCACCTCATCAGAGGGTGTAAAATTGTACTGTTAAGAGTTAAGATATAAATGGTGGTACGATTTATTTTTACTTATAATTTACAGAACAATGATTCGAAGTCGTTTGAGATATAGACAGTTACCCAAACCCCTCAATAATAACAGAAGAAGAACAACGACCTGACGTTGCAACGGCTTAAAGGTGAAATCGATTATTGTTAGAACTTGCTGTTTGTTTTGAAACAACCATGAAGAAAATTTTGATTGGGAAGCGAAATGTTATATACAGAGACTTGTTGAGCTATCAAGAAAGTCCAAGGCATATTATGTTGATTTGAACCTTGGTGAAATGGGTGTAATAGGTAATTCTAACTTTGTTGTAACAAAACTGAAATCTTTGATCCAACTAATGAGACCATAAGTTTTATAATGAACAGAATAATAAACGTATGTGTAGAAACAACCTATTACATACTCCTCATGTCTAATAAAGCATGGGAGAATCCAGAAATTTCAAGCTCTTGAAAACTAATACAGACGTTTCAAGCAATATGCCTGACTGAGACAGTATTACTGTAAGAGAAGATGGGAAATATGTAAATGTCTTACTACTTAAAAATTTTAAAAATATTTGAATGATAAAAAATTGAAAACCTTAACACGGGATGTACATTTCAATGTTAGATATCTTGCTATTAACATGTGTTTGTGAAAATAAAAGTATTAAGAAATTTAATATGAGTAAAATAAAATAGTGAAAAGTAGTCTTGAAAATTCTGAACTTTATGGACTCAGAGGAAGTCATAGATGTAAGAGCTGTGTCATGTCTTGAGTCGTAAGCTTTTTCTGTGCTACGTTTNTTATGGACTCAGAGGAAGTCATAGATGTAAGAGCTGTGTCATGTCTTGAGTCGTAAGCTTTTTCTGTGCTACGTTTGCGACTTTCAGATTGACCCTCGGATTTTCAAGCATGAGGCCATTATTTCGTGTTTCCTCTTCATTCTCTCTAATGATAAAAAAGATTTCCGGGAGAACCAGCATAACAACATAGTTTTTTATTCTAGTCTTTATTCCATAGTAGTTACTGTCGCAGTTCTGTTGTGTGGAGATGCTAGTTTGAAATGGTTTTAAAAACGCTTTGAAAAATAAAAAATTAAATTTTTAAATCGGACTACTTATCCCAGTAGTATGTATCTGGGTCGAAAAGTTGATAAAGAAAAATATCAATTTGATTTATTTCTAGGGAAAGGTTGCCTATGTACCACAACAAGCATGGATTCAAAATGCAACTTTGCAGGACAATATTCTTTTTGGGAAACACTACAAAGCAAAGGCCTATGAAAAAGTTATAGATGCATGTGCTCTTAGAACTGATCTAGATATCTTACCAGTCGGTGACCTTACTGAAATCGGAGAAAAGGTAACTTATTGGTATACATTCTGGTATCATTTGTTTCTTTGGCTCACATCTATATTTGGGGTTCTATCGAATTTCTTTGTTATTTTTTTCAATTGCCAGGTAAAGATATTTTAATGCTCCATGCTTTTGACAAAATCAGTTGTAGATTCAGATACCATATAGTTAAGGACCTTGTCCAACCTTGCAATGGGAAAATGACGTAAAAACGAAAACAAAACCTTGATGTTTTAATCTGAGGAAAACATACCTCAAAACAAGGTGAATGTATTAAGTGGTTGTTTTAATCTGTGCCATTGGAATGAAATTCCAGGCGAGATAACGAGCTAGTCTGAGACCAGAGATTTTAATCACGAAATGACTTTAATTATCTAGAAAGGTCACCATTAAATGGGAATATATTTTCACTTATTTTTGTTTGAAAATTTTAATGAAGGCTTGGATCCAACGCACATTCTTCGATATTGGCCTCGATTAAAGAACCATGTAATTAATTTCATTGCTAAGTATAAGATTTTTTTTTTGGAAGTTCGAGCTGTAGAAAAAAAGTAGGGATTTTGCCATACGATGAGAGAGTTGTTTTCACATTTAATGAGGCACAAGCATATTATATTACATCTAATGTAACGAGTTATTTTGCTACTGCTCCCTTTTTTACGCTAGGGCATCAACTTGAGTGGTGGCCAAAAGCAGCGTGTAAGCCTTGCAAGGGCTGTATATTCTGATGCGGATATATATTTGTTTGATGACCCACTAAGTGCAGTGGATTCTCATGTAGGAAAACATATTTTTGATGAAGTAATAGGTCCTAATGGTATGCTTAAAGACAAGGTAATTTTTTGGGTCTTTTTTTGGCTTTGTATTACATATAATATAAACCAAGCCGTCAGAATAAGAAAAGACAGGTCCAGTTTGTTTTTATACACATATCAACTCATTCGACTTGTGTTTTCTTATTCTGGCCACTCGACCGTGTCGAGTGTGAGCGAAAAGCTTTGACAAAAATAGAAAAATGACCATGAATTTGATTTTTATATATTATGAAGTCGTCAGTATCTGTTAAAAAACCCAAAGAAAACCAGTAAATCTATGTTACACAACACCACAAGACAACATAAATTTATTCTGTAAATTTATGTATTTTTTGAGAATTTAGTGTCATAGGCACATTGCCAGAAAAGTGTATGGTACTGTGATAGAAAGACAACAAAAAATTAGTTAAACCAAGAGATAAGACTTGGCCGTAGCCTTGACTCACTCAGAAGCCAGAGATTTACACAAACTACTATTCCCAGGGAGAAGCTACATGCATAGGAAGAGTAAGATTTATTACATTGATTTAAAAGATATTTAAAGGAGAAGGTTCTCCAGAGTCTGAAGAAGAAAATCGTGTGGGGAAATTAAGAAGCTGTACATGGTTATGAGCAAGAGCAAAGGTGTACTTAGCTTCTCCAGGTCTGACGGTCTGGTTAGAATGAGTTAGTCCGGTCTTGCAATAAGCATTGACTTTGCCAAGATTTTAACAGAGATAATAGGACAAAGAGGATGAGTTGTAGAGTCTGAACGAAACAAAGGTAAATAACCACCAACATAAAGATCCCTGCTGCACACACTGTCAGTGAGACTCGCAAAGCGCAAGAATATGAAGAGAGTGTGAGGGAAACCTTTCACAAAAGAAAAACGGAAGCCTGTAACATTGCTAAAACCTAAGAAGAGAGTATTTTTTGAAGATAAAAGGCTTTTTCTTGTCTGTATATAGCCAGTACTGCCACTTAGACCTTCAGGAACCACTCTCTGAGCCCTATGGTAATCTGGGTGGTATTAAACAGAGCAACAGGAGACACTATTAACCATACGTTGCGCTTAAAAACGAGAAAAGTGACGATGAGATGACACTACCAGCAGTGTTTTTATTGAGACACGGTTTCTAGAAGGGTTGCCAGTCCAAGCTAATTAGACCTCCCCATGACACAGACTTAACCTTGCCAACATAGAATCATAGAATTATATATATATATATATGTGTATATGTATTGTAATACTTTTTAATAGAATGAGTAATTAATGGGTACCAGGCAAGTAAAATAATTTGGCGCGCTTTCGAAAATATATATTGTAGTATATTGCAACGGTTTTTTGTCAAGATTAGTAGCTGCTTTGCGAATGTGCTTAATGAACTCTATATCTATAGAAGCGATGCCTGCAACATTAGAGCTAGGATACTGTAACTGATAAACAATGCCCAGTTTCTCACCTTTAGTCTTGATACAAGAAGGAGTGCACATGTACTTGGTCTTCTTTAGGCAGATAGGAGATTTAGGGGCCACATGTTTCACATGGAATAGGGGGTTTTAAAGTCACAGATATCTACATAATGAGCAGACAATATTATTCATCTTAGTTTTGACCTTGGGTCTAGCAAAATGCAAAAGTCAGGCATCAGGTTTTGAATGGAGATAAATACCAGCAATTAAAAATTAAGATGCATTTCATGCAGAGCGCAAACATCTTTGTCTGACACCGTTCTTCTCCCCGAATTCTTTATTTTAGATGCAATTACACTGTCTATGGGGACCTTATGTTGCAAATCAGTTTTGGTGAGCAGCCAGCGGTCAGTAATGAGCTGACCATATAGTCACCGCTGATAAGGAGGTCAGAGGCGTTCAATAAGTCAATAAGGTCAAATTCATTGGAAGGTTCTGTATTCTACAGCCTTTGGCAGTGAAAGTATTATGTCATTGGTAGACCTATTGGTACGATAGCCACATTGGTACGATGTGTGTTTTTAAATGTATGGAGTGTGCTTATGCCTGAAATGTGGAATATGCAATTCTCTAGCTACTTCGCTGTGGTTAATTTTTTGGAGACGATGTACCTTCCTTATTAGTTTTTATTTATTTATTTATTTTTTGGGTACTCCATAGGTTAGAATATTGGTGACCAATGGACTTAGCTATCTTATCGACGTCGACCATATAGTTGTTTTGAACGGTGGCACTATACGTGAGGTAAAGTACCAGTTTACTTTGACCCCGATTAATTATTTTATCCGTACGTTGCTGTGAATTCTAAAGCAAATTCATGTCAGATCATGGAAGAAGTCTACTGACAAAGATGTTTTACATTGGATGATGTTGGTCTTGCATTTCACATATTAAGCTGTACGGATTGATCATAACATTGTTTATATCAGTTTTTGCAGCATGTGAAGCAGATGAAACTTTCTCAGGATAATTTTTTACTTTTTTGGTATTTTGCGTGATAACTGTAGATAATACGATAACAGTTCTGTTCTTGTACAGCATTGTGATAACTTGTTGATTTCGTCGTTACAATGACGAAGCAAACGTATGTCTTTATATTCGTACATTTACCCAACAAAAGTGATTGCTGTTGTACGTATTAAGCTGCTTCCCCAGTACTGTGAGGTTATGTAACGTTTTTAAAAATTATTACCTGGCTTCCGTCACCAACCATGAAATAATTTTTGAGCTTTGAATTCTCGAAGAAGTACTCATTTTAACTAGTGCTGAAGTGTAAAGCAGTGCCGCCAAGTGTTTGAACTGGTTCCCAAGCGAGGGACCCTTGAATAAACCACTTCAAACGTAACAACTGTACAGTTGAACTACTTCCATTTGAATCACTCATATTGAAAGAGCTTTTAGCTGAAGTTTTGGACACATAAACAACCACTTAAGCACTTCCAGTTAAACAACTACTACTTACACATTTCTGGATCACATAGAGCGGTTTAAGTATGAAGGAGTAAAAAGGCCCTACGAAGTGATTTAACGGAGTGAATCAATTGAAACTGCGTGTGACGTTCATTATTTTAAAATGATTAAATTGTGAGCGAACAAAGTATTTAGTTTCTCACCTAAAAGCCAGTTTGTTAAAGAGAGTGCTTTAATATTTTATGTTCAAGTTGACTGAGATGTACAGATACAGGCTTTCCTTGATACTTTTTGTTTCTGCAATGCCTCTCCAGTACTTACTACATTGTTATGAAACAACAGCCAGTGACCATTTTCCCCCTGTTAGTGGCACTTTTCAGTAGTATGTTAGTAGGAAAAAAAGTTACCAGGGGAAGGTAATGGTTTCTGTTTACAGTAACCATTCAAAGTCATGATCTTCCAACGCAGATGGTCTTAATTCATTACATAAACGTTCTGCTGTGCTCATTTATGTTGCACGGCTTTCACCGTCCTTGATCTCTTCCTCATTAGTCAACACGCTATTTTTATCTTTGATAAGATTTCCACCCTTAGTTTTTGAAGCTTCGAGATTGCCTAGTTGAGCTTCTTTTTTTTCGTGTAAGCTCCGATTATCTAGAACTTCTTGTGGGCCCGGATTGTTGCTGCGGATTTGGCCCACCATATTTCTTTATATGCATTTTCTTTCCCATTACTGCAGCCTGTACATTGTCTGCTCACCACCAGGCGACTTGCCCTGGTAGACTGGTATATCCTTTTCTATTACATATCTCGGGGATGGATGCATTTCATGCGTGTCCACTCCGCCTCTCCATTCACCTTATTACATTTTCCGCCTTGTCTTTAAATCACTGTGTCATTAAATCTCACGGCTATATCCATTACTACCATTTGGGGCTGTGGTACAACTTGTTCCCCTGATATCACCTTACATTCTTGCGTTCCCCTTTTATACCAGTGTCTGAACAGCCGAGAATAAGTTTGGCCCTAGAAGTTATCGCTTTGGTACGCCAATTTGTGTTTATGTCTCTTCATGAAGCCTGTGTTGGGTAAGGTATAAAGAGATCATTTGCTGCTGCAACCTCTTGTGTCTTTCTCCGTTCTAGATCCTGATTTCCATGCATGTCCACCGTGGAACGTCTGAAATTATGCTCTATTCTTTCAGATATGCCCGTTCACGTCAGCTCACTGAGCAAAAATTCTATATCGGGGAACGTCTTGGTATTGCCTGTAAGGTCGGCATAAAGTGACTCTTTTTCGCCGTCGCTGCACCTACATCAAGGGATTCTGAGACCCTCAGTACGTCCAGCACTCTTGCATTTGTTACTCTTCTTACACCTATAATGTAATCATTTATCCACCACTACTCTATAATGTTTGCCGTGAATTTTTGCCCAGAAAATGACTTTAACTCCATTGATATATTGTTCCTTTCCATAGTAAAGAGTTTTGTGACCTTTTCCTAATTCTATGGCTTATTCTCTTTGCAATTTGCGTCCTCACAACATGCAATATACAATTTTTGTCAGTTCATTATATCAACTTTTACCTTTCACTGCCCAGTCATATTGCCTACATTCCACTCTTCACTACGGACGCTCCTTAACTTTCTTAGCTTCTTAAACCGCATTCGGGATGTTTGGAGTACCCGTTACTCATTTTTTACCGTATCAAGTAGTCGACATTTTGCCTTGCCTTAGAAAAACGCCCTACTTCCATTGTGTAGCCCGACTGGATTCATCTTTTATTATTATTTTCTTCAACCCGGTCTACAAGGTCTTAAACCGACAGAGTTGTTGGTGGCATGCCTAGCGTTCAGTCTTTGTGACCTAACTCACAAGGCAATGAATTAAAATGTGGCGAGTGCGAGAGCTTGCCCACACGCCAGTGGGTCGTGTACACTACACCAAGCGGGAGATTATATGGTCACACCCTAGCTACACCTTCTTTAGGCGGAATCTACGAGGAGACCATATCCCAGGCTGCACCACCTCTAGGTAGGGTTTGCTTGGCCATTGAGTGGGTCGCAGACAGGCTACTATATTTCACTTGTGGCCCAATAAAAGACTAGTCTGCCGTGGTTCACACAAGACTAAAAAGGACCCTTGGTCCCTTACACCGTCTTTTCGATATAATGTGGTAGAAGTAAAATTTTGTGTTTTTTTAGTCCGGAAGTTACAGGGAATTGGTCGAGAACGATGAAGGATTTGCAGAATTTTTGCGTACCTACCTTACAGAAGCTGGAGAAGATCTAGATAGCATGGGTAAGTTAACACAGTAAAAAATTGTAAACTTGCTTAAATTTTTTTCCCTTGGTCATCAGATTCCTGTTTTGTATATTTTGGCAACGAAAAGGGGGGACGTAGGTGGAACTTTTATCTATTTGTTCATACTTAAGAATGCCAAATGACTGATGCTTTATTACACTTAGTTAACTCTAAATAGATTGAAAACTGAATAAGTAAATTTTTACAAAATTAAATCACTTGTTCCTTACAAATTTGTTTCAATGCAACCTTAACTTTGATGGACCATTTCCTTAAAATTAAGCCATTTTACCTGCCCTCGAGGTGGAAACACCTTCAAAAAGGAAGCTACTGCCCTGCATTTGAAGTAGTGATTTAATTTTTTTCTGCTTGAAGTAACATTTGACTAAAACCACAAAATTGTTTGATAGAAGAGTTCAGTTTTGTTTATTGTATATGAACTGAGATATCCCCTTGCCCCTTACAAGGTCCAACTGAATATAACATGAGTACGAAAAAGAACAATGAACAAATAGTATTATTATAGTTTTATGTTGTTTCTTTTTCCTTGCTTGCTTTTCATTAGTATGCTTCCGATTTCAGTAGACCTCAAGAACATTAGGTATTGGATGGTATTGTACTCTAATATGCGTTTAGAATGAACACATATTTGGTTCTTGCTTTGAAAGCAATTTTTTGGAACCTGAACTTGCGCCTGGAATATTGAAATAAAAATTTCAGTTGTGCTAACGTGCGAATAGATTGATAAATTATCATAATCTGTTCACATAATAAAACAATTTATTGTTACAGGCTCAATACATTATAATGTATTTAATTAGTATTGAGAATTAGTACTGATAAACTCGACAGAATGAGAATAGACACAAAATATTTGTTGGTTTTGTACTTTTTCCTGTTTTTTTTTTAATATTAGGCCATTGCCTCGATATTAAGTGTTTTACTATTTCGTTTTAAAGATGAAGATGCCCCGAGAATAAACACCTTGATTGCCAAAGGTGCTAGAAGGCTTAGCGAAGAGTCACTAGTCTGTAAGTGTAATACCATTTCGACGATTTTTATTTATGGGTTCGACCCTGACAAAGAATATTTTTACTTTCTGTAACCAGCTCCAGTTATTTAAGATTAATAATTAAAAGAGGTTTTTGTATTATTTGGATACAAACTGGAAGTCTTTATAAAGTACTAATGCGGGGACAAATTTATTCTCACAGTCTTATCTATATTTTAAAGACACCCAGACATTACAAAATGATCAGAGATGCCTAACGTTAAAGTTTGCAGCTTCCCACCTGACCAATATCACGCTGATGCAAGTAAATGGAGTGGGACGAGTTTTTGAGTACTTCGAAATACGGTATAAATATTGCTTTAGTAAAACAACGTTGTGATATTTGTGATATGAGTTTCTAAAGATTTACCAGTTTTGAATAATAACTCTTAGGAGAAAATACTTAGTAACATATTGCTTATGGTTTAATAAAACATAAAACATACTCCTTGCGCGCTGTGTTTAGTCAAATTTTGAAACATTTTCCAAGTTGTTGGTCTAGTCGTTTATTTGTAATACAGAGCCCTAGATATGGTTTAGTTTTGATATCGCCTTTTGAAATTCAAGATTTTCAGTTAAAACGTTTTAATAACGGGTATCTTGCAGCTGTGTTTTTCACCAAACCCACCTGGCTGATCTTTGCTCTCCCCCCTACGGCACTTACGCTTTAATGGCCTTGCTGTGAGCGAATTAGTTAAAAAAGGACAAATTGAACAGTAGAGTGAGTAGACTCTGCTTTTACGTTCACTGTATTAGATGACTGAGCCACAAGGCCTATTAAGGTCTAATATTTTGATCTTTTTCACCTTATAGCCCCGAGACTTGAGGAAGGTACAAAACATATACACAGTTGTAATAATGAGCTCCCCAATGCTACAGTGGTCAAGCGACTTGCATCGTATTCAGAGACAGATGTATTTGATGATAATATATGTGAACTGTTACATCAGCATGCTGTACAAGAAGCATTAAGTGAAAAAATGAAGGGAGCCAGTACGGTTAAAGCAGAGACAGCAGAAACTGGTCGGGTAAGGGCACGATTGTTGCTTCTTTGCATACACTTGATGCATCCTTTGTCATAAGACTTAAGACACCCTTACGATTCTGGGTCTCCAAGTAAAGTAGGTCTGTGATAAGGAATTCAGTTTGTTTTTCTTTGGTTTTATTAACTCATCTTGTCAATAAATATTAAGATTAATAAGACATAGAACTTTTTCGTTCACATCGGGATTTTTAGAAAATTAATGTGTGCTTGTGTGTTTGTCTTTTTAAATGTCTGTACTTTCACAGCGATTACGAAACGTTGCAAGAATAAAAACAAATATTGAAAACTGGTATGGTTTAAAAAGCAAACATATTTGTGTTTGCTATTGTAAGAGGAGCCGTGGCTTGATGGTTAGTGGAACTGCACCGTAACGAAGAATTCCGGGCTCGATTCCCGAGCGGACGACTTCCGAAATTCACAAAGGAAAAAGCCATTGGTTGGAGTGAGGAAGGCCATCCGGCCAAGAAAGTCCTCACTGCCAAATCCAAGTTCCTGTGAAGGCCACCGTATGAGCCCTGTTACTGGGGGAAAATGGCGTTAAAAACAAAAGTAATAAACGAAATTGTAGATCTGAACCACAATATTAATGTTACACTTCACATCCTTTGGAACCGCGTGTATAAACTTTATTTTCAGTAAAGAAGTATAAATTCCTAAACAAAAGAAACATGTTATGAAAAGTTTAAATAAATATTGCATAGAATTTGATTGTTTGGAGACAGACCGAATAATTCTTAAATTTTAAAAGGTGTTATTGCAAAGCTGGACATAAATTCATAACAAATGTTTTGCATCACATGAAAACACCAAAGCATAGAGACTTAACATCACGGAACTGAAACATCAATTTGTTTCTAGTTTTCCCAGTACCAGCAATCGCGATAAAAAATACATGTAGGATATAGCTAAGCCTTTATACAGTATTTAGTGAATTTCTAATGAAATAGACGCGGTGTCAAACTACCGATGAGTCAATAACACGCAAAAATACATGAAGCAGGAATATACTGCTCTTATAAAACAGTAAGAAAGAAATGGCGAGGAAAGAAGGGCTGAAAGAAATAAAGGAACGAGATTAGTCGAAATACAATTTTAAAGAATTAGAAGCAATCATAATATCGTCAAGTGACTCCGTTGAGATCGAACAGCTTATCTCGGATTACAAACAATTACTGTCAGATGATCATATTTGCTGCGGAAAGAAAACACACATTTCGTATTTCTGACTTTCAATGGTTGCAAATAGAATGATTTCAAAGCTAGAGTTCAGGTGTTTATCGCACATGAACGAATCTTTTCCGAAAATTTTTTTTTTAATATTTGTTTTATTTCGTGCATTTTTTTAACTAGTCAAATTTCGAGAAAAAAACCACATGGGAGCTATAGTTTTAGTGTGTTTTAACTACTTTACTACTATGGAAGGATGATGTTATCGATACCCGTGTATAACATCAGACTTAAGACATTCAAATGATACTGTTGATTAAGGTTTGGCATGACGTCCTGTTTTAGCTTTAATTTTACGGAAAAGTAGGCTCAACTGCTCACGTCATTTTGCTGTAATAATTATTAAGTAATTTATATATATAATTATATTTTAGTTCAATAATTCCTGAATTGTAGATAATCAGTGTATCATGGGATAGGTTGCCGCCACGACATTAGGAGTTCTGTGCCTAACCTGTTTCAGTGTTAAAAGCTGCAGATTACTGTTTTCATAATTACTTTAGGTGGAACAAAACGTAAAAAGACCCAAATGTTAGTAGTATGCAAAGACAACACATGGAGCCCCCTGAATATGACTTATGGTGTTGCTATTGCTGAAACTCAAAAGTTATTATTTGAGAGACAGCCGTAGATGAAATACTGTTTGTAGTGTAATTAGGTGTTTTTGCTCTCATTTGTCAGACATATATAGAAAGTTGATTTCAATTTTATTGCGATTTTTAGGTAAAAATTGGTGTTTTCTACACATATGCTAAAGCAATGGGAGTTTTTGTTGCACTTTTACTAATTCTGAGTGCCATAATTTATGAAGGACTTGTAGTCGGTTCTAGAATCTGGTTGGCTCGATGGACTTCCTTGAATGTGACGACAGAAGAAGAAACAAATATTAACCTTGCAGTTTATGGTGGCCTTGGGATACTGCAAGCCATTTTTATATTGTTTAATGCATTTTTATTAGCATTTGGGACTTTCCGTGCATCACGTGATCTTCATAACAAACTTTTAATCAGCATATTTCACAGTGTTATGTGGTTTTTTGAAACGACACCAATGGGAAGAATTGTAAATAGATTTTCATCTGATATGAACAGAATTGACGCAGTGCTACCTTTCTCAATTCAATCCTTTATTGGGACACTGGTATCAGTTTGCAGTAGTATGTTTGTGATATCGTTCGCCACACCGATCTTTTTGGCAGTTCTATTTCCGCTTCTTATCTTCTACGTTGTAACACAGGTATGGAATTTAGTGTTTTTTTACTTTGCTATAAAATAATAATAATAGTTTTTTCACACATGCCTTGAACAAACATGATCTTTAAGTACTGAATCAATGTATTTTTGTAGGTGTTGTCATGCATTGTTGGGTGAATTTACTTTTATTTATAGCAACTCATGCCATAGGACCTATGATAGTGGCTAGTATATCAACAACAACAACAACCTGTTAGGAATGTGTTGGTACTTCTGACTGGAGAGTGATGTGCAATTAATACATGAAAAATTTGAAACAGAAAAATACATAAAAGAGTCATCTCAGATACTCCGAATGTACATCAAGTTACTGTTTTCCTGTTCCTTACATTTTTCCTCCTGTACCATTCCATCTTTCCCCCTTATTTTCCTTTGTCACCTTTACTGCTTCATTCTTTTTTTTCCTTTCCTGTTTTCGCTTTACCTCCTTTGCCCTTTTCTTTGGTTGTTTTCACTTTGCTCTTCTTCCTTGTTTTATCTTTCTCTTTCTCATCATCAACATTGTCCTCTTTGCTCTTTACCTCCAACGATTTCATTTTAACTTATAATTATCCTTTTCTGTTTTCCCTCCATCACTTGTTATCCTATTATAAAAAAAAGAAGGGAAGATTTCAGACCCTCTTTTTTGCGGATGGATTAAGTAGGAAAAACTATGGGTATTTGTTCCACTTTCTGTTTTTCTATCCTTAGAACCAAGGCCTGTTATGTTTTCTGTAATGGGAGTTTTGAAATACCATGTTTTATTTATTTACAGACTTCGAAGCCTACATTTTAACAAGAAGGTTGGCCCTAGTTAAAACGTTGTGCAATATGTGTAGACACTATAAATCGTTTTTGCCCGCCGCAGTGGGGAAAAAATGTTTTTTAAATTGCTTGCAACATATTGACCATCAGCACCAATCAGGTTTTACAAGGAACCTGCATTTTGAGGAAACTAACATTGGAGCAAAGTTTGATATTGACTAGTACATATTTTTTATTGTTATGTAGCGAAATACACGTAAGGTTTAAAACTTTAGCATTATACAATAATATTCCTGTGTGTATCTATACGGCAGATTCCAAAATGAAAAGCATTCTCAGATCATACGTTTTCGGTACAAGTATTATTTTTGTGTAGTTTTGGATAACTCGTTCTCTTCCATTGAATACATTCGTTGGAATACGTGACTTTGCATGCATTGATCACTTGAAACACACCGTTTTGCATTCCAGATTCTCCAGCAGGTTTACTTGTATTGCCACTTTGCAACACGTGTTGGTGTTGATCAGTACGTTTGGTCAGTAAGTAACCCCATATTTTGTTGTCTGGTATAACCCTAGGTAGCCTAACAGGCTTCGATATAACTTCGCGAAATACGTTTGGTACATTGTCTTGCAGCTTTCAGCTATGGTTGGACATCTAAAGAATTGCCTTAAAAATTGCAGTATTGGTATTTTATTGAAAAGCAGAGAAAAAGACAAAGAAAACTACTACATTGAATACATCCCTCCGAATTGCATCACACGAAGTAGCGACGATAAATAGTTTTTTAAATGATCTTACTGTGCGTAGCAGCTATTCGTTTGCATTTTTTCCAGCCCCACCCCCCACCCCCCTCATAAAGTTGTTTGAGAATTTGTAATCGAAATTTTATCATACCGAGCGGAAGTGCTCCATTTTTGAGACCATTCTAAAATGTTCAAAAAACGTTTTGCAACCAATAACGGATTATTTGTGGAGTACGGTGCTTGGAAACTGAGTTAAACCTGTGATCACAATGTTCCTGTTAGTAGATATAGAACATTGTCTATCGTATTAGATAGGCCTTTTCACATTTTCACACAATCCTAGGGCAACCAGGTACACACAACATAGAAAATTACTCCACTTTGCAGGTGGCTGCAGAAGTAATACATTTTTAACACATCCTAGCCAAGAGACATATTTCACATAGGAAACCCAATATGTGCGGCTTCAGAAATACCTTTAGCCTTTCTGTTAAAAGTTTTAATGTTGTAACTGGAATCACGAGAATGAAACCAAAGTCTCCTGGGTGACTGGTTGTAACGTTACTGTATTAAAGGGGATGGGGGTGAAATGCCTCCCGGTGTCTTCCACACCCAATCCCATTTTGGCATGGTTTTCATACCCTACCTATTTACTCGATAATGTCATTTCTGCACGCAATACGTCATCGACGAGTGTTTCGGTGCCTTACCATTCTGATCTGATCTGAATGGAAACATACTAATTCTGACTTTAGGAATCAGACGTTGAGCTATTGACTTTGTTTGTAATTTGTACGGTTTGTGTCTGAAAATTTAACTCTTTCCTTTGTACAGTCATTTTGAAAAACTTTGCGGATTAGTCATTCTAAAACTATTTGTTGTGTTGTTTGGGGTTTTTCTGTTCTAGCGATTTTATGTAACGACATCACGTCAGCTGAAAAGGCTTGAAGCAGTCAAAAAATCACCAATATACAATCATTTTTTTGAAAGTATAAATGGAGTTAGCACTATACGAGCATATAAGGAAGAAGAACGTTTTATAGAAGACACTGACAGCAAAGTGGACGAAAATCAAACAGCTTATTATCCAAGTATAAGTGCCAATAGGTAGTCATTGTTATCAGTTCTATGCCTAGGTGCTGTTGTTTGTATATTGGGTAATACTACTTAGAACCAAAACCATTTTTCTTTTTTTTCCTTTTTTTTTGTTTTTTTTCATATTGTAGAACCAATTCACCTTTTTAGTGTTATCGAAGATGTTGTTAAATTTAGTGAGATCAGAACG
>RDPX01000192.1:1003015-1017335 GCA_003991215.1 Morbakka virulenta | reverse complement strand
TTGCAGGGAACCTTTTGCTGAGCCTGGATTTCAATGTTAAACCATGTTTGTTTAGCGGATCTACAGCGGTGCGTAGAACATAATCGAGACAGATGATAAATAAGTAGGGCGCGAGAGTGTCACCTTGTAGTACACCTGCTTTTACGTCAAATGGATCAGTATCACCATCTGGAGAACGAACCAGGGCACTCGTGTTCTTGTAGAGCATCATTATGGCATCAACAGTCTCATGCGGGATTTTATAGGCGATGAGGATATCACGCATCTTTTCACGATGGATAGAATCGAAGGCTTTAGCAAAGTCGACGAAGAGAAGTACTGCACTGAGGTTTTTGTCACGCACGCCCTCCAATATTCTTCGGATTGCGAGGATCTGACTGTTTGTCGAGCGCCCTTGTCTGAAGCTGTTTTGGTTCTTTCGTAGTATTGTCTCAATCCAGGGTTGTATCCTAATCAATATCATAAGGTTGTAGATCTTAGCTGCGATCGAGGTAAGAGTTATTCCTCTATAATTTTCAGCCTTCCCAAGGTCTCCTTTCGAACACAAAAGTATCCAAAATAATGGGAAAAAGAACACTGGGCTCGTGGCGTTCTTTCTGCTTCGAAGAATGTTAGCGGTAAAGCATTCTGTTATTGTTTTTAGAATACCCTTTCTATATTACCAAATGTCTTGAGTTATTACTTCACACGCGCTCAAAATTTTATATATGGAATTTTGCATTGTGCTTCTTTGTGCTTTTAAACTTGTAGAAATTGATTGGTTAAACCCAGTTGGTTCATGCAAGGCGCGGTTCCTTTGACACTGAAGGAGAAGTGGTGGGAGATATGTGGCCTTATGTATGTTTTGAAATGTTTTTGGTTGAAAAAAATACATAACTATCTCCAAGAAATCTTTTGATCCAATGTGACCTATGTATTGACCTATGTATTGACCTATCATTAGAGCTTTTTTGATTTAGTGGTTGCAAAAGATAATTGAAAGTTGGCGGTAAGTAATCATTTCAGGGACAAGTGCTTTTTGTACCCTTAATTCATCGACAAAAAAGTGCTAAGATATCACTGAAAATGCTGTTTAAGAAGCCACTTTCACTCTTACCTGCCGATATTTTGGATAAAATGAAGCAATTTAAGATATTGGTTTGTGATCAGGGTCTGACTGTCCTTCGTTTCTCGATTTTTGTACATGCCGCTAAAGCTGCCATTTTGAAACCTCTAGTATTTATTCGCAGGAGCGTTATACATTGTGTTTAAAAGTTCCGAGTTGCACTTTATTTTTGTAATGTTTTATTTCATTTCAATTTTTTTATATGTACCATTTTCTGATCACTGTTCCACGTGTAGAATTACTTATTGGATTCGCATCCCCATAACCTCTCAGTACGTGTAAGGTAAGTTGCACATCAATTTGATAAGCATAAGTAACATACGCGCAGTAATTTTTGTCTCAAGGCAGAACCAGTCTTGGTAAGAACTAGTACTTTGGTGCCCATACCCTGCCCGTTATCATTGTTTAAGAGGACAGAGGGATGGAGAGAATCCATTATGTTGTCTGCTAGTAAACGGCCCCATTTTACTTGATCACTTCTTTGTATTGTTGCCGACACTTTTTTGTAGAAACGATCTGCATTTATCACAGAGTTTCTTTGGACAGTGTTTCACAAATTTGAGAAAAAGAACATCATTGTATGTAAAATAGATTCGCTACAGCTTCAGCAAACTTTTTTTCCAGGTCGGAATCGTTGGTCGTACTGGAGCAGGAAAATCATCCATTACTATGGCATTATTTAGAATAATTGAAGCAGCAGGTGGCAAAATAGAGATCGATGGTGTGCACCTTTCTTCGATTGGATTGCATGACTTAAGATCAAAGCTCACTATCATTCCCCAGGTAAATAATACTTAAAGGTGATGAGTTTCATTACTTTTTAGTTCGTTAAGGAACTAAACTCTCTTTTGAATTAATCAGGCAGTGATAACAAAGCTACTCAGTCATTTGAGGCTGTTGATAAATGTATGTTGCTTTATTTAAAATTTAACTTGTCCAGAAGCTAGAAAGCGAGATGGCCTTTATAACTTATTATCTCTTACTCACAACCTTTATTTATTGCAAATCACGCAAACCAAGGTGTTGTCTAGGGAGAATATTTCACGATCTCAGCCCCTAATATCTTCTAGCTTTATGGGTTCACCCAGTCCAAAAGACTGGTGTAAAACAATCGCAATAAAGTAACCCTATGAGCTGTTGGGTTTTCAGGAAGCTACATGTAGTGACCACATATCAGTGCCTTGGACAATAGCAATGAATTTCATCGTTTCAACGGATTTAAAACTTTTAAATGATGTTATTTGGGTTGATGATTCTTCTTCTTTTTTGCAGTAGAATGAAAGCATGGCAGATATCGTGTTTATATGTACTGTATGTCTATATATATATATAATCTGGACAGTACCATTCACCTCAGTCTTATAACTAACGACATAATATTGCAAATATACTTTGTTGCGTTCTTTTACGTTTTTCCCAAGTTTTTCGCAGTCTAATGTTTGATTCACATACAACTGTACAGCTTTCGAACGGTACGACTGAGGGTTTGTAATATTAGAACTTTAAGTATAGTGAAGGCAGTGTGTTAAGACATGTGTGTATACTTGTGTACCTGTTGCGTTCGCTACGCCTAGTGGAGGCACTAATGGAAGACACCACTTAATTACGCTTACTGTAAAGGAGTGATAAATAAGGACACTTGAAAACCGGAGGTACAAAAAATACTCAGTTGACACCACGAACCTAATGGTAGCTTCTGAGAGCGTATGGAAAAACAGAGCTCTCTTAAACAAGTCCAATCGATGAAACCGCTGAGAACTTATTTGCAGCGCACGAAACAAGCTCAAAGTATAGCCGAGTGAAACCCAGAAGGCAAAATTAAATTTTCGTTTCTGTTTCTTTGGCGTCTTAATTAGATGGAACCAAGTTGTACTATTTATTGTCTGTGGAGTAGCCAAAATTAAATTCAAAGCACATCAAGATGAATTTTAAACATAACTATGTTTTTGCCACTCACCAAAGACATTTGTGAACGAGAGGGTGACGTGCCTTCAAGTACTTTATCACTTCTCGTTAAACGTGATTTTCATTGAGTCATGTTTGATGGATGATGTCAAGAGAAAGGTAATCTTTTAGAATATAGAATTAGTTTTAGCACCAAGTGATAGTACGCCACGGATTAAAACCTTTTTTTAGCCTGATATAGGCCCGTCAGAAGACTCTAAAAATACTTTGACGAATGGTTGGCTACAGGAAAGCGCGAATTAACAGGCACAGAGTACGTGCGAGTGCTGATGCTCAGTGGATACTCAGTACATGGAATGAGTTGCCAAGTGAAATTATAACTTCCTCAGATGATCATTTCATTTTTCTGTATTAGAGTATTAAAGGTCACATCGAAATATGCAACTTAGTTTATAAACGAAAACCTTGCTTTCAAATGACAGCAACGTGATAAAATTCCTATATTTTTTCATTTGAGGACGTTTTTTATGTTCCGTTAGAATTAAATATTGTCAAATATACAGCATTAAATTCGTAGCATAGTTTTAATGTCATTAATTGGTTTTCCAGCTTAAAATACTGATCTGAAGCATCTATATTTGTTTATTATTTATTTGGTCAGTACCTTCTTCCTGTTTTTCTTTTGGGATTACATTTTAAACCACAGGGTTTTTTAGAAGATCTTTCCAATAAATGCCCCAGGCGGCAGTTTAAAGGCATATCTGGACAGTGTGACGAAAAAATAAATTTATTGTGCTCTTTGATAGATGTTTTATTTGAGTCATCTTACCTGTTATTGTTTTAGGATTTCGCTTTGTAGATGATAAAAACCAGAATTTTTTAATTTGAATTTTCATTAAAGGATCCTGTCCTCTTTTCTGGTTCCCTGAGATTCAACTTAGACCCGTTTTCAAAGTACACGGATGATGAGCTGTGGTATGCCCTTGAAGTTGCACATTTGAAGACTTTTGTTTCAGAGCTAGAGGCCAAGTTGGAACATGAGATATTGGAAGGAGGAGAAAACCTGAGGTACAAAAAACACTCAGTTGATAGTGTTTTCTTGGGGTGGAGGACATAATTTGATGGACAAACTAAAATAGTTTTTTTTAAATTTATTATCTTCGGTTTCTTGAGGCAATCCGTAATTATTTTCATGGTAGAGAATTTATTTTATAGACTGCCGGTTTTCGCAATCGGCTGGTCTCGGTTTTTAAAGGAAAAATTTGACCTGCTCTCTATTGTAAAGAATATGAAATATATGTTCAGCCTACAGTGGTAGTTCGTGAACCTTTTTCGGTAAATCTTAGCTCAAAATAAAGTTCGGTCGCATAGCATCAGAAGACTTTAAAATAGTTATGAAAATTGTAAAGTATTGCTTCTAATGTTGTACTGAGAATTTCATCCTTTACTTGAAGCTACAAAGTTTATATTTAAATATTTTCTCTTTTTATTCATTTTCTCACAAATTTTGTGCTGAGGTACTTCGTTTACATAACACTGACTGGTAAATTTTAATAACATGTACTTAGAATTTTGCCCTGAAGGCCGTATCGTGCCGCTTATTTAAAACAAAGCTTGCAGGAACGTCTAAAGTGGCTTTTCATGTAAGAGGAAAAAATTATACAGCTAAAGTGTAAGAAACCCGTAAACTCAAACAGATCATAGGCTGTTCTGTTTAGTTTTTCCAAATCCGTCTTGTTTCTTTCAGAATTTGAATGCATAATATTTGGAACTTCTACTTTATTTCCATGCATGCTTCATATGAATTTTGTAATTATCCGTAATTTTAGGTAGGTTTAACTACAAATATTTACCTCTGGTTCGGTTTGCCGCATATCTTTGTTTCAAAATGGTCTAAAACCTGCTTTACCAATAGTTGACTTCTTTACTTGGGTCGCAGTGCCGCTCGCTTGTGTTAGTGCTATAGTGATACATGTCATCGCAGCAAGAAAGCAAGAGACTAAGAGGTAGAGAAATTGGGGACTGGGAAGAGCTATTTGGAAGAGGATATCAATAAAATTTCATTTCGTTGACAAATCCTGTATTAAGGAATTATACCTTTTATTTTTAGTAATACTGAGGGAAATGTGACGCATTTTAAATTAATAATGTAATCCTTTTTTTTGCTTTTGCATCGAGTAGCGAAGGGACCTACGACCGCACGTAATACTCTTAAGTATATATGATATCTACCAGATCTCTTGACTTACCATTTGCTTTGTTACTTTTTAAAGTGTTGGACAGCGTCAGTTAGTATGTTTAGCCCGTGCATTACTGAGAAAAACAAGAGTCCTGGTTCTTGATGAAGCAACAGCAGCAGTTGACATGGAAACTGATGAATTGATTCAAGGAACCATTCGAAGAGAATTTAGAGATTGCACCATTTTAACGATTGCTCATCGTTTAAATACAATCATAGATTATGACAGGTGAGTATTTTTAACTTTTATTTCGCTTAAGTACCAAAACCACAAGTAGCACCGCTTTACCATTAACACTATTGTTAAACCCTGTAAGGACAAGCTTAAAATGGGCCTTCTTTCACACAGGACGTATTGGTTAGATCCAGGCGGCATTGTTATGATTCCACATTGGATTACTCCGTGTAACATGTAGACGTGCCCGGCATCAGTGCTATGCCAGCTATGACCATAACGATCTAATTTTGTATTGGCTCTTGTCAAGAGCCACGATCCCGTACTGAGGTTAGTTTGTTGTGGATTTCTGGCAGAATCTCGTTAGAGGTCTGTTTTTTTCCCTTTTTGTTGCATGATCAGCACAGAGATATGAAGCATGAAAGCACTACATAACATCACAAGTAATTACTCTACGGTAATATAAATACAAAATAGTATGCGGATTCAAAAGTTAAAGATTATTATTTACAATTTACAAAGGTGAGTTAACTCATGAGTAGTATTGGGTTGCAGAGTAGAGCCATGTGAATATGCCTGTGAGCGTGCCTGTGATATACCAACACCATGCAGGGCTCTAGTTATGTTCGAACAGGGCTGTGTTATGTGGTGTTTCCCTTCATTTTTAAAGGGACAAGGGAGAACAGACATTTCAACGCTACCCCCGCCCTCCACGTAATTTTCTTTTCTTGAGAAATGTAGTTTATTTTTATTATTTTCTCAACAGAATAATGTTATTAGACAAAGGCAGTATCGTGGAATTTTCTACACCAACTGAGCTTTTAGCAGATAAGAGCAGTAGATTCTATGCAATGGCCAAGGACGCAGGGATTGTGTGGTGATGTACCATTTTACAACGAGAATATTATAAATTCTTAAATAATTCCGTCAATATCCGTTAATAGTTATTTGTTTATTATTGTTTATTGTATGCCAAGGCTATATCTTGGTGCTTCAATTTGTTGGTTTTTACAATCTATTTTGGAGGAATTATTAAATGATGACAAACAAAAAATTAGAATTATTATAATCATTCACCCACTTGGAGCTGTGTTTTCCGTTGCACCTACTTTCTACTTTAATTCTTAATTGGATTAATATCTTTCTTGTCAATATATTTACCACTATATGGTTTTGTATTCATGGCAATATATTTTGTGGTAGATATTTTAAAGAAATTCTTAGGTGCTTGGCTGAGAAAATTGGGGGGAGGGATGCTGTGATATTTGTGACGTTCCCACGGCTGATGTAACAATCATACACGTTTTAATGTTTATAATTACGAGTAGGTAGATGTCTCTTGATCCCCATTTAAACTATTAGCAGACACTATTTTAGTCTTTGACACCTATAATGCAGTGCCTCGAGTGCTTTGTAATAGTATCGTTGTTGCTGAACTGTTTTAAATCTTGGTGAATAATTTGTAATTTCATACATATTCTTTACTTTTACGAGTGAAATTAGTCTTAGATCCTTTGGTATGGCATTTGCTTACGCATTCAAACACTACATTCTCTTTTTAGTAATCGTCCTGTAATGTAAATTTCTGTTAAAAACCTTGAGCTTCAAATGTGAAGGATTCTTTGCATTTTGGAAATGGTGGATTAAGTTCAGTTTTTGTTTCCTAAAATGGCCAAGGTGGCCATTGCGTATTTTATTACCTTTTCATGTCTGTTTTGAAACATGTCTGTTTACTCCCCTTTTGTGCCTGTTACATAGTAGCTTAGGTGGGGAATGGTGCCAAGTTTGCTTAGACAAGTGGAATATTGGGAGGTGGAGTGTGTAACCCTGTCGTGGCGGAGCCCACCGTCCCCTTTCGATCCCCTACACCTATAATACTTCAATAATACTTCGAATACTTCACGCGAGTCCCGAAGAATTTGAAAAGATACTTTTTAGAACGAACACGTTTGCCGAGTTACTTACGAAGTGTTTCGACTTAAAAAGGTGCGTGGCTTAAACGTTTGAAGTCAACAAAGGCGAGATGACTTTTTTTAGGAAAATCCCAGTGACTATTGTTTGGGCACCTTGCTGGCATGGAGTGTGTGTGTGGAATATGAAGGAGGGTTGGCTTGAGATAGCCGCTTAAGCATCATCCTGCTTTCGCTGTCATGAAATCAGATGACCGCCGCCAGAGTGACGCCAACCTCAAAGTAAAGGGATGTAGAACGGTGTGTAAGTATAAATAATATTGACTGTGACTCCTGCAAAAGAAACTCGCATCGTAATACAAAGGACACCCTCGGTGCATTGGTGTACTTCTGATCTTTACGGGAGCTGGGTTTAATATCTCTCGACAAGAAATGCCATACTACACAAGCACCTTTTATTCGTAGAGGCATTTTGAGGATAAATCTTAGAGTATTTGGTAATGTTAGGCACTCCACACCATTGCCACTACGTAACGATTCCACTCGAAACACGAAACAGATCGTAGGCATAGACATTTGCTTAAGGCACTCGTGAGAGTCGATTCTTTTTATCTGGCAGACTTTCAAATTGTCATTGAAATCTATGGTATTTTCTAGCAAAGGAGGCCACAAAAACGTGTAATGCACAAAGTGGGATAAATAGAATTATTAAATTACTTAGTTAACCGTATGGGTAATGAGAAGCCAAGATCGTTTTTAATTAAAACATGTTCTTTTATTACATTCACTGTTCTGCACGTTTTCGTCCAACCATAACAGAGAAAGTAGATCTTAATATGAAAGCAACGGCGAGTTTTTTTGCTGCTTTGTAATAATATTGTTGTATTTATACATGTATTTATATATGTCGACTACATGATGTAAAACTCTATTATATAGTGGTATATAAGCAAAGTTGTATTTTTTTACTTTTGTCGTTGCTTCTTTTTCCGTTTGTTCTCTTTAGGATTTCGACTAAATCAATAATCAGACACCAGCAAACAATTTTAACAGAAAACTCTACTGAAGGTGTATTATGATTTTCTTAGGTGTGCCTGCTGAGTTGTACTGCACTTTACGATGTGGATACATTTCCTTTTCTGATCTTGCCAGTGCTTTTCAAAATCCACAAAAACTGCACGTCGCCCAAAGCAAAGCATTTTATTGTTTGAAAGTAGTGTAGCAAGGAACTCCCTCCTACTGTGAACGTTTTAAGGCTCGAAAGGCCACTCCAAGAAATACAACTTACGGTAACATCTTTAGTTACAGTAAGCACCGTCTTTATACAAATCATAATAAAGCCTGTTGCTGGTCCCATGGGAACTCTTCGTTGCGATTGTTTTGTGTAAGGCAACTCATCGGTGCTTAGGGACGCGCCCAAGGCCTGAAAACAGTCTTTGAGTTACTCTTGTTTCCCGAATATAGGGTCGGCTCAATTTAATTATGAATGCAGTAAACACGTGGTATAGTAAGTATCTTTTCCTTCACTCATGGTCCATGTTGTTTTTCAATGTATGTTACTTTACCAAAAACGTTACAACATCTTCCATTTATTTGTATTTTTTTTCCATTTTCATTAATACATACAGCACAATACACTGCGCGGTATCTGTCAATGTACATCACAATTCTAAACATTCCCAAACTGGAAAAACAACTGCTTAAAATGTCTCTGAATGGTATAAAATAAAAATCATTCTGTGACGAAGATCAAATCAAATTTACATCTCAGGAAGCTCTGGCTTTTCAATTATTTTGTCCCCATAAACCTTCATCTTCTGCCTCAATAAATCAAATTTGAATAATACAAGACCAAATATTTATACTAGGTGTTATGTTAGGTGTAATGCTGGATACAGCTGGGGAAAAAGTCCATGTTTTATTTAAAGCTAAACAAAAATTTAGATTATCTTACGCATACGAACAACAAAAATGCCCAATGGAAGAAACACACAAACAAAGAGATAAAAAGGACAAAAATTGGCAGAATGAAAAAAATTGTCCAGAATTATGTATTTTGTGTCGAAACAATTAAATGGCGATGACAAGTGATTAAAATAATAAAATTCCCGCCCTTCCCCTGAAAAAAATATATCTATAACCCAAATTAATCTCCACCCAATGCGTTCAAAGGATCATCAAATATACTAGGTGCGTTGTCATCAAAAACTGTCTTCGTTGTCTTGGTTGCCTTTTCCGCTTTTTTCTTTGTTTTTGTTTTCTTCTCTTTTGTTGTCTTTTAGGGAACTANTTTGTTTTTGTTTTCTTCTCTTTTGTTGTCTTTGGGGAACTAAATATATCTGGTGAAAAAAAATTCCTAAAGTTTGGCTTCGAGAAGAGATAAGGTCCCACAACCGACAACAGACAACAAACAACAAACAAATAAAACCGAAGTTAGAAGTCACACTACTGACTTAACACGCAAACAGTGTAACCCCTTGTCAGGAGTGATAGCAATAATCAGATTTCAAAAAATGACCGTATTTGACTGATATTTGACTGATTTTTAAACGGTAGAATTTAGAAGGAAAGTGCTCTTTTGCATAAAATACAAAAACCGTATTGTGAATTTTATGAAAGGCTAGTTTGTTGGATGAGCGCTTTTCAAAATCCTTACCCGATCTGAACAACAGTCTTCATCTAGGTGCTTCGTTTACGAAATATGGCATGGGAACAAGTAATATTTATCCAGGATAAGTGAAAAACGTGTATAACGAACTGGATTCCAACCAATGCCTATGGCTATCCCCGCCATATGAGCCATCTCGGTTTTTTTTGCTACGTTCTTCACCAGATTACTACCGTATCCTTAACTTGCACATTTTTCGCTTCTCTAAAATAAAGCTCCTCTCTTTAACTATTATCTTCGCCATTTATATTACATATACTTTATTTCCTTGATCAAGCGCATGGAATGGAACAACCTCTTTTTACTGATACTGGATATTCTGTTGTGCTCCTTGACTAAAAGGACTGACTTACCTAAACTAATTTATGCAAAAAGAATACAATTTGCAGTGCATTTCATAAATAAACATAATTTAATAAACTAAACATAAAAGAACTTTAAGGCAGGCAAATAAAACTGGTATTACCGTCACATTGGAAACAAAGACTAACTTCGTCTGAGTAAAAATCTGCACAACGGAAATGCTTCATATTAAACTTAATCCAGCAAAAAAAGTAAACTCCTAATAGTGATTGTGTAAATTCTGCTCTCTTAATGTGTTGTCTCCCTAGGGTAGGTAGTCACTCTACATGCCTGATTGGTCCGTCTAATCGAATATTTTGAATGCGGCTTAAGGTTTTCATACCATAATTCTAAGTTGTTTTAAACAAAAAATATCGTTTTATCCGGCCAGAATAATTAACACCATAAAATTCTGCGAAGGTCAAGGGCAAACACTAATGTGAGGGGATTTGGAGATAAGATGCGCATTTTGGGATCAAGAATGGGGGAAAGACCCAGCTGTAAACTACTCTTAACACAGATAGGGGGCTTACCTTCGCTAGAAAATATGTCGTCTGAAACCGGTGACTTCTTCTTTTTCTCTTTTGATTTTGACGCTGGTAAATCATCAAAAATTGATCCAGATTCTCCAAAAAGGTCGTCATCATCCCGCTTTTTAACTGATTTTTTAGGGCTTTTTTTCGTTTCCTCCTTTTTGGCTTTCTTTGTTGGTGCGACGTCGCTCTTTTCTTCCTAAGCATGTCAAAAGAAAGCCCGTATACACTGAGCCAAACTTTGCGTATTAAACGATACAAAAAATCTTAGGTACCAAATGGTGTCAAATGTCAAAACCAAACACACTAACGAAAATGTACAAAACTAACTGAAGTTCGTCTATTACTGTGGTTACGTCAAAGCTCAATGACAATAAACAACGCCATTTAACACTTTCAAGGTGATATGAAACAAAAACGTGCCTGGGAAAAAAAGAGTCGATAATATAGTCTTCCTGGTAGCTTTATGCGAACATTCGTAAAATATGGATACTGTACCTATAAAATCCAAAACAAATTCGTAAAAGAAAGAAAGCGGTTAAAACATCATGTAGCTCACTGTTAGCAACAACTTAATATGAACAAAAACTGGAACAGTACCAGAAAGTTGTACAACAGGTATTGATGAGAGGATGTAGCAGCCTTACCATACTTGAGCATACTCTAATACAGATAATGAACTTGCTAAGGAAATTTCGAAAAAATGATTGGGTAGCGGTCGCTATGTAACCGTCGTTTCTACGCCAGGGAAGAACCACAGATGGAACTGAACTCAACCCAAAGGTCGAATGTAAAGAATGGTCAAGACTACAGCTCTTTAAAAAAAACCAAAACAAATGTTACGTTTTACTTTCACTTCATTTCACTTTCTTCTCTGGCACAGCGATAATGCCACTATGGCTTTGCCACTCTTTACTAGTGTTGACTTCTTGCTATCCAGACCTGGCCTTGGCAATTGGTACAAACTAAAACACGAACACCACTTTACTTCATTATTCATAAATACATGTTCGTCTTGTTATCAAAGTATACGAAAAAAGACATTACAACATTTAAAATTTATTTAAAGTTCTCAAGTGAGCGGCTCGATCTAGCTTACGAGCAAAAATGTTTGGCTTCGTGAGCACACTGCGACAAAGTGGACGAAAAGTAGGGATAATGTCAGAAAAAACCCATTTAATTTTGTTTGTTTATTATTTAGTGATGCATCATAAATTGTTTCCAAACTGCACTTTTCACTTCAAGATACAGGGGTACAATAAAAGCTAGGCAATTTAATAAGCACTATTTGATGTACCCAAGATTTCACTTAAGCAGATCTTTGAGGGTGAATATCAACTGAATAACTAAGGATATCCTGTTGATTCCAGTCTAAACAATACAGGCAAGTAAGTACTATTGATTTTTAGTATATCGCCTATGCGGTTACAGAGCAGTTTTGAAAATTGAACAACACCTCGTTTTTCACACCTCCGATTCGCCCTTCCCATGCAAAACCCTCGTAACTCGATCGGAGTATAAATCTACCACGATAGTTATGAAAATAATACATCCACCAAAACGGGAAAGAATTGTAACATGATATTGTCAATATATCTAGATCCTTATCAATCTAGATCATTAATGAACCATCATTTATGGCCTAAAACCTTTATTATCTTGTGCGTTACCGTGATGTATTACTTATAATGACTTTCGAAGTACTTATTAAACCCCGATTATCAAATGTACTACTCCATACATATTCCAGCGAAAAAAGAAATACGACAACTGAAATTTCATTTTAGATTCCATTTTCTCTGTAATTAGTCTAATATTCCCTTTGTTACTACTAGCACAAGCAACAAAGCACAATGACAAATATGATTAAGCAATACTTTCGCCTGTATTCTTTTAAACCAAGAAATGCAGAAAAGCGTTTTGTAATTTATTTGTTTTTCTCTATTTTAGCTTATTTGCTGACCAATTGATAATAATTGGTGAGTCAATGGTTTACAATCACACTACTTTCTACACAAGATAGGTGCTTTTATGTTTATTATCACAACGTCCACTTAAAGAATAGTTACCACTTTGGCCAAAACGACGTGTGTAAAGAGATGCGTGCGAGGTGGTTACCACTATGAACTGACTTTCAACATGACCTCGGTTTGTACATAAAACATCTAATCATAATCAGTTTACATTTCCCTAATGTATAGTCCCTGTCTAATTACTGTACCCCAATCCCAGAAGCATGATGAATGGATCTCGTCTCCCACAGCCAATATGAATCTATTACAAGAACTTGTCTGGGTACCTTCCCTCTTAATTTTCTCTTCTATTTAAAGGACCAGACATAAGTTGGATTTTTTCTCCCAAATTACACTGTACATGTTACTCTAAAAGGCGTCAGCAAAACTAAGCCTTCCATCCTCCTCCATTCACCTTATTTCTCCTTTGGGTGTAATTCGCAAAAAAACCTCACCTCCCACTATTTCAAGGTAACGGAACAAAAACTACGGGTATAAGTTCTTGGAATAACCCTATACTCAAAATATAACCAGAAAACATCAACCTGTTGACTAAATTATTATTTATTTAAAATATATAAATATTTCATACTCAGAATTCTCGTAATACTTACAGTTTTTGTGCTGCTGTTTCCTTCTGGTGGAGATTTGGTATTTGACCTGGCTGCATTAGCTTTGTCTTTGGTATTGGCTATTTCATTGCTTATATTACTAGAAAACAGGTCTTCGTCCTCAGACTCTTTTAGGATTGGTGTGTCAGACTTTGATATCGTTTCCTCCACATTGGGTTTGGAGGAATCGGAATTACTGTCAAAAATTGAGTCCGTGGCTGATTTTGTGTAGGGAGCTCTTCCCGATGGATCGTAACCAAAGATATCATCATCTACTTTTTCTCCAAATATATCACTGCTGGTGTTACCTAAAGCTTTCTCAGCTGTCTTTTTGGGCATACTTGCTTTACTAAATATATCATTTGAAGGGGCAGCACTTGGCTCACTAAATATGTCATCTGAAGAATCTTCATTTGACTTACTAAGTATATCACTTGGAAAATCAGTATCGTCCGTCATATCACGAGAACCTGACAGAGATGGAGGTCCAAAAATTAAGTCGCTACTACTACTAAGTGGTGCTGAGTTTGAACTCGAACTTTTTTCCAAATTTGAACTAGCTGAATTCGAAAACAAAGTCTCAGAAGCTTTTGCTGCGTTTTTCCTAGCCCCTCTAGTAGGTGGCCTTCTTTTAGCTTGCACCCGAACTCGCTCCTGAAAAAAAGAGCAGTACATTAAAAATGTAGGGTCCAAAGCTACCTTAACGGAGAAAGTTTAGGTGTAAAAAGAAGTTTTTGAATGTGTATGTATGAAAACTTATATCAATACATAAGTGCAGGTTTTGGTTTGCGTTTTATTTTAACTTTCCAATTCATCTATG
>RDPX01000192.1:983151-993650 GCA_003991215.1 Morbakka virulenta | reverse complement strand
AGATAGATAGATAGATAGACAGACAGAGAGATAGATAGACAGAGAGATAGATAGATAGATAGATAGATAGATAGATAGATAGACAGACAGAGAGATAGAGAGATAAATAGATAGACAGAGAGATAGATAGATAGATAGATAGATAGATAGATAGATAGATAGATAGATAGATAGATAGATAGATGGGCAGATAGATGGATAGGTAGAGAGTCTTGATTGCCAGTTATGTGAAAATTACTTAACTCGAAATACAAAGCGTACTTTTGATGATGCATCGCTAAAAAAGTCGTCTTGATCACTATCTTGTTCATCGAATAATCCTCCCAACTTATTTTCTTTCTTTCCTGTTGCATCCTCCTTTTTTGTGGCTTTATCGGTTAAAGAATCACTTGTACCTCCTGTAGCATTTTCAGTGTCAATTTTGTTTTCCCGTGTAGCATTGCTTATTTGATCTTTAATCCCTTTTTCTTTCTTTGTACTAAATATAGCATCGTCATCACTTTCACTGTCAGCGAGCATGGGAGCCTTAGAAGGAGGATTTGTTTTCTTAACAGCTACCGAAGAATTCTCTTGGGTTACTGGGGATACTTTGACCTGTATAAGAGAGCAGGTATAGGAAATATTAAAAAATATATAAAGCTTTTAAAAATCTTTAATATATATATATATATATATATATATATATATATATATATATATATATATATATATATATAGAGAGAGAGAGAGAGAGAGAGAGAGAGAGTCCCACAGACAGACAGACAGACAGCTGAGTATCTAAAATTACCCGTGGAAGCAGATAGGCTTGGACTTAGCTCACTCAAACGTTCCAAACTTGGTTACCTATATTGAGAAGAGGCAATGGATGTTGGCGGTGTTTCTGGTCATTAAATATCGGTTGTCGACAATATGGAATTGATATTGCATCGGGATCACGATTAGACTGTATTGCTGTGACCACGGCCTCTTTAGTTTAGGGTACTGGGCTGGCAGCTTACTCGTACTTCCACATCCACCCAGCGGTACTGGGGCATTTTGACCCTAATCATTATCTGCCAGTTAGCCTTTTAATTATTATAAGCAGTTTTGGGGTCTATTATCAATGTCTCTCTCGTTGAACGTTTCTCGGCCTTTTCTCCTTACGGTTTACTACTGCCCCCTTTCTGTTATTGCGAACGTTTTTACCATGCCTTTCAATTGTCTGGTGAAACAAAGACTATAGGTCCCAATATTTTGAAAGCATTTCATAACGTTTGGTTCTGTAGTCTCATAGTAAAACTCCAGGCATATGGTTTTTTGGGATAAAATCCTCTCCAAATTACGATCCTTTTTATGTGTTCGTAATATCAAGGTTGTACCCTTTGGGCATTCCTCCAGTAGTTACTCCATCAATACTGGTATTCCTTACGGCTCTTTCTTCGATCTGATGGAGGGGCCATTGCCTATGTGACGACAATCTTTCAACGGTTTATTAAACAGATGGATATGTGATATACAAAAATGAACAAAAAATACAAAATGTAGTATCCAAAAAAGAATAAAAAATACAATAATGTGATATACAAAAATGAATTGAAAATACAAAAATGTGAAATACAAAAAAGGATAGAAAGTTCTGCTTTTAGTTGTTCATAAGATAAGATGAAGAAACCCAAAATCAACTTTAAAAGTAATGAAAGTTCATCAGACTAAATTCACAAAAAGTAACATGAAGGATAAACCTTAGTTTCCATTATCACAGATGTGTTTACGTTTACGTGTGCATATATGTATGTAGTATGTATTCCTGTATGTAAGAATCTTTTTTCCTTGTAAGTAAAGGACGGGTGTCTAACTGCATAATATGGAACAGCATAAGTTAGAATGGAAGGTATAGTGCTGGATCGGATTAGATAGATGATTGGGTGGGTGTATGTATGTATGTATGTATGTATGTATGTATGTATGTATGTATGTATGTATGTATGTATGTATGTATGTATGTATGTATGTATGTATGTATGTATGTATGGATGGATGGGATGGATGATTGGGTGATTGGATGTGCCTGATACGCATGTGTGCCTGAGTCATATGTTTTATGTTATTTGAATTTTCTATTTCATATTTAGTTAATTTCTCGTAAATAAAGGATGTGAATAGATGTATATTTTCCCTTTAAAGTAATTCCTTAGCCATACCTTGGGAGCTGTTGGAAATAAATCCTTGCTATCGCCAAACAGACCTTCATCCTGATCTTCAACGAACAGGCTTTTTACCTTAGGTGCTGTCGTCGTGGCTTTTTTCTGTTTCACCTCTCCTTTGGTGTCTGAATTATCATCCTTACTTGACGGTACTGCAGGGGTAGCAAAGAGGTCATCATCTTCGTCATCAAAAAGTCCTGAAAATTTCTTCTTTGAAGCCTGAGGAGGTGCAGCCTAAAAAAATACAAAATCACTTTCAGAAATCAGAAATTTTATGTTAGTACTTGGCTGTCTAAACCAAGTGATATTACAGTGAACAAGGAATAAACTCTTAAGTGAGGTCTATTGATTTGTAAGTAGTCATTTAAAAAGTACTTGCTATTTACACAGTGATACCTATAATGTAAGAATTGCATTACAAGTTTCGGCATAGGATGCAATCCAATCAGCTGGAGCACCCGCAACACGTGAGAACAATACTGGATGCAGGAGAGAATGTGGGGGTAGACATCTAGAGGCACAGGATAGTTTCAGGAGGTAACTCCTGGAAAGTAAAAAAGGGTCAGCCTTCATTGCACGAGATCAGGCAATTCACTCTACGAGACCTCCATGAGAAGTCAAAACATTAAGTTCACTTCAAGAATACGAAAAGACCAAGAAAGAGAGAATGACGTCTCAAATGAGCCAGAAACATCATAGGTTTAAAGACAACTCAGAATAATACTTTTGAAGAAAAACACTTGTAATACTATCAATTCCAGCTGTTTCAAATATACCCAATCGCACTGGGATCTCAGATTTCTGACACGAAGTACTATGACGGATGTACAAGAGCTTATCAGTTTTGGAGGGAGATCAAGAAGAGGATTAAAGGAGTTATCAAGAGTACAGTGAGAACTAAACAGCTGCGCAAAGAGCTTGACTTTAGCTTTTGCTGTTGTCAAGATTATTGTCCATCGAAAAGAAGAGGTTTTACTTCTTCAACTTTTAACGATTCACCTGAAGTCATGTAAGCCAACTTTTTGGGAGGTAATGCGTTCATCAATACGCTGAGCATTGCTTGGCTTAGCACTACGAATAAAAGCTTTACAGTAAAAGCGCGTTTTGCGAAGACTTTAAACTCTCCCGCTGCGAAATTAGATATATTTGTCTTCGGCTATAAAAACTGGTGTATTAAAACACCTGTTATACCAAAAAATGCTACAGCAACTACACTACACAAAATCTACACATCGTTCCAAAATACTCACTTTAACTGCAAGGCTCAAACGTATAGTGTCAAGCTCTGACAAGAAGAGAATTTCACGCTTAAATATTTTGACCTGCATATTTCCTAATGTTCTATAGGAAAAAATTCGTCATCTGCTACACCAACTGGAGTTAAAGGTGCTAAGTTCCTAACCAAATCGTTTACCCAACTAAAGCGTAATTTACATATAAACATGTTTTTCATATAGTTATATATAATATACATAAATACATGTACACATGAAATTGTTGTTTTCCAAAAACCTTGATTAATATATTCAATGGACCCCAAACACCACCTGGGGGCAGAAAATTTAGAAAATTATTGAAGTAAGACTACACTGGAGTGATGAAACATTAATGGGGGGTAAATGGTAATTCATGTATTAATAAACTTCATTTTTAATAAATTGGCCAGGATAATATATATTTTTCTTGGTAAAAGAAATGAAACCTCCACCACATAAAAACAAAAAGCGGCGTTACTTCGATGGTTGGTGTTTAAAGATGAATTTGGACAGCATCAAAACAATGAGCAGTCACAAAACTCTTGGTGACTGGCGAAGGTTTGGGACCATTAAAATGGCGTTGATCGTTGTATTAGTCAAGGATACCAAAAGATTAAGTTGCTACTTTCATAATTAATGCAGCATCTGCTGCTAAGAACCTCCTCCTGAAGTTCAAGTCACAGCATAATCACAATTACGAGATGCTCCCATTCGCAGCCATGGAACAATTCGACATACGAAAGAACAGTTATAACCAGAAGGACTTCGTGGTGACTCTAGAGTATTCCAGTAATGAAGAGCATTTGTCGTTTTCAGAAGCATACTGTCATTTTTCTAGTAACAGCAACAAGACAAATCTTAAAACTAATCTTGAAGAACAATTGCCGCAAGACTAACACTCGCAAATTTGCTAGATAACTGGGACACTTTAAATCAGTCTTGGAGTCAGCAAGAAGTACTTGGCTTTATCTTATCTAATGATCCGGAATACACCCTTTATGTTAATGCAGAAATGATATTGCATCCTGAGAGAAATTGGTACTCAGTCCACTAAGACAACACGAGTTCGAAGAAAACTGAGATACAGAACTAATTTGTTTATGTTCCATTTCCTTAGTCGCCATCAACACTCTCCGCATCAACATCTCAACAGGGTTCAGCGAATTCCAGTGCAGATGATACAAGTCAGCGACTGATGCTTCTTCTACTAATGATGTCTAGGTTTTTGAGTTACCAACTAGCAGTAAGAAGGTACTGGCACTGAAGCGCACGGTTACAATAAGGAAACATCTGCAACAATCCAAAATTTATAATATGATTGACCCCTAGATTCATTTTGTTGGGTATATACCAAAGAGCAATGGTAAACAACTGGCTATTGGAAGTACTTTGAACTGTGTCCAATTGTGGTGTTGTTCTGGAATTTTAGATGAAACAACGTTTCACTCATACAGTAAAGACAGTTCCGGGGATCCCCGATACAAACTCCCAAATATACCGCCTTCCCCCGGCTTCAAATTAAAGAGTCATAATTTCTCTAACGCTGCCCATGTGATAATCGAGGCATACACACAAAACAACTAATCTCCAAACAATCCATATAGAATACACGAGAACTCAATATCTTATTCAATGGTCCACGATGCAACAACCAATTGGCTTAAAACTCTACACACCACTATTCTTAGGGTCATGACAAATGATGGTTCAGTACTGATGCTCCTATTCAACATGCAACAATAGATTAAAACAAGAGTTGCAAAAGTTGTTGATTTCAAAGAATTGGGGAGCTGACAAATTTGATTAAGGAAGCAAAATAAAAAGACACATTTGAAGCACTTGCTGGAGATACTGACCACGATGCTATATTGCCTGATTTCCCACACATTTTCAAGTGTGCCACCATCAAAGGATTAGACAGTAATAAAAAGACGCTCCAATTTTAATCAGAAAGTTCAAAATACCCTGTGAGCCTCAGTGGAGTTCTGGTTCCAAAAACCTTGCAGCCCAATGAATGAAAGAGGAGAAAAATCAGGTCTCCATCCAACAACTGCTCCTACCACGTAGCACCAGGCACTATAAGAACTTCAATATGTGAGACGATGTGCGAACGATAACATCGAGAGGTTGTATAACAGTCTCGTCAAAGTTTTCAAGCACTTCAGGAAGATCCCGAAGAGCACTGAGATTTTCGACAGGGCGCGTTCAGTTTTGGTGCTCAACAATGTCCATACCTTAGCTTGGGGAGGAAAAAGAATGGGGAAGAGGATTCCTGGACGGTTGCAAACAATGTTTCGATATCTTGTTTCAACTCATGGACACGTTAGTAACCGGCAACATCTGAAATGGGAAAATCCTGTTCTTGCACCGACGATCATATTTGTCTTCCAGCTGATGACAGATGGATGAATGGATGGATGGATGGATGGATGGATGGATGGATGGATGGATGATGGATGGATGGATGGAGAAGTAAATAAGTGGTATTCAGGTTTGAAGCTAAGAAAGTTATTTATTTGGTCTTTAATGAAGCTTCTGAACAACAGGATGCGATTAAATATACTCTCTTATTCAAATTAGTTTTGTAGTCAACAATTTAAATGAACAAATAATACCTCAAAATGCTACTTATTAAAGATTTGGAGTCATTGACAAAGTAACTCAGGGTACACCGTAAAAGAAACAAAAGATTAAAGATATAAATAAAAATAAATGTAAATATTAATATAAATCCTCGCCTTTTCAGTTTTCATGGTGTCATCAGTTCCCGGCGCTGTTGTCTTAGTTTCACTTGATAAATTCTTTGATGGTCTAGAAAAGTAAGTGAGCATGTGAATTGTAACCTTACGATTTTTATCAAACAGCTACCAACGATTGACAGCAAAGCAATTTACAATATACCCAGCTGTTGACGGCTGCTCAATTTTGTAAGGCTTTAATTTAAAAATGTAATTTTTATTAAAATATTTGGGCTTATTACGAGTGCAACGTAGGTATGACGAGTAAGTATTTAATGAAGCGAGAAACCTGAGGCCCACTCTAAGTGCAACAGACAGGGTCTTGAGGTAAATCGCGGTACTTCCGCTACACATGGGCAATAGAATAGGGGAATGGGTGTTTGTGAAACACTTAACAGCTTACTAAAGCGGTTTCAATAAGGTTTTTACTTGATAAGAATACAGGAACAGTGTGGTGGCAGTACGAGAATTCCCAGAATGCTGTTGAAACAATAACAGCCGATTAGCAAGAGTACTTTTTTATCTTTGCTGTCCTGCAAAGGTGCTCCTAAACTAATTGTACAAAGTAAGCACTAATTTCTGAAGGAAGAATTTCCGGCATTGTTTAGGATTTAGGTGGATTTTTCCTGTTCTGCCTGGTCATTTAGTATTTTTCCCCGCATATTGATAAGTTATTTCTTCATTAATTCTGAACTGTTAAGAAAAACGCAGTCTAAACTTTACTTTTGAAGACCAAAAATATACTTATAATGCAAAGAAATCATGCATAGACAGTAAAAATGTCATCTAAAAAAGGGCAAAAATAAAACTAAAAACGAAAAAATAGCTGTACTTGTTATATTTCATTTATTTATTACTATTTTTACTATATAACATGACAAGTGGCGATATTAAAATACAGCTCAAGTATTGTACACCAAAACCTTGCCTATCCAAGGTTGAAATAATCAATAAAACCTGCACGCTTATCATGTAACAATAATCCCTGCTTATTCAGAAGCTCAAAAACGTATTTAAAACACCGCAGCTTATTTATGACAAAATGATACAACAAATTTCTTTCTCATTGAATATTTGTTGTTGTACACAACTTTTCCTGTCGTTAAGTATTCTTCATCCAACCATGCCTCAGTGTCATACAAACTGCTGAGTAAACTTAATTCCTTGTCAAGGAAATCCTCCAATATGCCTCCACTCAAATTCAAGTCTTTGTAATAAGCCCTCTTCCTCAAAATATCCCCTTCTTCTTCCTCCCAGTGGGGCTAACTAGCCATATCCTACTTGGGACAAATTACAAGGTTTACGTCACAAATTCTCAATTAAACAACACTTAAACTGAGGAAATTTTTTTAATGATAATGATCAAGCAGGCCGACAGAGTTCAGTTTAGTTTTCTGTATCAAAATGAAGCAACCACTCTGTGGGGCCAGATAAAAAAGTATTAAAAAAGTAAACTAAATATGAACTTGGTTTAGGTTCTAAAGACCTTTTAAAAAGATTCTTCATTCAAGCTTTTTCGTATCTTTTTATTATCCTTCAATTTACTCGTTTTTTCTCAGTTGATCCAAGAAATAGTGCGGCCTTTTTAACTAACGATGTCAAATTTTGATCCTCATCAAGTTTTATTAGTTTAAACTAACACTTGGGTCTTAAATGTGCTGTTTTCTTTGGCAGTGAAGGCTTGTCTCTTTAAATCCTTAATTTCTTCAGCTTTTATCTTCCTTTCAGCCCTTTACTGGCTGAGGCGCCAGGGGTTTTTTTGTTTTGCCAAATCCTCTTTAGACCCTTAAACGGCAAGATTGAGTCTGTGCTTTTTCAAACTTTTGTATCTTTGTTTTTGAACCACTGTGCAGGGAGTCATAAAGTAACCTTCTCGAGACCCAATAGTCTTCTCTTGGAAATTATCTTAAAACACGTCTTTGTTAACTGTTTAGTGGAGATTTGTGTGATAAAGCAAAAATCAATTTGTATACAAGCAACTCCCTTCATTTTTTCCTTGGTTTGGAAGCATTGCAAAAAGGCCATTATGGTGGTCCTCTCTGAAACTTTTCAAATTCTTCTTTGTGTTGAAGTCTGAAAAATTTCGCAACTGTTTTTGCAATTTGAATTTACTATTTCTACAGATGGCAGTTATCGAAAGGAGTCTGAAAGCTAGGAGTTGATTCCTCAGCTTGAACAATTATTTTCTTTGGAACAGGTATCGATGAATTTCTCATTGTATAACATTTGAAAGGTGACCTTTCTCGCAATCTAGGGATAGTTGCGATTACAGATTCCGTATAGTTTGACCTATGCACACTGAACTACCTCTGACACATGACTTTCTAACTGTTGTAACAACCAATAGGTTAAACCAAATATGAAAGGAAATTTTACTGTCACGATAAGGATATAATATCACATTTCAGTAACAATTCAAAATCCAGCCACCAACAAAGTATATTTAGAAAAGCTAGAATTTTTTTATGTGAAATTTTTATCAGTTTTCTGCAGCTTTGCAGATTTTACACGTTTTTTCAGTAAGTGGTCAATATTTTTTAGAAAGTGCTGACTCGCAAATAGGTAAGGATTCATCTCTGAAGAACTTTATCGGTGTACAAAAATTTTACAACAAGGAAAGTCGGAAACTATATACAACTAATATAATTGGTTATCTTTTGCTCATCAAACGCCTTCAAATCTGGGTTTTTGTATTTATCAAACCAAAGCCAACGAGTTTTTACCATGCTCGTCTCAAATCTATACTTTTGCAAATTTGCTAATAACGGAGAATTGGGTCTTGTCATTAGAAATAGGGTTCTGGTTAAAATTAAATAATTCAAAGTATCAAGAATGTAAGCTTTTAGTTTCCATTCAAATTTTAATAAAATTCATTACGTAGGGTGTTCGATACGAAGCATAAAGGATAGTAATACAGTGTATCATTCTTTTTCATATTTAATTATGTATAGTTGCTATTGTAATACACATCATAAAGATACCAAATGTCGAAAACCAAACAAAAGCCTTGTATCTGGGTATCGATATCTAAAACTGGCCCATCCAAAACTTAAAATTTTATTATTACATAGGTCTACTCTACTTTTGAAATGATTAGTACAGTACTTTACTTCAACTAAAAAATATGGTTTGCTTCAAAGTGGATAAACATACTTAGCTTTCTCCTTTGGAGCACTCAATGAAGAAAATAGGTCATCTCCGGTGTCATCATGTTCATCGTCGTCAAATAAACTGATAACCGTTTGCGACTTTGGTTTAACTGGTTTTGTTGATGTCTTCTCTGGCGCTTTTGCGGTCGTTTCTGCCATGCATGGAAAGAGATTCCAAAATTACTGTCACCAAAATATAGCGGCATAACAAGGGCACAGGAAATGACTTGATCTTAAAAACAGCTTAGTACAAATAATTATACATACACAAGACTGTAGTCAAAGTATACTTATAGAAATACATCCAAATGTACAGCTACATATGCTCATATATGTGCAAGGAGTATGCAATAGCTAAAATGATTTAAGACCAATTACTAACACCGAAACAACACTTTTTCAGCACCATCGCGTTTTACTACTTATGCCCTCTTTACCTAGATTGGCTGTAAATTATAAACTTTCTTTCGAAGACACTTTATTTTCAAAAAGAAAACTTTACTTTTCATGTTGTATACATATGGTTTTTGCTTAGAAGGCCCTCTCGCTCTCGTGTATTCCAACAGTAATATTCAAATCTTTTTGACTACTGGTTTCTGAGAGTTAAAATGAGAGTACCTGGTCAGTGTATAGTTTAACAAAAATAACTTAGAAGATAAATAGATAGATAGATAGATAGATAGATAGATAGATAGATAGATAGATAGATAGATAGATAGATAGATAGATAAATAAATAGATAGATAGATAGATAGATAGATAGATAGATAGATAGATAGACAGATGGATAAATGGGTCCTTAGTTGTGAAAGAGAAACGTGTATATATAGCTTTACCTGAAAATAACGACTCACCGTCATCAAAGAGACCAGGCGGTCCTGTGTCTACCTTGCTACTCGTTGTTGTTTCCTCTCGCTACAAACAAAAAAAGTACAAAATAGCATGAAAGTATTCAATAACAATATTTCAAATTATTCCCCTGTTTTTCATCAATATGATTTTCAAAAAATCAATTTCAAAACCCTCTCTCTCTCGCCTGCATGTAGCAGTCATTTCGTTACCATTGTTTTCTCAGACAAAGAAAGAGAGAAAGAAAGAAAGAGAGAGAGAGAGAGAGAGAGAGAGAGAGAGAGAGAGAGAGAGAGAGAGAGAGAGAGAGAGAGAGAGAGAGAG
>RDPX01000192.1:953465-980965 GCA_003991215.1 Morbakka virulenta | reverse complement strand
TCATGTTTTTAAGTGGCAAGCTGTACTTCGCCTTGGCAAATGTGCTCAAATAAAATGACAAAATATAAGCCACTTTCTAAACAGTGAAAACAGTTTAATGTTAGACTAAATACATAAAGAGAAACACTATTTTTATCATGAAAATGGGAATTTATGGCTAAATATACTTTTTCTTGATGAAAACAAAGATACAATGGTGACTTAGTTTCAGTTTGAAATAGAAATTTCAAGGTGTTACAAATGAGACAAAGTGGCGAAAGACCGAAAAAATGGTATGTCGAGGTGTGCAAGTTATAACACCTTCAAGCCCTTATGATGCCATAACACTAAAACTTTTAAATCATCCAGCCACGACGATAAACCTTTTTAAAAAATCTGGCTTCAAAAAAGTGACAAAAAATTGATTGAAAAAAACAATTAAAATTAACATCCCTCACACTGTAAAGATCATGATATTATACAAATAACAAGTTGTGTTAAAATGTATGCTATTTAACAATTTAAAAATTAATAAATACGGTAGATATTTCATATCGCTACGTTATAAGTCATGTTAAAAATGAATAACTACCAAAATTTTGTTTCACGGATCCAAAAGACATCACATTCAACCAGATTATTACTCGCGAAGTTTGAGCATGACAGAGGCTGTCAAAGCCAATAACTTTTGATTGCTGATATATTAAACCACGCCGACGAATTTTTTTGAATTCGTCTTTACACAACTGTTTGGTTCCGTTCAAGAGACATGGGTCATAAGTCATTTTAGTCATTTTCAAAAAACGGTTTTCAATATTACTTTATTAAAATATCAATGAACTCAACATTTTCCCTCCTTCTGCCCCCAGATCAAATTTTGTACCTATTGAAGAAAATGTTATGGTAATAATGCAAACACATAACAAAAACTAAAGACTTAAACAAATATCAAAGGTGACTTCAGTACAGTGCATAACGAAGATAATTGATGCCAATGAATTAAACAAAATTAATCTCTAAGGTATAGCTTTCAGCGTAAATGGTGTAAATGTATTAACAACCGGGAATTAATAATTCTAAAAATGACCCATTTAGAGTGGGGAATTATCTACACCCGTTAATATCTCAAAAAAAAACAGACAGTAATATTTACTTATGCAAACAGTAACTTATGAAATACATTGCACACAAAGGATGTCTCCTACCAATCTAACCCAAAATGAGTACAGTTGAACCTCGATTATCCGAACACCGGTTATCCGAACAGGATTTTCCGGTCCGGGTAAATATTTACGTAAATGTGTGTTCTAACGTAAATACATATATAAATACATGTATATCGAGTAAGGTGTCGTCTGTTTACAAATAATGAGTTATACGAACAGGAGGGGCGGGAAGTAATTTGTTTTTTTGTTTTTTTAAAATTTGTTTGATAATCGAGGTTCAACCGCATTGCTTAAAACTGGAAGAAGAAATCACACGGAAAGAATTGAACAGCAAAAAGGTAGGAACTCCACAAACCCTATAAAAGAAATAAGAAATAAAACCAGGTTGTTGCATCAGTTGCATCTGTTTGTATCTACTTCCGTGAATGCAGTCAGTGATCTTAATGGGTTTCTAAAGAGATGACAGTAAATATGATGATAAGTGACAGTATAAGAATAGAGAAGATTTCGAAATTTTATGTAAAGATCTTAGTTGACATCTCCTTGTTTAGTAACTGTCAGATATTTCAAATGAATACACTCTGTTTCGTACTACCAAAATGTGCTTTAGTACAAAGATTACCGTGCCTTTTCAAAGAACAAACGAAGCAAAATAGACAACTCATGAATGGTATCAAATTACGATACCTTTTTTGATTTTTTGTCTTCTTTTGAAACTTCATCTGTACTTGTTTTAGATTTTCCTGCAAAAACATCTTCGTCTTCATCGTCAAACAACTCTAGCGTTCGCTTTCTTGGTACTGGTGTATCAACTAAATATTTATAATAGGAAACATCGATGAATTTCATATAGGTGTGCTATTCTGTAATGAAATCATGAAATGCACAGAAATATCCACCACACTAAAAAGGGAGTAGTTTCACAGGGAGGGAAGAGAAACTGTTTCACTGGGAATACTCTCTCTACTCTCTCTGTCTCTCTCTCTCTCTCTTTCTCTCTGTCTCTGTCTCTCTCTCTCTCTTTCTCTCTCTCTCTGTCTCTCTCTCTCTCTCTCTCTCTCTCTCTCTCTCTTTCTTTCTTTCTCTCTTTCAGGTTTAGTTTACTGGTTTAATACAAACATCAGCTTACTTAAAAGATTATAAACATGTTTACTTATTATTACTTATCAAAAAAACTCATTAAAGTTCTAAAAATTCTGTACACACTACAAATAGTTGGTTATTTGTTTCCACTGATTTAACTCTCAAAATGCTTCAATATTCATACAATACAGATTTCAGTGATTATTGATCGAGAATATGGGGTAAAAGAATAAAAACGCGCAGCATGCCAAAACTACACCTCACCTTTTAACGTATCTTGCTTTGGTTTAATTTGATCAAATAGTCCTCCGTCATCTTCTTCATCATCAAACAACCCTTTTACTGGAGGTGGAATAGTCTTCTCTACATTGTGCTTTTCAAGTTTCTCTTCAGATTTGTTCTACATAAAATAAAACAAAATTCCGGATTAGCTCATATGTCATATAATTCACAAAATCTACCATTAGTTACCAGAAAGTTGGGCATATAAAAACACAGATTCACATGTTCACTTTAAGCCCCCCAATGTAATACTGACCCCAAAAATGTTATGACTCAGTCTCAGTCATTATTTGCCGTAAAAATGACTTGAAAGAGTTAATTTTACCAGCAAATAATGATTTTTCTAATACAAAATAAATCCCTAAACAAAATACTCTGCAACAAAAAGCCACTTACAGGTACTAAACAATCGTAAAGCTCACTGGCTTCAAAATTGTGCTTTAATGACTGTGTACAAATATGCAACGGGTTGTTCGATTCCAAAAAATGATAAAATAATTCGAAGCAAGAAACCTCTTTATAGTTTTTTGCTCGGCGTTAAAGGTATGCCTAACATTCCTATTTATCCAATTTATTATTTTTCGCAAAAACATAGTCATTATTTCGCCATAAATGTTGACTGAGTAGTCTTAATATTTGGGCTATCAAACTTTACCGTGGAACAAGTACACTTTTTGATGCACCAATGTCATCGTTCTTTTTAAAACTCACTCCGTTTATTGTGGCATTAGCACTTCGAAAATACCCTCTGGTTTTTAAGTTATTTTGCCTCATGGCTTTCGCATAAATAACCATTAAAAAAAATTATAAATTCACATTTTGGCTGTAAACAACATTTAAAAATACTCGTGTCAATGAGGTTTATTGGCTGTGGTACTTACTAAAAAAAATAGTCCTATCTTTAACAAAGAACAAGGCAAAAATAGTCGCACATAATTTGATGAATTATTTTCCCAAATTCTTTAAAGCTTTTATAATCGTAAGAATCTGTAACTATCATTATTTTTTTCTAACGATTTTCGCTGGAAATGGTTCAGAACAAGACTCCAAAATGTGAAAACCCAAGCCTAACTACATTTTTTCAGTGAGGAAAACAAAGTGGAGATTAAAGACAGCTTGTCACTTTCCAAGATTGGCTGTCCAAAACTATTTCAAAAAAATATTTTTCCCACAAAGAGGAAGACACAATCTGCATAAAAACAGGCTTTAACGAAAGGGACACCTGGTTCCACCATCTACTTTAAACTATATGATCTCGACAGTTTCACTGTATTTGCGGTGTACCAATATACTGTGCTGCAGCAGAACCAGTTTTCACAATTTGGTGAAAGGTCTTGCTGTCCCATTTTGCCTGGCGTTGATTAGCATCGGTTTTTGTCTTAAAGTACTAGTACACACCATTTTATTCTATCGTTTACTCTAAAGGGCGTACAACCGTATGTGGCATCATATTGGCACGTAAATGCGTGCACAGTGATATTAAAATTTGAGCCAAAAAAGACCTCTCTTTTAGATAAAAAAAATCCTTTAAGTGTGAAAATTTCTTTATTTGCAGTTGGCTGATATTTTAAAAAATTCCCTGGTAAATTACTTTCCAATTTTAGAGGAAAACAGTACTATCAAGGGCGGTTTGAGATCTACAAAGCACTTTATGGTACCCGATTGACATGACTTTGGAAAAGACATCACTTATATGGAATAACATATATTAAATCGGTTAGGGACCTACTAGTTAAAAGAATGTTCATAATTTTATCTATTTCTCCCGATAATTTATTAAGAGAGCAAATAGCGACAGCATGATGGATTAAACTCTTGGTACTGCCACGTCTGTCTTATGATATTGGAGCTTAGAAGCTCTTTAAATTCAGCTGTTATTGGTTCTACTTTGAAGGCAAAGAAGGTCACATATAAGGTCTTCAGTTGTTTTAGTCAGCTAAGCACAAAAAGTAGCATGCTAGGCATACCAATGAAATTTCAATTCTGCGAAAAATGAACCTCATCAAATAGATCCTTTTCTCAACCTACTTGGCAGATAAAAAGCGAGAAAATTATGGTTAGTATTTTACATACCTCTTCCGAAATTGGTTCCTCTTTCCCAAACAACGGGCTGGAATCCAACCCTGTAAAATGGCAAATCAATGAGCATTTTCAACACAATAACCTTTTCAAATGATCACATAATCTGTCGTAAAATTACTACAAATACAATACCGCCAAATACTTTCAAAAAACCATCCTGTACCTTACAATAAAACAATGTCATATTTTTATTTAGATATTGCACAGATGTCCATCATTAACATTTAATTCTTTACCACGCATGCAATTCTATACCTTTACTACTTTAAACGAAAGTAAAACATGTGCATTAGTCGTACAGATAATTACTTCATTAATCTGTTAATCTTTACAATCAACATTGTTGTTAGGAACAAACTAAAAAAAGGCTTTCTACCAAATACAAGAAAAAGTTGCAATAAACAAGCAACTCAAACCATATACGGAAGTAACAGGAGGGAACTTTTGACGCTGTTCTTCATCCATGTCTTCGAAACTGCGGTAACACTCATATGCCAGGTTATTTTTGACAAGAAACATCGCTGATAAAGCAAAATTTGTGTTCACAATTTCTATTAGATCTTTGAATTTCGTTACGATTTCTGTTTTACCCTTTTTAGTTCTTCACTCCAGTTAGGACTCGATACATAGTGGTTGACAGTTTTCGGCGACAAATTTTCCTATTACGTTTTGCTTTTTTCGTTCCAAAAACTGGTTGCAGTTCGAAATCCGGCGATTGCCCTACTAAAAAGTACTGACTTTGTGATGACACAGTGGGTTTTTTTCTAGTGCGTTTTCGACTGTTTGGTCTAGTGTGATGTTCTTGTTGTGGGTTTCTACATACAAGGCTCTTGCGTTTTTGTCCTTTGGTAACCAGGCTATTCGTCGGACCGTAATCGCCCACTGTTGTCATAAGTGAGAAGGAAGGCTGAGGTTGAGTCCTAACTTATTAAAAGGGAGACTTGAATGATGACTGGTGTTGGCTCCTGAATGATCGTTTAACCATCTCCAAATATATCGTAAAACAAGACTGACTCATGGCTGTTGCGATTTGGTATCTTCCAGTCTGCAACAAGGAAAGCCCCATTTTGACTTCCTGTACATGTAAACCTTAGAAATGACAATTTTGTGGCTTGGGTCTTGGGGGAGATAATTATAACAATTGTAATAACAACAACAATAATAATAATAATAATAAAGTAATAAAAATAATAATTAACAATAATGTTGCTAAAAGTAACAATTGGTCTTAGCATTACGTTTAGTAAAACGGAAAATCGTATTATTCAAAATGCATCAAAAATTTTATTCATAAACTACTGCTGTATTCCAGACATCACGTCTCTCATTGCCTATAAAATATATAGGCAGTCTTTTGTAAAACCTATCGAATTAACATTTGACAACTCAAATTACATTGCATCTTCTGGTAATATTTACCTCCAAATATTGAGACTGCACCTGCTGGAAGCTTTTTACCAGTACTCGTCGTCCTTGTCCTTGGCTTTATCTCCACTGGCTCTGGTGTTTCTGGAAGAGAAGATGGTATCGTCTGTAAGTAATTCAATGTTGGTCAGATGGCAGTGAGTTGCTTGATGGCCAAGAGGAGGGGTGTCGTGAAAAAAAGTACAACATTGTACGTTAAAACTACAAAAATAATTTTAATACTATCCAGTGTCTATTAGAAAATATTCATAAATGTAAACGTTTTGAACATATTTAAACCAAGTTTAAAAAAGTAGTACGATTTTTAACCAAAAATAGTATGCTGTAAATGGACATTTTTTCTGAGTCAACATTGTAAATCCAGAACCTCCTGTGTCTCCCGACACTACCCGTATCGCGTTAGCAATAACACCAATTGAACTGAATACTGTAATCGTAATACTTTGATGGGGTTGAATTAATTAGTGTCCCATGATGACAAGAATCTGTGCTATTTGAATCCACATCAATCAAAGTATAAAGAGAGGAAAATTGCGGAGTTTCGGCAACGCCTTTGCAACGGTCTTGTTAGAATTCCGTCAAGAGGCAGGGAAACTACATTCTGTGATGAAGAGGCCTTTTGTTACGCGAAAATAATCAGAACAGCCACATGTTTTGTCACGAACAACTTCTAAAAAACTATATGTACTGCCATGGACTGCCAAAAAGATTGACACTTAAGAACAGCAGCAATATGTACAGCTGTACACCAATTTGTACGGCAAATAAAGATATGCCCACTTCAAAATACTGGATGGATTTCATTTGTTACTAAGTATAAAAAAGACTACCTTCAACTTTTGGTACATGGTCTTCTGTCTTTGTAGGTGTTTCTCCAAACAGGTCACCTTCCTAGAAAAAAAGGGTACTTAAGTTAAGGAAGGTAGTGCTAATCTAACAATAAGACACTACAGTGTCTTGCAAGCATTTACAGCATTAATTGTAGCATAAGCTATTTAAAAAATGACAACAGTTACATCCGCCTGTGAAATGTATCCTTATCCTTCCTTCAAATTACTAGAGTTTCCGCTTTAATAGAAATTCTCTGAGAACGGCTAAATTCGGAAACTCTGGAAATCTGAATCCCTTCCGCTAAACTGTAACTTAAATTCTTTGTCATTACGAGGTTTTTTACATCCTATTTACCTTTTCGCTTACGTAACCTTTCCAAATGTCTGTCTTGTGAATCCAATTTTCTAAATCTACAAAATACAACTTTAGCCTTATCGTGACCGAACAGTAACTATCACTCACTAACCTCTTCATTGTCATCAAAAAGTGTTCCACCTCCGCTAAACAAACCACTCTTTTGACCAAACGCTTCTCCAAATGGGCTGCTGTCATCTGGCTGTGTCGAAAACAAGTCTTCATCCCCTATGAAAAAAGAAAAAGTAAGGGTTCATTGTTCTGGGGAAAAATACCGTGCGTGCCAGATATAAGGATGAATTTTAGCCAGTTTGGCCCAAAATTCAATCAAATAAAAACTTGATAATTAAAGAATTAAAAGACTCATCATCATCAAGGAAAGGGTAGGTCATTATTAGACCTACCGTGGCCCACCACGAAATTTCGCCATGCTAATCTATCCTGGGTTTTCCTATACAATTCAATTATTGATTTAGACCACCGACAAAAAATCATGTGAATGTAACGTTAATGACCCGTGCATACATGCTTTTGTATGAAACTTGGTCCCATACAACGAGTACAACAGGCAGCCTCTACGGAAGTCGAAAGTCAAGTACGTATATATACACGTATATATAGCAATTGATATATAATATTTAATATTTGGCTAAATCTATTCATTGGTTCTTCTTTTCATCACTAGAAAATCATAATCTTACCTGGCTCCTCCTTTTTGTGGTGTTTTTTCGAACCACTTCTGTGCTTTTGTGAATGACCATCACTAGTCTTTCCAACTGACTTTGAATGTTTTTTCCCTTGCCTCGAAGTACCAGACGATTCAACGCTAGCTGCTATGGATGCTGTGTCCGCAGATGCCTTCGAAATAACTGACTGGTCATCACCATAACTATTATCTTTCTTCGTTTGGTTTTTAGCTGGTAGACCAAGCTTTGATGCAAGTTCACTTTGAAGATCACTCTTTGGCAACGGCTGTACAAATAAGCAAACTGTTACATTAACATGCACATGAATACTAGCTAACAACTGACGCTTACACGCAACGAGGATACAAAAAATCAAAACCACGTTACCAGTTAATGGTGGGTACAAAGGTTGACTATAACTACTATCTGACCAAAATAACCTAAGCAATAAAACATTAAATAGACTTAAAAGTTCTACTGAAAATATAGTACATCAGAAACGTATAGAATTTGTCTCATAGAAAAAAAATCTATGATGTGTCAAAAACTAGTTCTCTAAAAGTAAACCATCAAGTCTTTTAACTCGTTCCCAATATGACAACTACAATTATAGGAAATTTAAAGGGACCTAGAAATATTCTTATAACCAATGCTTGGCATAACTTATTTTTATGCTTAGAACCATACACGGCATAAAGCCACAAAGTGAGTGGAATTGTTGAGTTAACGATAGCAAACAAAATGGTCAGGCCAAGAGATAAGAATTGACCTTCCAGTTTAAAACATTTAAGTCCTACAATGGAGGAAAGCTCTCTTTAGGCAAAGAGTTCAATATTTCAGCCTAAGAGAAAAAATACTTAAAATGCTTTATTACAAATTTTAGTGGCAGTTGCGTAAGGATCAAGGCGTCGATAGAAACGAACCACACCAGATGCAACAAACTAAGGTGGGTTTCACTGAGAAAAGCTCATTAGAATCCTTCCCATGATAATGTCTACAAAAAGACTATGACAAACCAGATTTGGTCGATGAAACAAAAGTTGCAGTGACAGCAGAAATCACACCTATAAAATTAGAAAACGTCTTTGAATTCAGCCAAGAACATCAGCATAGGACGAAGGAACACCTCTTCGGATGTGGCAACAATATTTATGTATGGACCGATGGTAGAGTTATAGTGATGCCTAATGGCTTCAGCCGTAAGGTACCTTCTAGCACGATACAAAGCGCCTTTTTTTTCGAAGATGACTTACCATTAGTCTGAAAACAAGAACCCCAAGAAAGATTTGAAGAAAATGGCAAACCAAGCAGAATTGTTGATGAGAATTCCTCAAGAGGGGGCGCAAGCTCACAAGGGTTAACACAAGCATTATTGTGCATGAATACTATTGGAGCGAGAAAAGGTCTTGGCTTTAAATTAAACATCTGTTGCGGTTTTGCCGAGTTGAATGAAACCAACCATTTTCCTCTCCAATATCTGAAAACCTGCAGGTCAGACCCCAAAACTACTGCAAGTTTACCTTGATTCTGCTTGGATGCCTTGTGCCAGTACAAGGTAGTGTCATCAGCACAAATGTTGATGAACGTAAGTATGTTGCCAAAAAGATCAATGATGGAAAGAAGAAAGAGGGTTGGAACAAGAATAGAACCTTGAGAAACGCCAGCAATAATGGAATACTCATTAGATTTAATTTGATCCTGCGCGACATGCATTTTGTGATCTGCGAAAAGGGATGTACTGATACTAAAGACCCTTCTATAAATTCCTTAACCAAAAAGCTCAAGAAACAAGCCAGCGTCTTACAACTAATCATATGCTTTGGAAATATTAAGAACTTTGGCATGTTCTTCACCAGATGAGCGAGATCTTCTAAATCGGTACGGAACATCACCAAAAATACCCAAGTTCTGCAAGAATTCCACCAGTGCACTGTTGATACGTCCTTCAAAACCTTACTAATGAAAGAATGAAGACATACAGGTCGATATTTGCCAAGATCATATGAACTAACTCCATTCTTCAAGACACTGACAGCAATAGAAACTTACCAGGAAGACGGAAAACAAGATTCATGTAGGCAGTGATTGAAAGGTGTAGACAGCAAGGAAGATAGCTCAAAAGAACACTCTTCGTCATAACAACTACTGAAATTTCATCTGGAGCAGGACTTTTCTATTGATCGAGCTCATGGATAACCTTGGCAACGGCAACCAGTTTGGATTTATGATGACAGTTGTGCCGCAAAATAAGGTCTAACTATATTTTTATTCGGCCTTGAATACGATTGAGAAGGCTGTGGGGGCAGACAGAAGCTTCAGCCCAATGATAGCAGCAACACTCTATGCAAGGCATGACTAATTTCCAACAAATGGCTTCTGGAAAAAGATAAGACCAAGGACGAAAGAGAGAACCTACTTTAATTGCTGCAGACTTCGCAATCACCTCAATGAATTGGCTCCAGAAAAGGTACTTAAAAAACAAGTCTTAGAGGCTTTAAAAACATACGTTTTGGGAGAGGAAAATCGACCAGGGAAAACGGGAAACGCTTGCTAGGTATGTCTATAAAGAGGGGGAAAACTTAGTCTAAGTAACATTGAAGCGACATGTCACTGGAAACCCTGACCAGCAATAGATTCAAGATTAAACTGAAAAGAGCCAGAAATTTTAGATAATGGACAGAAAACGGTCTACTCTCAATATATGGGTAAGTGTGGTTTTACCTACACAGTTACCAATGTTACTTTTAACAGTCCCAGGTCATATATGAAAACGGGAAATAATAGAGGTCCAAATATGGAGCCTTGAGGTACGCCAAAATATAGCGAGAATATAGAAGGTTCTCTATGAATATGAACTTTGACCATGCCTTTGTTCAGTGAAGATGCTCTGATGCTTAAATCTTCAACGGAAATGCCATATGATTTCAGTTTATGTTGAAGGGCAGGGTGCAAAACACTATCAAACTCCTTGGAGACATAATGGGCAATAAACTTGGCTTCTAGACTGTAGAGTGCATGACAGAATCAATTAGTGATGGCAGGAAGAAAATTAGCTGTGAATCGAAATTTAAGAAACATTATTGCTTAACTAAAGTGAGTTGGTGGGGCTTAAAGTGTAAGACAATGTGATTTTTCAACTGTTGATAGTCCACCTTCTCAAAGTGTTACCAAAGACCTTAGGTTCCAAACTAGCAGTCAAAAAAATGCTACAAAAAATACTAAATCTGGTACCCACTACTAAAAAACGCTGCCCATCAAAAGCTTGGCCTTATACATTAAAAAAGCTCTTCAAATGGTAGGGAAGCAAACCGAAAGTAACTACACTCTAGTCTGAAAAAAAGAATTCCTAAGAACCTCTAAACTATAGCATGATATCCAGGATTAAAAATCAACACCCGTTACCAAATGACGTGTTTTAACAGTAAAACAAAAACTGTCTCCTTAGACAACAAATTTTTTCAGAAAATTATTAAGAATCAACGGCTTAACCATAAAGGAAGACTAACCTCGACATCACTGTCACTTTCCTCGATAGTTTTCTTTTCTCCAAACAAATCCTCATCTTCATCCTCGTCCTCTTCTTCAGATCCACTTATAGAAGCCTTTTATACAATAAAGAGAACAACAAATTTAGATAATGATTTGGAATTGGACATTTTCTATGTACAGAACTATTGATAGTACTTTCTAAGATTAAATGTAAATTCTAAAGACCGTGAGTTCGAATCTAATCGACTACATATATACACATTGTAGCAATACTCTATTTTCCAATTAAATTTACAAATTGTATGTGGCTGCCGAGTATCTAAAATTATTTGGTAGAAATTAAAGCTCAAAAAACACTTAATAGGAACACAAGGAAAAAGTAAGTGACTCTGATTTGACCCTTCCCTACAACCATGAAAGTTATGAACCAAGGCCTATACAAACCATTTAAAACCCATTACGCTTAAGGAATCAACCTCCACCTGCCAGTCTATCTATCTGTCAATTTAAACTTTCGTGTATTATATATATATATGCATTTGAATATGCAAATAATGGGGAAACAGTGCCAAAAGCATACTTTTGCAGTCAACTTCTTTGCTTCCTCTCCTATTTTTTCCTGCATACAGGGTTGACAGTTTGAATCCTGGTGGCTGCATGTAAAGCTATTGTCTCAATGCTCCATTTTTCACATTCATGTCTTCAATGTACCAGTATAAATATGCATTTGCGTATATCTATGCACGTATGCACCATGTCTATCAATAGGTGGGTACGTGTTTGCGTTTTTGTATGTACATGATGCACAAATGAATCACAGAGAGTTGATATCTATTCTTCATAGTTGAAGATGCATGCCAAGGTAAAGAATCCATTTAATTGTATGACACCACAAAAGGTTACCCTCTTCTTATAAGATAGTTGGTAGAATCAATGCTATAACTTTAAAATATCTCGGATGACCTGTACCTTCTTTCATACGTTCAAGGTCATTGACAGTTCCAAACGGCAAAATATCGGAAAAAACTCATTTACCTTAGGCGGCTTCCCTGCCCTATTGGCAAATTCTTCATCGGACGACTCTGTTAGCTAAAACAAATGTAAAAAGTAGGATGGGGTTACCCAAAGCAACTTCAAAAATACTGCAACTACTTACCTTGGCAATTCAAAGTACCTTCAGAGTGGGATCCATAAGGCATTCTTAAAGAACATCTTGTACGTATTCTATATACGTGTGCTGCATCTTGATCCCCTGAGCTGCATATATTCTAGTGCGTGTATCGATAATGGGCCTCCACTATGCTTATTAAATGTAATTGATTTTTGGCCTAACTAAACTCAAAACAAATATACAGTTACCTGTGCTCTGTTACCCACAACAAAATTGTTGTCGATACAATACGGTTCAAGCAAATTAAGGATATAGTATTCCAACTGTAAATGTTAATTACCTCTGACTCAGACTCTGTACTATTACCATTCAGTTCATCAGGCTCTGTTTCTGTTTCTGATCCCTCCTCCTCTTCTTTTTTCTCCTTTTCATCTAAAGAGATTAAAGCGCCAACAGGTTAGTGAGGCAAAGGAATACAAAACTCTCATGCAATACAAACTAGCTAAATTTACATATTTGGTTATATAAAGTCAATTACAACTCGCACCAAAAATAAAAGAGTAAAAATTAAAACTACTCTTTTGAATAACTTCTGTTCTTACTAAATCAGAAATAATCAAACATTTATCTGAAAGCCCAAACCCTGCTATCAACACTACGTTCTCGATTAGACCATTTCACAACTTAACTTTGCAATTAACTACGTTCTTCTTTCCCCGATACGTATCGTTTGACATCCTATTCAGACCTATGCAAATGTACAACCCATGAATATTTCAGGGCCAAGAATAACAAATAGGACAATACGGTTTTCATACCATTACTATTTAAAGTGGGGCCACCTCTGAAGAAGTGTCCATAAAAGGTTTTCGTTTTTATGTCCTTATTTTCTTGTGTACAGCAGAGGCATGCGAAAAGGCATTCGAATTCAATGCAGACAATGCCTTGTCAATAAAAAACTCCATAAAATCTAATCACTATCACCTTTAGGGTGATTCATTCCGTTACATGGGAGTCCCTTTCTCACCTAAGCTTCAGGTCGTCTAATGTGTGTGCGCTTCACGATGACAATATTGTGGTTATAGGTAACAAAAGCAATTGCTAGACCTTTCACAGCTTCTGTGCAGTTTATTGCAATAAGCTCGATCTTCCGAATCCTTCGAAGACAGTACTTCTGTGCTATACTCTATTTCAGTTTTATTCAGCCAGCTATCAAAGCCTTTGAAATTATTAATAAAGATATACCAATAGTTCCAATGACTATTGGAATATCTATATTTCTTTCACATTTTACATTCTTGTGTTCTATCTCTTCAAATCTTGGTACACCGTAAGTTTTCCCTTCTCTTTTCTTTAATTTCTTGCGCTCACGGGGCAGGATATGCCAACCAGCAAACAAAACAGATCTTTTTTTATTTTCAAGGGGAACTATTATTGTTATTATTAATATTATCATATATTATTAGTATTATTGTTTATATTATTATCATTTCTGTTGATAAAGCAACTACAAGAAAATAGCCCTGAAATGTAAGTACCAAAATTTGCAAGGTACAATTGAAAACAAGTTTCGCACTTTGAACAGTCACTGTTGCACAAAAAAACCAACTATAAAATTAAATCATTCATCTGAGTCTTGAATGAGACCAGATAGTACTTTTCTGACTGTGGTCTCCCTGTCCATGAGGATCGTTTTCTGCATTTCGCAGATAGTCTTTTGTATCGTGTCTCTACTCTCGAAAATCATTGATATGTCTTTCGTGATTTGTATTATTATTATCTCATTTTTACAATGTGTGTCTGGCTGTTGTTATCGCCGCATTTTTATGCTAATAAGCGAATCATAACAAATGACCATGGGCTAACAGCATTTCCTTTTTTCCCCTCAAAATTCTAGTACTTTCCGCAAAATCCTCGCAGTTCCTAATAACGCAGTCTTTTGAAGCACTCCCAAGTTACAGTAAATCTCAAGCTTTCCAACCCACTTCTCAAATCATTATTATTATTATTATCATTATTATTATTTTTATCACTATTATTATTACTATTATTATCATTATAATTTTTATTATTATTACTATATATTATGATTTTATTTTATATTTTCGCTTCGTTTCAAAAAGTCAACTTTTGGTTTTCTACGAAGTTGGACGGTCAATTATGGCGCAAAAATTTCTCGGTCCATCCATGCGTCTTGTCTGAAATTCCAAGCTCCCGTAAATTTTCTTTAACACATCTCTCCATGTCTTTTTTCGGTCGACCAGGAAATGCATCTCTGCACCCGGTGTCCAAATGCTTATAGCTGTCTTTTGAACACTGCAACAGAAGAAGATGTTCTACCTATTGATGCTAACATCTGTGTGTTTCTAACTATCTTGTCTCTCGTGATGCAAAGCATGATGCAATAGCGGCTCGTGACAAATAAGTTTCGTTTCTTCTTGATACCTTATGTCACAGTCCATCATTCTCAGTAACACATGTGCATTGTAACTATTAGGCTATGAAAGCCTTCAGTGGGAAGAACGTGATGAAATAAAGCTACTGACCAAACAGTCTGCTCGTCTAATAATCACGTTAGGATGGAGTCACTTCTTTAGACTATCTTTTTATAACAAAAACAATGAAAAGAAATATCGAGGTTTCAACAAACATAAGCTACAGGTCCAATCAGTTTCAAATCCTTAAAGAGCAACTGAAGCAAGGCTAAAGGAACTTCATGTAAACTCAAAACAAAATAAGACCTGATTTTACTGGTATTAGCTACTAAAAATACTGTACACACCATCGCTAAGCTCTTCAATTAGACCCACTGTTTCATCATGGAAAAATTCAGCAGTCCCAATTAAGTGTGGCAAGGGCCGGTCAGCGTATACGTCCTGTAGCATAAAAAAAAGTAATGCAATTAGGTCAATAAAGGACCTCAAAAGGAAAATAAATAAAGATTGAAATGTTGTTATGGCGTCCTTTTAATAGTGGTGTGAATGTAAATGATGGAAAGAGCAAGATAAACAATAAAATTGTTAGTTAAGGCTTTCTCTTCATACAACTGTCCGCAAACACCTTTTAGACTTTCAACAGTATGTTTAACTTACAGGGGCTCTTTGAATAATCCATTTGCTTCATAAGATCATCAAGTGTACCAAATAAATTGAAATTTATTCCTTTTTATACTTCTTATAAGTTATTCAAAGTTAAAATTTGTAAAAGGTAATTCATAAGTTATCCTCTCTGTGACTGAAGACATTTGGTCACTAATACAAACCTTCTGGAGAGAAGTAGACTTGTATGGTTGGTGACCCTGTATTATTTAAGCTTATCTAAATAAATAAGTATACCATCATTCCCTAGTTGTGGTACACACCTGTGAATATAAAATTAACGTGAAAAGGCCAGTGTATAAATCGATTCGCGAGAGGGGAACGGAAAAGAAAAAAAAGAAGAACATTCGGTAATAAAAGAAAAAGAAAATATTACATCGTGTTTAAAACCAATGAGAGGCGAGGGTCAAATCGACAATAAACTATATAATAAACAAAAAACTATAAAAAATCAATCTGCACGTCTCTATGGCTTAGCAAAAATACATAAGAAAGGGGTAACTTGTGCCTTGTGCCTTGTGCTGTCCATGCAGGGGCCTGAAAACCATAAGATAGCCAATCAAGTCACAGAAAGGATATCTGTAGTTGATGAGTCTCGTATAAACAAAGTGTCCCACATAATTAGCGGCTGACGTATTGAAAGAGATATATATATATATATGACAAAGAAATAGTAAGCTTTGGTATATTCGTTCCACACACCAATATACCAGTCCAAGAAGCGATCAATGATTTTACAGGATACCTTGACTCTAGAAAATAGGAATTACCACCTGCCACGGAGACGTCTGAAGAGCTTTTTACTTTACCTGCATCTAATGTGCTGATGTTGACACAAGATGGATATTACTGACAGCAAGATGTGACTATCACAGGGCTGCACGAGTATGATTGGAAAATAAAGAATAATGCAAAGCTTCTCGGGTTACATAGTTTACATTATTCATGGTANATATATATATATATATATATATATATATATATATATATATATATATGACAAAGAAATAGTAAGCTTTGGTATATTCGTTCCACACACCAATATACCAGTCCAAGAAGCGATCAATGATTTTACAGGATACCTTGACTCTAGAAAATAGGAATTACCACCTGCCACGGAGACGTCTGAAGAGCTTTTTACTTTACCTGCATCTAATGTGCTGATGTTGACACAAGATGGATATTACTGACAGCAAGATGTGACTATCACAGGGCTGCACGAGTATGATTGGAAAATAAAGAATAATGCAAAGCTTCTCGGGTTACATAGTTTACATTATTCATGGTATTAAGAGTTCTTTAATTGACAAGAAATTTTTAAAAATCAATATTCTTCACTCTTCATTGAAATTCACTATGGAACGAGAAATTGATCGTACAACACTCTTTTTACACATGAAAATAATTCGATCTGGTAAAATATTAGCATCGACATGATATCTCAAACCAACTGACACAAGTCTAATTACAAATTTTCATGCTCTGCCGCCCCATGCGTTATAAAAAATCGGTTGTTACAGGTTTTGTTTACCGAATAATTCGTTCTGCTACCAGGTTTTGTTACAGGTTTTGTTTACCGAATAATTCGTTCTGCTACCAGCTGATGAGTGTGAGTAACTGTGGGCAAAAAGATTGAATCAACTTCTAAATGTTTCATACCCTATCTAAATGTCCTTTGATTTGATATCAAAAACCTGTTTGAAATGTATTTGATGAAGTCATCAAAATTTAATCCTAATATACTGTATGGTAAGCAAGTTAAAAATGGCTTTCTAATGAGTTACATGAATTACTACCTTCGGTTCAATTATTGGGTCCGCGACCATACTTTGTGGTAAAGTTGGTTCACCTTCCTCTTCGTCTGATTCTGAAAGTTTACAAATAGTCATTGTTAGCAAACCAGTAATAAAAAAGTGTAGCAGAAAAGTCTCACAACAATAAAATCCACATGTTAAAAAAAATTATTCGAGATGCTCTTCAAATCCAAAACTTCAAAATTTAATACTGCTTTCACCCATTTATTCTCAAGTCTTTGGTGTCAATGGTATGGCTTTTATCATGACGAACACTTGTGTATAAGCTCCTGAATTTTCACTGTTAGTTTTATGTATTTCAAATTAAAGACTAAATGAAAAAATGATATAATGTCAAATTTTTCCAATCATTTTAATGATATAGTCGATCAAATACTGCTATGCTTTAATAATCATCATTATTTCTACCATTATCATTATCATTATTATCACCACCATTATCAAAATCATCATTATTATCATGTCTTTCCACTCAATGTAGATGCGTGCTTTTTTACAATAAGCTAATTCTAGTTTTTAGTATTTAATACAGGTATTTAACGGAGAAATGATGCAGACTGGTATACCAATGACCCTGTACTTTGTTAAACGAAGCATTTTGGGTTGTAACAACGCAATAAAATTAAAACCGAGTATTGAAAATTTACATTGTATTTTTGTGCAATAAAACAACAAAATTACTGAGTATACTGCAACGACGTAACCTAAGCAAATCTATTTCCATGTGCAAAAGGTTTACTGAACCCGTTTTACTGAATAACAAAATAAATACAAAGCCGTTTGCAATCAATTTTAATTCTAAAATTGTATTGAAAAGATCCCTAAATTGTACAACAGTATAAATTCATCACCATGTATGTATGAGCTTTTAATTACCAATAATTAAGTGTTTAACGTTGTGAAATTGCACTATGACTTAATTGATCCCTATCATTCGTAACAATGTAAGGAAGGGGGGTCTTTCTCAAAATCACTAGCTTCAGTAATTACTGAAATATCAGGTATATTGATATATTGGAGGCCATGACACAAACCTGCTCGCGGTGTCCTCTGGGAAGTCGAACGGCTTGCTGATTGTGTCGACCACTCGAACTACAGCTACGTGCTCACTTCAGCGATATATTTCAACATTATGTCTACTCTCCCACCAACAGCACGTCATCAAAACTATGGGTTCTTTTCAGATCCGGCGTGCTCCATACTCTCCTTTAACATCGAAGGATTTCTGACCGGAAAGCTGAAATACTGGCCCAAATATCGGCAAATTATGATATCGTTTGCGTACAAGAGACACACCGAGACAAAAATATAATATNTAAGAGTTCTTTAATTGACAAGAAATTTTTAAAAATCAATATTCTTCACTCTTCATTGAAATTCACTATGGAACGAGAAATTGATCGTACAACACTCTTTTTACACATGAAAATAATTCGATCTGGTAAAATATTAGCATCGACATGATATCTCAAACCAACTGACACAAGTCTAATTACAAATTTTCATGCTCTGCCGCCCCATGCGTTATAAAAAATCGGTTGTTACAGGTTTTGTTTACCGAATAATTCGTTCTGCTACCAGGTTTTGTTACAGGTTTTGTTTACCGAATAATTCGTTCTGCTACCAGCTGATGAGTGTGAGTAACTGTGGGCAAAAAGATTGAATCAACTTCTAAATGTTTCATACCCTATCTAAATGTCCTTTGATTTGATATCAAAAACCTGTTTGAAATGTATTTGATGAAGTCATCAAAATTTAATCCTAATATACTGTATGGTAAGCAAGTTAAAAATGGCTTTCTAATGAGTTACATGAATTACTACCTTCGGTTCAATTATTGGGTCCGCGACCATACTTTGTGGTAAAGTTGGTTCACCTTCCTCTTCGTCTGATTCTGAAAGTTTACAAATAGTCATTGTTAGCAAACCAGTAATAAAAAAGTGTAGCAGAAAAGTCTCACAACAATAAAATCCACATGTTAAAAAAAATTATTCGAGATGCTCTTCAAATCCAAAACTTCAAAATTTAATACTGCTTTCACCCATTTATTCTCAAGTCTTTGGTGTCAATGGTATGGCTTTTATCATGACGAACACTTGTGTATAAGCTCCTGAATTTTCACTGTTAGTTTTATGTATTTCAAATTAAAGACTAAATGAAAAAATGATATAATGTCAAATTTTTCCAATCATTTTAATGATATAGTCGATCAAATACTGCTATGCTTTAATAATCATCATTATTTCTACCATTATCATTATCATTATTATCACCACCATTATCAAAATTATCATTATTATCATGTCTTTCCACTCAATGTGGATGCGTGCTTTTTTACAATAAGCTAATTCTAGTTTTTAGTATTTAATACAGGTATTTAACGGAGAAATGATGCAGACTGGTATACCAATGACCCTGTACTTTGTTAAACGAAGCATTTTGGGTTGTAACAACGCAATAAAATTAAAACCGAGTATTGAAAATTTACATTGTATTTTTGTGCAATAAAACAACAAAATTACTGAGTATACTGCAACGACGTAACCTAAGCAAATCTATTTCCATGTGCAAAAGGTTTACTGAACCCGTTTTACTGAATAACAAAATAAATACAAAGCCGTTTGCAATCAATTTTAATTCTAAAATTGTATTGAAAAGATCCCTAAATTGTACAACAGTATAAATTCATCACCATGTATGTATGAGCTTTTAATTACCAATAATTAAGTGTTTAACGTTGTGAAATTGCACTATGACTTAATTGATCCCTATCATTCGTAACAATGTAAGGAAGGGGGGTCTTTCTCAAAATCACTAGCTTCAGTAATTACTGAAATATCAGGTATATTGATATATTGGAGGCCATGACACAAACCTGCTCGCGGTGTCCTCTGGGAAGTCGAACGGCTTGCTGATTGTGTCGACCACTCGAACTACAGCTACGTGCTCACTTCAGCGATATATTTCAACATTATGTCTACTCTCCCACCAACAGCACGTCATCAAAACTATGGGTTCTTTTCAGATCCGGCGTGCTCCATACTCTCCTTTAACATCGAAGGATTTCTGACCGGAAAGCTGAAATACTGGCCCAAATATCGGCAAATTATGATATCGTTTGCGTACAAGAGACACACCGAGACAAAAACAGTAAGCACCCCTATTTAAAAGGGAAAACTGGCCGCGGAATTCCCAATAAAAAATATGGGAGTGTAGTATTTACCGAACCCTCCTTACCCATTGAGCAAACTTATACCAACAACTGTGATAATAACATTGGAACAATTACTGTTTGCCTGAAAGATCTGGCAATCACATCGGTCTACAAACCACCCAACCACTTCTTCCACCTGAATGACCTTCCGGCAAACTGTAAACGGAAATACCACGTAACTATCGGTGACTTTAATTGGCATAGCACATTGTGGGGTTATGGAGAGACCAACAATGATGGCGCTGCAGTAGAGGCGTGGGCAGAGGACAAGGGACTAACACTTGATCATGATCGGAAACAACCATTTTCATTTAACAGCTCTCGCTGGAAAAGAGGTTATAATCCAGACATCGGGTTCATCAGTCGTAACATCAGCCCAATGTGTACGAAGGAAGTTCTTGAACCAATGCCCCACAGTCAACATCGACCGATTGCCCTATCCATCAGTGCCCCAATCAAGAGCTGTCTAGAATATCGGAGAGTTGCATGTCTACTTGCCAAGCAAGTAGACATGCAACTCTCCGATATTCTACCTACATTGGAGAACTACAGCACCTTTGTCGACATAGTTAAAAAGTATGCACGAAAAACGATCCCCCGAGGATGTCGGACTGAATATATCCCAGGCATGTCAGGAGAACTGTCCGACTTGTTTAACACCTACAAGTCTTCATACCAGCAAGATCCCTTCTCAGACAAAACAATCAGTCTGGGAGAGGAACTTCTTGAAAGAGAGGAACATCGCAGAGAAAGCCGGCAACGCATGATAGAATCAACGAATCTGACTCATAACACACGAAAAGCCTGGACTACCATCAAGAGGCTTGGGAATGACACCACCACAGTAAAACCAACACCCACTGTCACAGCCAACCAGATTGCGACTCAACTTTTACTGAATGGGAAACCCGCACACAGACGACCAGCAGGGGATTGTCAGAGATACAAAATCCCATCCAGTACCACCAACTCAGATGGAGCTCTCACCAAACCATTCAATTTGGATGAACTGGAGAAGGCTCTGAAATTACTGAAGAATGGCAAAGCAGCAGACACTGATGGCATTCTTGCAGAGATTTTAGAGCATATCGGCCCCACTACTAAAAGGTGGCTAGTGGACCTATTCCAAGACTGTGTGAACCGCAAGAGAATCCCTCAACAATGGAGGCGATCGAAAATCATTGCTGTCCTCAAACCGGGAAAAGCTCCAGACAACCCCAAGACCTTTTGACCAATCTCCCTACTAAGTATTACCTACAAACTATTTGAATGTATGATACTTGGAAGGATTAGCACCACCATTGATGACAAACTCATCCCAGAACAGGCCAGCTTTCGCCCAGGGCGTTCGTGCTCAACACAACTCACGAACCTGACGCAGCATATTGAAGATAGCTACCAAGAAAAACTCATTACCGGAGCAACATTTGACGATTTAACAGCTGCATACGTCACAGTACAACATCAACGGCTCATACACCAAATTTGGACCATCACAAATGACGTGGACCTGTGTCATACAGTACGAAGTATGCTGGAAAATAAACGGTTCTTCGTTGAACTTAATGGTCAGTGAAGTAGATGGCGCACACAACGCAATGGCCTACCACAGGGAAGTGTTTTATCACCTCTTCTCTTTAATATCTACACAAATGAGTTACCATTACCAACAGCGGTCCTTCACTAAGATCGAAAACACCCTCGAGAACGCCCTGAACCAGCTTACTGCTTATTACCAGTCCAACAACTTGAAGCCAAACCCAGCTAAAACCCAAGTTTGTACTTTTCACCTGAAAAATCAAGAGGCAAAACGAACTCTCAATATGACATGGTACCAAAAACCACTGGAGCACCATCCACATCCAAATATTTGGGCGTCATTCTGGATCGAATACTCTCTTTCAAACCACACTGCTCTAATGTTAAGGCAAAGATTGCCACAAGGAATAATCTGCTGCGCAAGTGGGGAGCCAACCCATCAACACAACGCACCACTGCTCTTGCCTTATGTTTTTCAGTTGGCGAGTATGCATGCTCCACCTGGGGAAGGTCAACACATGCTAAGCAAGTGGATATTTCACTCAATAACACTTGTAGAATAATTACAGGGACAATACGATCCACACCAGTCCATACTCTGTATGCTCTGTCAGGCATAGCCCCACCACATGTAAGGACATCCGCCTCTAATCGTGAAGGATAAATACAAATCACCGATGAGCGTCACCCGTTGCATAACCATGGTCCACCTCTAACTCTACTGAAGTCAAGACATAGTTTCCTGTCCATACCAGGTGAAAATATATCATCTTCTTAATCTCAACGAGAAACAACGTGGAAGGCACTATGGGATGAATCACCAAACTCAACAGCTTTTGAGAGCAGAGGTGCAGTTCCCAAAGAACAACTTGCTACTGGCCACGATCTTGGCTGGACAATGTGGCGCAGTCTAAGCCGGCTACGTACTGGTTCTGGTAGATAAAAATCTGACATGAAACGAATGGGATTATCAACATCTAACACATGTAGCTGTAACATCCACAGACTATGGACCACTTCCTGCAATGTCCAGACGCCCAAAATTGCAACTTGGCTGACTTAGAGGAGCCCACACCATCGGCAATATCATGTGCCCGCTACTGGGCAGAGACGCTGTAGCCGAGACACGAAAACGAACGAACGATTGATATATTAAAAAATGGTAGAAGGCACTTACTCGCAGACCGATCTATAATTAAAACATGTATTACCGAACAAGATTTTTTTAACAATTATTTACCTTTTCAATTACATTAACGGTACATAATGTGAAAGAGGTCTACGTATTAAAAAGTATTACCTTTGATTACTTATGCTAACTTCCGGTAAAATTTTGGACATGAGTCTCAGTGTCCTCATTTGCAAAATTACAAGCTCTCATTTAATCCCTAATTTTTAAATCTAACTGCTGAGTTTCTACCAACTGCATTCAGTGCACCACTTACTGTTGGTATTACATCTGTTTAATAAACTCAGCATATTTCACAGTAGAACTGATACTTAAGCTCTACTTCACAATTTAATTGTTTTTAAAAAAGATTTCGTTTTGGGGGCAATATGATTACCACGTTCCTTCAAGACTTTGAACACAAACAATAGTAAAAATTCGGTTTTCTACCCAGGTTGCAAAATATGTGTGAGGCGTACCTTCTTCGGGTTTTATTTCCACTGTGATAAAGGCATCATCTAAAACTTGTAGTCCAAGTGAAACGGCTTGGCTGAACCTAGGAAGCACTTCGGATTCCAGCTGTTCTCGAGTTTTTTCCTAGCAAGGTGTAAANACTCTGTATGCTCTGTCAGGCATAGCCCCACCACATGTAAGGACATCCGCCTCTAATCGTGAAGGATAAATACAAATCACCGATGAGCGTCACCCGTTGCATAACCATGGTCCACCTCTAACTCTACTGAAGTCAAGACATAGTTTCCTGTCCATACCAGGTGAAAATATATCATCTTCTTAATCTCAACGAGAAACAACGTGGAAGGCACTATGGGATGAATCACCAAACTCAACAGCTTTTGAGAGCAGAGGTGCAGTTCCCAAAGAACAACTTGCTACTGGCCACGATCTTGGCTGGACAATGTGGCGCAGTCTAAGCCGGCTACGTACTGGTTCTGGTAGATAAAAATCTGACATGAAACGAATGGGATTATCAACATCTAACACATGTAGCTGTAACATCACACAGACTATGGACCACTTCCTGCAATGTCCAGACGCCCAAAATTGCAACTTGGCTGACTTAGAGGAGCCCACACCATCGGCAATATCATGTGCCCGCTACTGGGCAGAGACGCTGTAGCCGAGACACGAAAACGAACGAACGATTGATATATTAAAAAATGGTAGAAGGCACTTACTCGCAGACCGATCTATAATTAAAACATGTATTACCGAACAAGATTTTTTTAACAATTATTTACCTTTTCAATTACATTAACGGTACATAATGTGAAAGAGGTCTACGTATTAAAAAGTATTACCTTTGATTACTTATGCTAACTTCCGGTAAAATTTTGGACATGAGTCTCAGTGTCCTCATTTGCAAAATTACAAGCTCTCATTTAATCCCTAATTTTTAAATCTAACTGCTGAGTTTCTACCAACTGCATTCAGTGCACCACTTACTGTTGGTATTACATCTGTTTAATAAACTCAGCATATTTCACAGTAGAACTGATACTTAAGCTCTACTTCACAATTTAATTGTTTTTAAAAAAGATTTCGTTTTGGGGGCAATATGATTACCACGTTCCTTCAAGACTTTGAACACAAACAATAGTAAAAATTCGGTTTTCTACCCAGGTTGCAAAATATGTGTGAGGCGTACCTTCTTCGGGTTTTATTTCCACTGTGATAAAGGCATCATCTAAAACTTGTAGTCCAAGTGAAACGGCTTGGCTGAACCTAGGAAGCACTTCGGATTCCAGCTGTTCTCGAGTTTTTTCCTAGCAAGGTGTAAAGACAGACCAGAAGTGCACATATTTAGGTAATAGATACCTTGCACAAAATTTGAATGCCACAAGCAGATATAGATTTATTGGGGATGGGCTAAATATTTCCTCCTATATTGAAGTTTTAATGAGCCAATTTAAAACTCTTGTGGATGATCTATTGAAGTTAGGTTTTAAAAAATCAGTTTTTAAAGGTATCCAGGTATACATGTGATCCAACGTGGACAAAGATATATGAGCGACACAGTCAAAAGCATACATAAAAATAATGCTACTTATCCAAATTTCAAAACTACCTTGATGGTTAAGTAATACAACCAATTGCTAATTAGGTGACCAACTCTGGTAAATAAGTTTGAATATTTTTCACAAATGCTTCCACACCGTATTTCTTAAACTGGCATTTGTGGCAGTGAGTGAATGCTATCATTATTTGATAAGGAAACCTTAACTAAGGAGGTTGGTTGCAGTAGGCATATTGGCTTATTAAACTTTGAGATAAACAAAAAAAACAAAGGCACCACTATCTTTTATCTAACAAGCGCACCAGCTCATAAAAACCCCTGGAAGTTAACCACAAACACCCCTACCCCCATCTCCCTCAAACATACACACACACACACATACACACACATGCACACGCACATACAGAGACACACATCTACACCAACCTTTTGAAACCAATGTGCAAAAAACGATACAAAAGAAAAATTGATATATCTGTAACCAATTGGACAACGTTAAGCTAAACTGAATTAAATGTTATAAACTATTTCCACAATAAATTTGGAAGGTGGCTAGTTTATTTTATTTCAATCAAAAAAAATCGAAGTTTAACCCTTAACAACAAACAGTGACATCACAAACACACAAACACATAATAAATACACACATTCTTACGTGCTAAATAAGCTGTTATCACTGCTGAAAACTACCCACAATACCTGAGTTATCTTTCTGTCAGTTGCCATCACCATGTATCACTGAATACTATGCTTGGACACCCTTCCCAAGCTACACATTTGTATTTAATCCTACTATAATTCCAAACCTAAATCGCAATAATTAACATGAAACATTAAACTTTAAAGGATTGTAATCTATACCAAAACGGAATGAAGTGATCCATTACATAGCATTTCATTAAAGTGATAATCATTTTACTTACTACTGGTTTAGGTGTTTCCTCTTTGTCATTGCCAGTTTCCTCTTGTGAAATTTCCTCATCATAAACTCTCTGCCAATGAAAAGTAAGATATATTACAGTCTATCTGTAATATCATGTCTATCATGTAATATCATGTCTATCTATCAGTTTATCTGTCACAATCATTCTGTAATCTTGAACTAAAGTGGATTTATTTCAGATTTAAAATTAAAGCAAGCATTCTTCACTGGTAAAGTACAACCTGGCAAAATGTTTCCATTTTATTAAAAGGAAACCTGTAAAGTTCTTTTGATTAAAATGTTTGGGGCATTTATCCAAATGCTTATTGTACATAACATCCAAAAAGGAGTTGTTTTAGTTTCACCATTCAACACCTTTATTGTATTCCCTCTCAACTACATTTTTGTTTGTCACTTGCTATATATACATTAACGGTTATTTTGCAACTTTTATGAGTAACCAGGTACTCATTTTTCCTACAATCAAAATGATAATATTTAAAAAAATAATGTTAAAAATGGTTCTTAGCTTAACCACAATATAATTTATCAAAAGAGACATGTACAAAAACAATACAAAGATATCCTAGCAAAAGTCTCTTTCTGTGTGTGTGTGATCAAGAGCAAAATACTTGGATTGTTAAGTGTTTAATAATAAAACCTTCGGTCCTATAAGCAAATTTTCATATTCAATTCAACATTTGTTGAAAAAATTAACTTTGACTTTTCCCACCAATGCAGGCAACCTTTGTCCTAATAAACAACTATTGCATTAGACCTTTTCATGAAAAGCACAGATGCATGGCATCTCAAAAGACCTGGAAAATCACAACCTCAGACCTCTGTATCTATGGCCAAAAACAGACAATGGAACACCTGCTCAGCTCCCCAACTGACCAAAACTGCCTACCAGAGGAATTACACCAACCAACACCAGCTGCCATTAACACTGTCATGCACTGGTCAAACCACCTGTGATATGTCAAAGGGCATGATGAAGACGAAGAAGATCAAAAGCACAATGATTTATATTTTTACAAGCCTATCTGACAATAGGTTTCATTCAGGTTACTATCCCTACCTGAAAAAAATTCTAATGCATGCAATAAGTGCCTATTAAAGAGCAGCATGATAGAATAACAGACCTATTACAATCTAAGATCAGTGTCACATATTCATCATCATCATCATCATATTCGGTTTTACGTCCGTTTTACATGCT
>RDPX01000192.1:930513-951237 GCA_003991215.1 Morbakka virulenta | reverse complement strand
ATCACGAGATATGGATATCATCAGCAAATACTTCAAAAATTGGAGACTCAAACTGAATATCACCAAAACTGTTTCCAGTGTGTTTCATCTTGTTAATCGAAGAGCTGATTATGAACTCAATGTCTCAATATCTGGCATGAGGTTACCTTTTGAGAAAACTCCCAAGTACCTTGGTGTCACACTAGACCGTACTCTCTCATACAAACATCATTTGATTGAAGTCTCTTCTAAAGTTACCAAGCGATGTAACCTACTAAGGCGTATTGCTGGCTGTCGGTGGGGTGCTGATTTCTCGACTTTGAAATCATCTGCTTTAGCCTTGTGTTACTCTGCTGCGGAATATTGTTCTCCTGTTTGGAGCCAAAGCCATCACTGCAATAAAGTTGATGTTGCACTTAATGAATGCTTGAGACTAGTGAGTGGTTGTATAAAATCGACTTCAACTGATGTTCTTCCTATTCTTTGTGGTATTGAGCCTGCCGACTTAAGAAGAGATAAAAATATATTGAATTTATATAATCGTGTGCTATCAGAGGAAAGGCACATTCTTGAAAAATTGGTTGAATATCCACTTACAAACAATAGGTTGAAGAGCAGAGTTCCACTTTCGAATCGCATGCACCTTTTAGCTTCCACCATAAACGATACAGCATCTGTCAAATCTTGGGCTGCTAATGTGTGGAAACAGCGATGGAGTAATACAGACAACCAGCTTTCCCAATTTATTCCTGAACCTACGGTGAAACCTCCAGGACATGACCTGAAGCGTGAACAATGGGTGCTCTTAAATCGATTACGATCTGGATATGGACGATATGCCGATTTCATGCATAGAATTGGTCTAAGGGACAATCCATTTTGTCGTTGTGGTGAAATTCAATCCCATCAACACGTATTGATTTGCCAACTGATAGGTATTCGAGGTGATATCAAAACTGTTGATGAGGACTTCCGTTTGTGGCTCAATGACAATGTCTTAGATATTTAGCATTTTTTTTTTGTTGATCATACGCATATATATATAATGCATCTTCTAATTAGTAAACCTAAACATCTAAACCTGATAGTTTAAAAAATTTTCAAACTTTCAATGTGAATGGTGGTTATGAATGAATGTTTGATATATAAATATATATATATATATATATATATCAATGTCTCTAAACTGTGGACTTTCCTAGAAGTAATCCAGTACTATGGTAAATATTTCTCTTGAGAATCTTTTTATCTTGTTGCAATCTTTACACTTTCTACCTAAAAGTAAAACATTCCTTGAAAAAGGTTAATATTGTAGCAGAATGCCTTTGACAAATTTAAACCAAGTAGTAAGCATCAAAAAAGCCATAATTTTTTTTCAGAAGAAATAAAAATTATTTAGTTTTATGCATGCATCATAGGCCTTGGCACAATTCTCCTGCGGAATCTTATTGTTCACAAGCAACCCAGTTATTTGCCTCCACTTTTTCCAGGCTGCTGACACTAACTCAAACTGATCTCTTGGCTCCATCATTGCTATTCATTTTATCTCTATCCATCATGTTTTCTCCACAGCTGGTTGCACTTTCCTTCTCTTTATGCATACTGTACAATAAATACATTTCATACCCTACATAAAATAATATATCACAGAAGGTAGATCCTGGGTTTTCACTGTACTTCTGTAAGCATGCCCTTCTTTGTTTTCCAAGAATGTATACATGTCTAGAGAATTTTATAAAAAAATCAATATGGAAAGATATTTGGTTAAAATAAACAGTAAAAATCAATAATGGAAGGTTACTGTATACCAATTCAATATTGATGAATTATATATTAAATTATATTAAAGTTTACCTTTGTATCATACACAAGAGTATCCATAATCTTGTCAAGTTCATGAGTTCTTGAAAACATTCTTTGTGAGAAATCTTGAAGATAATGCAGAAGCTGTTGGCAAAGAATTGAATTAATTTTTTAATACAAACAGACAAAGCTTTAAGTAAATCTTGCATACAACTTTTAGCATTTTTAGCCATCACCAAATACATAACAAAATCAAATGGGTCTATGTATACTGGCTTGACATGTGCACCTAGAAAATGCCTAGTATTTATTGAATTATGCAAACTAATCAAAATACAAACTTCACGTGCTCAGTAGTTTGTTTCTTTGCTTTAGTTTGGAAGTTCCAGAGTATAATTGGCATTGCCTCTAGCAAAAGCCACTCTTATCCTGAGGGAATTTGCTAAATTATGTCTCAAATATGTAGCTGTAGCTGGAGGAGGTGCAGCAATTTAAGTAAATAGTACCTATTTTATAAAAAAAAGTGGGGCATGCATAATAAAGTAATAAAATATAACTCATCTAGTCATTAAAAGCTTCAAAACTTGAGCTTTCTCTAATCACAGAGCCTGTTTTTTCCCAGATGGGCTCACATGCTACTACTGATCATTTCAACATACAAATAATGTGTGATGTGTAAGAATTCATTCTGACTTCCATTATTTATAAGATCTATAGGAAAGAACCTATATTACTGGTAGTAAACTGGGTCAAAATATGCATAACTGAACTAATAATTACCAAAATCTTAAAAATTTTGTTTTGATGCTGGTGTTGGCAATCCCTGCTCTTCCCTGGTCTTGTCATGTAATGATGCCTGTTAACTCTGTAACTGATAAAGTTATCTGAAAGGAGGTAGTTGGCCTTTTGTCCAGCCCCCATCCTTAGAGGACCAGTAGTTTCCTGCCAGGGTATTCTACTTTGCAGACTGAATTTGTCACAACACCTTAAGGTACTACCCTCATCTATCATCATGGGAATGTGCCTCTATACCATGCAGTCCCAGTGTGAGGAAGTAATAAATATAGTATAAACAATGTTTACATATATAAACTATTAAATAAATATATTACGACAAGTCAAAATATCCAATTTCAAAGTTTGCTGATCAGATCCCAGAATGAAACCTTTATATCAGATTATATTTTACCTACATCTATCAATGAAAACTAACCAAAAAATGAACTTATTACAAATTATTGTTATCCAAATGCAAAAACAGAGACACTCATCACATTGCTTGGAAAAGACATAGCAATCTTTCACTTGCCAAGTTCTTTAATGGCTAATATATAGCAAAGACTCCCTAGTATAACAAAGCAAGGAACATCTGCTCTTCATGCTATATTTTAATTGCCTACACTATGTACTGCACTATTGTATTTTAAATGTTCCTTCATGTGACACTGTCTCCAGTTCAACCAGATTGGGCACTAACAGGTGAATGTATTTTCCATTGATTCTGGTCTTTCATTAAAATATTAAGTTGGTCTAAAGCTAACTGTGACCAAACATAAACGTTTGTCACACCAGCAATGGCATAGCCATCCTCGTTTTCTCTTTCCTTCTACTATCCCTTCTAGACAAATTTTAGATAATCCTGTTTCAGACCTTTTGATGTGTCCAAAGAGTTTTAGTACCTTACTCTTGATTACTGATGTGATTGGTGTCAGTACTGTGATCCAGAAGAGTTTCTTAAATGGGGTGTGATCTGTTAATCTGCTGCCAGTCATGAATCTCACTATGTGACTTTGAAATGTTCCTACTTCCAGCAATAAGGAAGTTGTCCAGTTAATGACCTCCAGACCATAAAATACAATTGGGAGTATGTAAATTTTATAAATAAGGGCTTTGGTGTGATATGGTACTCTTTTTGAAGTCAATAACAGTTTTTTTGAAAGGCTGCCCATCCTAGACTTATTCTGTGTTTAACAGATGTTAATCCATCATTAGTGGAAGAGAGTTTGTGCCCAAGATATACAAAATTATGTACTTGTTCTATGGTACTGCCATTTATTCTGAGATCAAGTGTGGATTATGTGTGGATTGGTTGTCATACATTTTGTTTTTGTCATACATGTTGTTCATAAAAAGTCCAACTTCAGCTGAGTATTGTACTAAGCAGTTAAGAAATTGTTGAAGTTCTTCCCAAGAGTTATTTTTAAGTGCAATGTCATCTGCAAAAGAGAGATTTGAAATTAGTTTGTCACCAATAGTGAACCCTGAAATACACTCTGACTCAGCTTTCCATATTACCATGGCTATCACAACACAGAAGTGCAATGTTGAAAGAATATCCCCTTTCTTGACTCCTTTTAGAATTTTTACTGGCCTGGTGATACTGTGGTCAGTTTTTATTTGTGCCATGAAATCATCATATGTTAGCTTTAAGATGTTGATGTATCCTCTATTTATATTTGTTGTTTCAAGGATGTTCCACAATTTTTGCAGCTTTATGCTATTGAAGGCCTTTTTGAAGTCAATGAATGCAATATGCACAGGACTATTGAACTTTATTGACTTCTCCATAATTTGCTCCAATAACTTGTTCTATTGTTCCTCTTTCCTGTTGATAGGCTTCCTGTGACGCGGGAAAAGAGGCATACAGGTCTCCCTTAACACAGGTCACAATTATGCCCATAAAAATTTTGTAAATGTGACTGGGCTGATTGGGCAATAATTTTAACAATCCATCCTACTACCTTTCTTATAAATAACCACAATCAATGCTTGTTTGAACTTTTCTGGCATTTTTCCTGTTATTAGTATCTTGTTGTAGAGGTGTAGGACAGCTTTTACAAGGGGCTCTCCACCTGCCTTTATATATTCAGAATATATACAATCTAATACAGCACTTTTTCCAAGTTTCAACCTGTGAATGGCATTTTCAACTTCACTTTTTAGTATTGTTGACAATGGATCATCCTGGGACTCATCAGTATTACTATCAGATGGGGTGTCATGATACAATTCTTCATAAAATTCTGCTCTGCATTCTGAGATTTTGTCCTTATCAGTTATTATGTTTCCATTTTTGTCTTTAAGTCCCCAACTGATACATTTTGGTTTGCTTTGTAGTCTTTTTAGGGCAGCATAGAATTGCTTGTGAGGTGGAAGTGCACTTACTTTATCGATTTCTTCATGAATTTGTTTCAGATGGTCTTGCTGGATCATTCTTTTAGCTTTTGTTTTGGTAGTTCGGTATTCAACAGATTTATGCCCATGTTTCTTGCATATCTGAATATGCTACCAGGTTTCAATATTAGACTTTGAATCTCAATAATCATCATGAATTTAGGCAGAAACTGTTGAGTTTTGTGGCTGTCAATAATAACTGACCTGTCAAGAGCTGACAGTCAAGCAAATAGCCCCAATACACATGAAACTACTGATATAGGACCCAAGTTATGAAAGATGACGATGAAGTAAATGAAATAAGACTCAAATAAATTAAATCCAAGTGTCAATGAGAAACACTCTGACCTAGATATTCTAACTTATCCTCAACAATGTCATATATTGATTCATTCAGGTCTGAAAATGATGTTAACTACTGCTTGGCTGGAATTCTTACTCTACTGTTATGATATTTGAAATTAAGTCATATATGTTTCTAGTTTAATTTGTTGATCCTGATATCTGAATTCAAATATCATGGCAAGCACCATTAACTACAAGAAGAAACTGGTGATCTCTACTCAATCTCTAATTAATCACAGCAAAATGGTCTGTCTGCACTTCTCCAAAATAAAAAAAATATCTATTTTGATAAATATTAGTAACTATCATCTACAGTTTTACAACTTAAAGTTCGTGATTCATTTAGTCGGTCCTCTATTACATTCCAATTATATTATCAAGTTAATTTTTGCTCATAAAATATAATAATTGATAGGCTTTGAGGCCAAATATATGGACAGAAAATATGCAAAATATAACAACATATGGGCAATTATAAAAAATTTTTATGTACAGTATAAATAAACTCTTTCAATATAAATGTCAATTTAGTATTTTATTTTATGGTCAAGTTTTGAAGCAGTAATGTTAGCAGTGCAAAACAAAATCTAATGGAGACTTTTTTTAAAAAAATGTACACATGCAGAAGAAAATTATATATAACCCTATTGTCGGCTGGGGTAACACAAAATTGTTTCCAAAACCATATTTTTATTGTGACTCCCTGTAAAGAACAATTACTGATAACAACTGTGATTTTTAGCATATCAATTATCGAGTTAAATGCCACTAACCCAGGGCCGTATGGGTAAATAAAGCCCAAGTTGAACGGAATAATTTTAGAAAATCAACAATTTATCAAAACAGTACTTTGATTAATGAAAATACACTGACGAAGTACGTATAGTGTCAAAATTTGCTGGGTCATCATACATTAGTGTCGTTCATTTCTGGGAACTAAAGGCACGACAGCCAGGCAAATTCCAAGTTAGCAAAGCGAACTGGAACTGCATGTCATGTGTCCAAATTGAAGATTAATAGATATAACTACGTGGCGTTCTTTTACATGATTCAAGTTGCACTAGCTCAAAATTACTAAAATGACTGGCTTGTGAATGATATTAGCCATCACTTGTTGTAGGAAAAGTAAACTGAAGTTCAGTAAACAAACCTTCTTAGCACCGTCAACGAATTTGAGTACAGAAATTTACCTGATTTAATGAGGGCAAAACTTTACCCCCAAATACCAGCAATTAATATAATTGTTTACAAACAAGAACTTTGGTGACCAAAACAATCATTCTGACGTACCCCGGCATCACCTGCCAATGACCAGTTAAGACTTGCATTCCTCAATTCCTCCTTTGTTATTGCTCTGTCCCAGGGTCGTTCTGCATTTGTCCCACCATTATTTGGGTTCGTCAAGCTTCCTTGCTGTTCTTGACCAGTTTGCTTAGCTCCTTCTTCGAGTTGTGTAAGAAAAGATTCGCTGTCAGCATTGCTGTTAAATGTTGTTGACGACGAATGAACCTGTGTCGCCATTTTAGAAGCACAATACAAAACTCTTGATCATGTTGCTGAATTATGTTGTTGTTGCAGATCTGTTGACTGGGGTTCCCAAACTCCCCAGGGTATCAAATTACTTAATTACAAAAGTACATCCGCTTCAAGATTTTGCGACCTTTCCAAAAAGTGATTTTGTCACTGTCTGCTGTCCAAATATCACATAACCTGTCAAGAACAGATGTTGACTGAAAATGTTTGCACCCTGTACAATCTCAACATGTTCAAGCGATAACAAGAGCGATCTATCGACAGAAACGGGTCAAGGGGTTTGGCGACTTTCGAAGCGCTTCTTCGTAAACGTTGGCAAATAGTATTTCATAGATTTACGTGTTGGCGTTTGTTCATATAAACGAAGAATATGGTCAAACAATCTCCAATCGTTTTCCAGAATAGATTACAAGAATTGAGTTTCGCCTACTCGGTGATACGAATCGATTTGTCTCATTGTTGCAGGAAATTTGATATGAAGGACCTATCATAGTTGTTTTCTATTAAAACTATCCAGATTTTGTTCATTTAGAACTGTAAGTCCCAAAGCTTAGCCGTTGTATGTGAGAACTGATTTTATAGGGGATTTATGTAATTTAAGTGTTTTCTCTTATTCTGTTTTTCCTGATACGGAGAACATCGAGATTATGTAAAATTGATGGAGTTATTGGTTTTCCGTACAGTATACCTTCATGATCGCCTAGTACAGATAAAACCTTTTCTGTGATGGGCCACTCCTCACTTTCTTTGTCAGACGGTTTTAAGACTATCTGCTCTGTTACATTGTTATTAATTTAAAGATTGAATTCATTGAAGGTGCCTTCAATGATATGCTGACAACACGACTTTTATTACGGACAGTTCAAGGAAGCTAAAACAGCTACTTGACACAGTCGTAGAAGAAAGTGGGGCAAAAGATCTTAGAATCAATAGCCGGAAGACTTCTTGCTTGACTGTGAGTAAAAAGAATGTCAATTTGAGCTGTAAAATAGCAATAGATGACGAAGATATTCAGCAGGTTAAAAAATTCAATTATCTTGGTAGTATGGTTACATCAGACAGAAGATGTTTGGTGGAAATATGGAAAGGAATTGTCACAGCAAAAGAGGTATTCCAGCAAATATCCAGCATACTGAGGAACCGAACCCTTTCATTGCATACCAGGCTGGAGTTCTCAATGATCACGTAATTCCAGTGCTTGCCTATGGGATTAAAGCTGGACTATCACACCGACCCAAGAGAAGAAGCTAGAAGCAGCAGAGATGGGGTTTCTACGCCGAATACCAGGGATTTCTTGGACAGAGCACATTACCAGCGGAGATGTTATGAGGAGAGCAGGATGCAAGAGAAAGCTGTTATCTACCATTTGAAAAAGACAGCTGCCATTCCTGGGACAATTAATGAGTAAAGAGGACCTAGAAGAGTTGACACTGACGGGAAAGAGTGATGGGAAACGAGGCAAAGGAAGGGGAAGAACCACATACATGGAAAGCATAGCAGCATGGTCTACAAAGAATGCGCTTCAGCTACAAAGGACAGCAAAAGACAATCATCTGTGGAGAAGCATGATCACCAACGTCCTGCTGGGCATGGCACCTGAGGAGAAGACCTTAAACTATTTAATACTGTCCATTTTTATTAGTAGAGAATAATTCACAAAGTCTGTCTTCGGCATACAGACATTCCTTGAATTGAGTTCTTCTTAACCTCACAAAATACCAATGTCTAACCCTTACATGGTGAGTATTTCACTTCCTAATGCTCGAAAGGCCTTCTCTAGACACATTGTAAACTGTGATCTGCTGAGTCCATCACCTTGTTGAGAGCCAAAGTTTGTATCAAATGGATTGGCGATAATTGGCCAGTGATTTAACTGGGAGTGAAATGCTATTGACATGTCTGTCCCGATAATAAATATTTCTTCCAAAACTTTTTAAAATGTGAAGAAAGGAATTTGTGGCAATAAACAAAATCAAAGATACTTTCACTGGGCTGATATACACTTTGAGAGTATGACAAGCTTCTGTAATTTTGGGCTGCATTCTAATAAAAGTAAGAATAGCAGGGGACCTTTTTTCACCTTTGTGTTTACTGGACTTTTGTTAAGCAGATTACAATAATATATTATTGATCATAAATATTCCCCGATTTTTGGAACACTAAAACCTGTCGCAACCAGCGTGACCTTGACAAAAGTGCCACCTTGGAAATGTATATTAAATGTTTGGAAGTGTGTTAAATTACTGTAACAAATTACTCCAGTTTTCGACTGTGTGGTAATAAATTGAGCTTAAACGTTCATTTCTACTTACAAGCCCATAGCTGTCAAGTTGCTTTTGATTTATTGTTGACCTACAGAAAAGGCGGTGGCGTTAAAAACTGTGTGTACGTAAGCTTTGCAGATTACACGAGAGCTTTTGATAAAGTAAGGCATGACCAGCTATTTGAGGATTTCAGTAATCTTAATTTACTTGGAAGAAATCTTTGGCTATTGAAAAGCTTGAACTGGAACCAATCGACATGCATACATACCAAGGATGAATGCAATGAATAAAGAAATATTAAAAGGGATTTGAGGCAGGGGTGTGCGATGACACCAGCTTTGTTCCGTCACAGCTCAGTTTACAAAGATTTATGGGTATAAATTTCTGAGAGTGAAAAGAAAAGACTGCCAATTAACTGCAAAAAGACACAATGTCTGGTTATTTCAAAGCTGGAGTTGATACAAAGATACATTTTGAAGTATTAAGTCAAGAGATTATGCAAGGCTTTTCTTTCTACTCTCTGGGAAACCTTGTCACAGAAGATGCCAGGTGTGTGAAAGAAGGTAAGGAGAACTGCTTTGACAAAATTGACATGCTTAGCTCCTGAGTTACCAATTGATTTGAGAATCTGGTAAGTAACGCCAAAGAGAACGGTCATTTGTCTTCACAAGACAAACTCCTTGGTTAAGGAATTTTTTGTGCACAGGGCATTCAAGGTATTGAATAATAAAAATAGTAATATAAAAGCTTTCCTTAGCAAATAGTAATTAACTGAACATTTACAAATCACCCAGAACCTGACAGGAGGCCTAACAAGTCGAAAGGTATTTGGAATCAGTGGCTCATCATAACACAAAAAACAATGCAATTTAAAGAAACTATCAATAGTTGGAATGTAAAAAAGTTATGAGTAGGAAGTTAATAAAATCGTATGCTATGTCACCAGCAATAAAGAAAATTTATTGTGACATGTTACAGAAAGCACCTATAAGTATTCAAAGAAATGTGAAAAACACGATGTTAATGTGTATAGTATATTAATATAAATAAAATACCGTCTGCACGAATCCTCATTGAAAATTATGTATCAATGTGTGTGAAAACTCTTATAATAAGGAAATTCCTGTTAAATAAAATGGAATTGACATTCATACTAACAAAGAAATCAAGAATTAGTACTGGGCAAAAATACTGAGGTTAAATGTGCAGCATATCATGTTTTGGATAATCAGGTCAATTGCGAGGCGGCAAGGTGCATGGGTGGGTGTGTTAGGTTATGTGCGGTGCTGAACCACACATGCAGTGGGGTATATGGAAATAAATTATCTCCAGACGGTACTTTCTGGTAGGTTGCGGTTCTTGCAATTGAACTGTGGCGGTTGTATTTATTTTGAAAATAAAAACCGCCACTGGTTAACCACACCCAAGGCAACACCGAATCCAAATACCTTGCAACACAGACTTCTAAATGTTTCGATCCTTTTCCACCACATAAATATCAAACTACAACGGTAGAGCTTCCTTTGATAAGTTTTTCTCCAAACAAATTTACAAGATCTTTACCTTTACCGAGGTGCTATGTCAAGAGACTTGGGCGGTCATATCCCTCCACCGTCTTCTGTCTTCAGCCAATTGTATTAGTTGCGTTAGTTTGCACTTGAGGTTGTTGCGGTCTCTCATTCTATCAGTTTGTGTATCTGTCTTCCTCTCGCCCTCTTTCCTTCTATTTTCCCACTTATACTGAAATGCTCTATTTTCTTTTTCCTTGTGACATGTCCCATGAACTTTCATTGCCTTGTATTTATTTGTTTCGTTATTTCTCTATGTGTTTCCCTGTTGTAATACTTGGGTGTTTGTTTTCCTTGCTATCCATGGGATTTTCTGCATTCGTCTGAAAGTCCGCATTTCAAATGCTTTAATTCTTTCTTGTGCTTTTTTATTCTTATCCAAGTTTCACAACCATAAGTCAGGATCGACCATAAATAGGTCTCCAGGGTCCTTAATCTTGTTTTTATGTCTAATTTTAGATTTGTTAGCATATTTTTTATTTTTTGAAACCCAGGTTGCGCGACACCTATCCTCTTTTTTATTTTTACCATGGATCGTCCATCTCATAGCATTTCACTTCCCAAAAATTTGTATCTGTTTACTGGTTTCATGTTAGTCTTGTTAATTTTAATGTTGTGAACAGGAATATCTACACTTTTTGTAAGCATATTTTTGTAATAAGTTCAGTTTTCTTAATGTTTATTTTTAAACCATATTGTTCGCTACTTACATTAAGTTCATTTACCAGACTTGGAGCTTGTCTGCTTGGTCTGCTATTAGGACAGTGTCGTCTGCGTATCTGATGTTATTTATGTTCTGACCACCTATCTTTATGCTCTCATAATCTTGCATACTTTTAGAATTATTTCACCATAATAAGAGAAGGGAATTGGTGATAGTACACAACCCTGTCTGACCCCCCCCCCTTTTCATACTTTTCCACTCAGATTTTATGTTTTCAATTTCGACTGCTGCTTTTTGGTTCCAGTGTAGGTTTATAATTAGTCTTAAATCTCTGCTGTCAATATCTAGGTTCCTTAACATTTCAAAAAGTTCATGGTGCTGTACTCTATCGAAAGCATTTTCATAGTCAATAAAGCAAAGGAATAGGTCTTTTTGCATTTCTGTTGCTCTTTCACTTATGTTTTTCGTTACAAACATTGCGTTAGTCGTACCCTTATCCTTCATAAAACCGTATTAATCTTTTATCTCGTTTTCTATTTTAGGCTTAAATCTTTCTTGTATTACTTTAAGTATGATTTTTGTTATATGGCTCATTAAACTTAATGTAAGGTGTTGTTCGCAATGTTGTACGAGGTGTTTTTGGGTATCGCAATAAAGACGGATTTCCTCATCTGGTCTTGTATTGTGCTTGCGTCATATATTCTATTAACAATCCTTGTTCGTATTTCCAGTATAGTTTCACCCCCTGCTTTTATCGTCTTCAATCATTAGCCTACCGTCTCTTGAAATTTTTCCTGGTTTTGTTTTAATTGCTTTACCTATTTGGCTGTTAAGTATTTCTGGGCCTTCCATTTCATTTAGGATATCTGGAAGATTTCTTGTTCCATCGTCCATGAGGTCATCAATGTATTGGCTCCATCTCTGTAGCACTTCAGTTATCTCCATTAATATATCTCCTTCATTTTTTTATTGTGTTTGATCTTGTTGGTCTTTCCCCTCCTGTTAGTTCTTTTATCTTTTCATACATTGCTTTAGTGTTTCATTTCTCCAGTTCTTGTGTTTCATCGCATTGTTTTTCAATCCATTCTTCTTTTGCCTTTTTGGATTCTTCTTTGACTTTTTTTTGTTTACATCTTGGTCACAGTTTACAAGATCATAACAAATAAAAAAGACCTGATATAGCTCTGAAATATGTTCTGAATACAATGCACGTGTTCTTTTGGGAACGAAAAGTGCCCTGCTAAAGATTCTGCCTGTTGATCATTACAACCTTGGCTGATTCTTTTTTGTCTGAATCTTTGACTTATTTTCCAACATATTAAAACACCGGTTTTGCTTCATATTTCATGAAAATAGCAACAAAAAAAAGGATTCCCTAACGTGTCAAAGAATAAACCAAGAAAAAAAAGGTCAGTTAGACTCATAGATTGTTTTCATTTACTGAATACAATAACAATAGTCTATAATTATAAAGAAAACATCGCTGGAGTAAATCAAATTCAGTTTTTACAAGTGTACGGCATGTCTAAATAAATCTGGCCCCAAGCGCTAACAATTCACTAAGTCATAAACAAGTCATAATTTAATTGTTCCCTTCATTATTCTGTTTCACAAATAAGGAAAACAAAACACAAAACTACTTAAAGCTCTTTCTCCTTTCCTTATTTTACTTTTGGAAAAAAAAAAGGGTTAAAGCTATTTACAAATTTTGATTTAAAATTTTACACATGATCATTGGTGAGTATTTTTTGGCTATCTGCATGTATAATACTTGCATAGGGTATAGAGAATCAAGATACAAATCTATGTACAACACACAAATTATCGTACCTAATACAAAAATGTGTGAAAACAGATATCGATTAGACCACCTAACTTATGGAGTCTATAAATAATGAAAAATGTCCTAGAGAGCAAGTTGCACCCAGCAGACTTCGGTCTCCAGCAGATACAATTGTTGCAGTGCCATGCAATGCTTGCATAATGATGATAATAACGGTAACTAATATTATTATCATTATTATTTTCATAATTATCATTAATATTATGATTATGATTATTATTAATCTTAATCTTAATATTAATGTCATTACTATTGAAGGGTTTTCGAAAAATTTATAAACTGAGGTCAAAATAAGAATTTTTCACTCATTCCAATTCTTTCCAGCCAATTTTATTCAATCCAATGACCGAGAATACTCGCTGTTAATTTAAAAATTAAAAAAACCCGTCTTTTTAAAGCAACTTCAAGACATTGTGCCAAATTTACCAGCATGGTCTAGCCAGGAAAAAATTTCTTCTGAAAAGGCATTAAACAAAAAGGTCAGCTAAACAAACATTTGTTGACATGATTTGCAGCCTACGACGGCTACGAAAAATGACAACTAAAGGCAACTGCAACATCAAATCGACACGATACATCACAGTATCTGAACTACCAATTCCACATAATATAACAATTTCCTATTAATATAATACCCTAACATAAAAATTCAAATTTAACCAATAAGTGTGTAGTCCTTAAAAAGCCAAATAATAAACGACTGTGACCTTGTTCCATACCAAGGCAACAAAAAAGTACTTTTAAAGTCCAACACAATATCCGATTACATTTTCTATGGCGTTTAAATGTACCTGGTGGAAGATTCGTGGTCATCCTTCGGCAGGGAAGTTTTTTTAATTCAGCCCTTGTACCTTTAAAATGTAAACCACGCTTATTGAAAATGTTCTGCAGTGCAGACATTATTTTGTAAGCGGAATGGTGTACTTAAGAAGTATTTTCATTTTCTAAAAGAAAACGAATAACAAGGGATGATATTAACAGGGTTGTTGAAAATCTCCCTTAAAATGTTTAGCCAAAAAGTATTACTCTACCCGACTAAACTACTGTGAAACAGACTAAGTTTTAAATTTGCTAGAATCAGGGTGAGATTTCCATTTGCAAAATATGATTAATATGTTGGTCAACATGGGAGACACTAATGAAGCAATAGCACGGAAGATGCAGCTAACTCTTTAGTCGTACTAAGAAGTACGACTCAAAAAGTACGGACTCCCAAGATTCTACTTTTTTCTCCTGCTATTACCCTGAGCGGATTTAAACAGTGTAAGCTTTAAATTTGGCTCACTCATCCTCCTAATGAGTGTACGTGTCTTGTCAAGCCTCGAAACCCTTATCGGATCCTTTTCATCTTCTTTCTGTCGAAGAAGCACTGCTCGACTGGCATTTCGTGATAAACGACTAACGTCTATCGGTACCTTACATACATATTTTACCATTAAAGTAAGATAATATATATTTTATCTCCTAAACGAATCCTCGATCTTTGTTTCATGGTGAATCAATAGGGTGAATCAAGATCACTGACGCCATAACACTAAAATAATATTCAACACACATTGATCACTTCTAAACGTCCTAGTTTTCAAGATTAGCTCCAGCTGCAGAGTAAATACAATTGTCTGGACAAAGTGACTACCTAAAATCTCAAAAGCTTCAATGTCAAATCTATTTCTTTACTGGGGTCCTCTTTTCTCTGTAAATAATACAAATATCTGCTCCCCCATGACACCATGTAAAGGTGTGGAATATATTCAATGGTAATCCTTATCCCGGCAAATACCTGAAAACTACAGTTCCAAAAAATGTGGTTTAACACTGTGCATCCCCCAGTATTATACCTGCATACGTGTTTTAGCAACAAAAAGCATCGGATTGAATCTCTTTTAATAGTACGGGAATAACAATCAAACAACAGGATTTGCTGGTGTGGATGTTGGCGAACGCCTTCCGTGTATCAGCGGCGTCCTTTCAGTCACAGGCTCTCTGTTACCATTTCCTTCTTCATGTTCTGATTCCTCTTCGTGTTCTTGCTCTTCGTATGACCCCGAACTAACAGCTGCATACGATCGTCTGCTTCGTCGTGGTGTGTTTTCTATTTCAACTGGTTGTTTACAAACGGGGCAGGTTCTTTTTCCTTCAAGCAACCAAGGGTCCACACATTTACAGTGGTATACTAGAAAAGACAGACAAGGAGATAAAGATGGTGTTTTCATAATGGGTCACACTATAAAAAATACTCGTTATTGTGATGTCCACAAAATTTCACAGCTTTCTCGTATTCGCTATGAGGTTGATGTAACTGAGTATGTCTTTGAAAGAAAGCACACGACGATAGTACGACTTTTTTAGAAGTTGGTTTTATGTCATTGTGTTTTACCACATCATATTTGAGGGCCGCCATTTTGGAAGTCTGTTTGTCTTTGCGAAACAGACTGGAATGGACCATTTAATGCATCATAATCAAAATAACACTAAAAATTATTCCCCTCTAAACAATAATTTCTGACAATTTCTTAAAAGCAGAGCATACTAGGAAAAGTTATGTTCTGGCAAACTTTAGACGAAGTGCAACTACAAGAGTAAAGGCTAGCTTATAAAATGACTGGACAAAAAAATTGTGGTTTTTAAATCTTCAACACATTCAAAAACAGAAAGCTACCATCCATCGTTTTATTGAAGATTGTTAACAATGGGCGGAACCTTTTACAGCTGAGCAAAAAAATGTTTCCTCCACCTTATGTCTATCCTCGTAAATATACATACATACTTGGGGAAAAAATCATTTTAAATCACAGCTTTGTGTATACGCAAAAAGCACCTTGAAGCCTATTGCAACAATGTTAAAATACATTCACTTGGCATTTTCAAAACTACACTTAATCGACTTGGACGTAAAGTTCATTAATTTGACGAAGACCTTGTTTAAGGATGTTGATAGCTTATAACAATATTGCATTTTAGTAAATTCAATCCCTTACCTTGACAAACATATAACTATACTTTATTGTTAAAGGAGCATAGAGAGATTAAGCTGAGTCTGTAAAGAGCAAATCTGAGAACACTAATACAAAAGTTCGATTATTTTTCATATACTAATTGATGGATCATGATCAGATCAACACCACAGAAGGATAAAAAACCTAACACTTAAAAAACCAAACGCGTATTAACTTTTCATTAATCAAACCGCTTGTCAAAGGTAAAGTGAGACCTACCATGTTCACAGGGCAAAACTCTAAGCTTATCACCTTCTTCATAATCGTCTAAACAAATAGCGCATACATCATATTCATCTCCTAAAAAAACAGAAAACGTTCTTTACAATTTATTTACTGCATACCCCGTATCGGTTGATAGTAGCAAAAAAAGGCACAGGAATGGCAAAAAACCAACAACGCACAAGGAAAGAAAACACACTTTCGATTACATTATACAATGCATGCAATGCAATCCATAATTTTAATTAATAATTCAAATTTTTATTTTAAATTTCAAATTTTCTTTGGCATGGTAAAAAAATGGAAAAGCAAGAGGGGATATTGATTGTAACTCTTGTCCACAGGGACGTTGCTTCGGGCTGATAATCAGTTGATTTTTACTACTTTTGGGTTGCTGAATTCGATATTGATACTCGTTTTCATGCTTCGAAAAGTTCTTTATGAAGGCCAATGTCCATTTCCTTAAATTCGTGCAAACAAAAAAGGGCAGAGGTTCTTGTAATCAATTTTAGCCTAAAAAGCGCTTTCTGATGCATGGTACAATATTACTTTCTGTTATATTATTGTGATCAGTTTTCTCTCATTAAAGTGACGTGTTTAAGAACCAGGAAAACGCATTTTCCTCTAGGCCAATAACCATCTTGGTTCGTCATTGTTTATAGAATCCTGTCAATTTTTGACAAATTTGCGGCCAAATAACCTAAACAGAACAAAGGAGAACAATATCAAACTTTGTTACAAAGGATTATCATCTTTATTTTGCCTTCAAGTTGGCAACCACGCCAAAAGTTAGGCGTTTTCTGTATGCTGCAGTACCCGTGCCAAAACCTTAGCCTGTGGTTACAAAGTAAATGAAAATTAATGCAATTTTGAGTACTAAAGTTTTTGTTTAAATCAGTCAATCATTCAGAGGAGCGCTACTTCTGTAGTATGCAGCCAGTTGGAAAACAACTTTAGAGGAAGAGGAGAAATAACCATGCTGACATTCATTCTGTCCGACATCCAGTACTGCAGGTTTTAAAATACCTGTAACGCCAGAGGAAACTCCTGAATTAAACAAAGAAGTGATAAATACCCTTGAAAAACAGATTGAACCTACATCATAAAATGGCCCACATTTTCACTCCATGTTTCGGGTAAAAATACCCCTATGATCACGCTATGAACTGGAAGACTTTGTTTGAGACTTAAAGCTACCAAAATGCAAAGCCTTATTGTTAAGCTCAAGCTCCAGAAATGGAATTTTCATACTGACGTTCTGGAAGTGTGCATACTTATAAAGCCTGTGAGAGTTTTCAATCGTGTTTCAATGAAGGGTAACCCAGTTGCATGTAACAATGGGTACGGTTTAATAGCTGTCATGTAAACCGACTACCAGCCCTAACACTGGAGATTATTCGTGAAGTCGTCTAAGATTAGCCTGAAACCAGTCTGTTTTGCTATATATAGGTAATGAACTACCATTAGCTCTAGTTGGGAACGGTGTTGATATGAAGGAAACAAAAAGAAGCCTGGGAAATCTTCTGAAAAGTATGAATTACAGTAAATGCTACAATATTGGAAAGAACTGGGACTATATGGCACTGGTATTACTATTAAATACCTCCTTAATCTTATCAGAGGCATTTTTCTAATACATATAACTCAAGCTCATTGATAACAATATAGGTATAATACCGGGCCTAACTGGTCATAAGAAAAAAAAAGAAAAGGACTTACCCTTCCTAAACTTTTTACAAAGAATCTTTTTAAGATTTGCTCGTGTTAATCTCGTTCTTCGTACCCGCATACGATGGCGATAGTAACGAATAATCTAAAATAGGTAATTAAATAACATAAGAATTGAAACAAGTAATGGAACCATATTTTCGTACAAATATAACTTAACGTAATACCATTCCCTACTTATGTTATCTGGCAATTGTAAACGTCCCAGCTCATAATTCAATGTCTATTCCAAATAACAACCCTCGGGATAGATGAACCTGGATCATTAAAATAACAACTCAATTACAAATTGACTTCTTGCCCTTCTCTTTGTATAGAGTGTTTAAAATGGCAATCCAATCATGAGGAATTGGATTATTATTCCAACAGACATAGCCAGAGAGTGTACTGCCCTGTGAACGTTTACTCCACCATGAACCGGTAATTCAACTGGAATGCCATCAAGGCCTGGTAATTTTCCTGTGTTAATCTGTTTAAAGTTTCCAAAAACTTCTGTGAGAGATGGCTCAATATCTAGCTCAGAGTGCAAATCTCGCTGAGGAATACTATCCACAGCGGTATCATCCACAACAGAAGGGTTGTAAATGAGGTCCTGGAAATGTTCAAACCAGCGTCCCATTATTTTATCTGGCGTCCACAGTAAGGTAGTTACATCCTTTTCTAAAAGAGATGTAATCAAGAAAGATCTTGAACCAAAAGCCTGGTGTAGCAAGTCAAAAAAAATTATCATGTCTTTCCTGATGAAAGCCAGCTGCATTTGTTCAGATAGGTCTGACCACCACTTATTCTTAAATTGGCGCCATCTCCGCTTAACACTCCTTTTGACATTAAGAAAATCTGCAGCATGATGTAACCTGTTGAAGATAAAGAGATAAGAAGTTTTTTGTGGGTTCTTCACTTTTCATTAAGAAGGGCGTTTACCTCATCACAGTTATCACAAAATCAGTCCAGAGGTTTGGTAACTGTCATTCCAAGAGTGTCAGCCTTTTCTCAATGATAATGTCTTTAAATCTTTCCCAGCCACAATCTGAGAAATCTGTTTGGTCAAAAGTTGATCTCAAAGCATCACTGCAAGTGGCATCCTTTAACTTGGAAACCTCAATGCGTTTAACTGTCTTGACCCCTTAAAAGCAAATCTTACGGAGTATCTTGACTTTGACCCTGCTTCACGCACTGTCTTGATCTTGCAGACAAAATTCCCAAGGTCACTGCGCCTACAGACTATAAAGTCAAGTAGGTGGTCAACGAAATAAAACTGTTTCTTACATTGGTTGTGAGTGGAGTGTGACTGCTCTAAAGGGGAATTCAAAGCGTCATGATGTTTGTAAATGTTGACATTGGAGGTTATGTAGAAAGTATGGCCTGGATTTGTCAATGAAATGGTATGAACAGATTCTTCAGGTTGCTGTTAAAAAGGATAAAGTTAAGATACTCTGGGAATTTGTCAGAGTGCGCGAGAGAAGACATTACGAGAAAACCTGACATTGTCCTAATAGATAAAGAAAAGAAATAAACAGAAGTCATTGATCTTGCAATACCTGGAGATATTAGAGCGGTGGGGAAAGAGCAAGAGAAAAGCAATAAATGTAGACCATTACGAAATGAAATCGCCCAACACACTGATATTGAAAAGTAAATTGAATGGAAGAAACAAGATCAAAGCAACCAACACATGGGCTGTATCCCTCCTCAGGTACGGTGCAGGAATATTGAAATGGAAGATAAACGAGTTGGATGAAACGGACCGCAAAACTAGAAAGAGAATGACAATGCACAAAGAACTCCACGCCAAAAGTGACGTGGACAGGCTATAAGTTCCACGAACTAAAAGCGGAAGGGGTCTGATAGGATGTAAAAATGCTATCAAAACTGAGGAAAATGCCTTTTGGTGGTATATAAAGCACCATACAGAACCGATGATTATTGCTGTGTGAAATCAGAATGCGACGGATTTCAAGGAATCCATTGAGCCAACAGACTACAAAAAGACGGGAGCTGACAACACAGCTAACTCATGGGAGGAGAAGGCGATGCATGGGCAGTATCTGAGAGACATGGAAGGAAAAGATGTAACAAAATCTTGGAGTTGGCTTAGAAATGAGGACTTGAAAGGCTGTACAGAGGGTCTTATTTTCAGTCCCAGGAACAAGCCCTCAGGACAAACAGTGTTAACTTCCAAATAGATAGGACCACTCAATCTCCTTTGTGTCGTTTATGCAATGAAAAAAGTGAAACTGTTTCACATATTGTTAGTGAATGTAAGATGCTGGCTCAAAGAGAATATAAGCGTCGCTACGACAATGTTGCAAGATATGTCCACTGGAGACTAAGTAGAAAATTTGGCCTCGATACAGCAGATAAATGTTATGAACACATGCCTAAAGGTGCAACTGAAAATGAAGTGTCCAAGATCTTGTGGGATTTTACCATCCAGTGCGAGAGGCATATCGAAGCAAGAAGACCTGATATTGTAGTGATAGATAAAATCACACGGGAAGTGAAAATAATTGATGTAGCAATACCAGGAGATGTGAGGGTAAATGAAAAAGAAAGAGAAAAGATCGAAAAGTACAGAATGTTGAAGGATGAAATAGCAAGATTATGG
>RDPX01000192.1:879496-911952 GCA_003991215.1 Morbakka virulenta | reverse complement strand
ATCTCTTCAATTCTGGTCTCAATTCCCAGCTCTTCTACTCTTCTTTTGATGTCTTTTGGTGGTGTTCCTAACGCCCCGATGACTATGGGTACTACTTTCACCTTCATGTTCCATATTTTCTGGAGTTCTCTCTTTAAATCCTGGTATTTCTCAACTTTCTCTTTCTCCTTCTGCTCTATACGGGTATCATATGGGATGGCAAAGTCAACGATGATGCAGTTGTTGTCCTCCTTCTTGATCAAAATTAAATCTGGCCTTCTAGCTTCAATTACATGATCGGTCTGTATGGTAAAGTCCCACAGTACCTTGCAAGTATCATTTTCAATCACACTTTCCGGCTTATGGTTGTACCACTTCTCGCTTACATGTACCCCAAATTTCCTGCATATGTCCCAGTGGATTCTTCTCCCAACCCAATCATGTCTATTCTTGTATTCTTTCTGCGCCATTTTGCTGCATTCGCTGATGAGATGATTAATAGTTTCATCAACCTTGCCGCACATTCTACATCTACTGTCCTCCTGTGTTTTGTCGATTTTGGCTTTGATAAGGTTCGTCCTAATAGCTTGCTCTTGAGCTGCTAGGATGAGAGTCTCGGTCTCCCTCTTAATGCCACTATTTTTTAACCATTTCCACCTTTCCTCTCCAGCAATCTCCTCAGTTTGTCTAATAAATTGGCCATGTAGGACTTTTTCCTTCCAGTTTTTCTTGCGCTCTTTTGCTCTTTGATCTTTATATTGTTTCACTGTTTCCTTCACTTCCATGTCCGATCTTCTAGCTGCACTCAAAAGTTGTTCCTTGTTCTCCTGTACGTATCTCTCTAGTCCAATTTTTGATGTTTCTATCGTGTCTTCAACGCTTAAAAGTCCTCGACCACCTTCATTTCGTGAAATATACAGCCGGTCTACATTGCTTTTTGGGTGGAGTGCTTTGTGCATCGTCATTAGTTTTCTAGTACTCCTATCTAACCCTTGAACCTCTTCTTTCCTCCAGTCTAGAAAGGGAGCTGAGTATCTTACCACTGAGACAGCCCATGTATTAATTGCTTTAATGATGTTATTATTATATTATTATTATTATTATTATTACTACTACTACTACTACTACTACTACTACTACTACTACTACTACTACTACTACTACTACTACTACTACTACTACTACTTTATTTCACCTTTCAAAGTTTCTTCTCTTGTGCTACCATGCAAATTAATTAAATATAATTTCGTCATTTCATATCTGACATTGTTTAATCTTCAAAAATTCTTTGTTTTACTAGAAATCCTGTGTTAGATGCCGTAGTACGTCTCTTGAGCACTTAAATGTGTTCTAAAAGGGGAATCCGTGGCTTTGAATGCGACCGCAAATAAACATGATTCGGCCGAAATATTTTAATTTGAGGTCTAATATTTTGTTTTTCAGGTAGTAAACTAGCTACTAAGAGATCAAATGCGGCATCATGGCATTAACGAATTGACATTAAGAAATTGGATCCCTTTGGCGCGTGTGCCTAATATCAAATTGGTTGCTTTAAAAAAATTCAAATCAAAATCACGGTGAATCATCGGTCATGCCTCAAAATAATCTGCACAAAACCATTCAAATTCCACTAAAAATTTTAAGTTCCAGGATGCTTAGACAGTAATATTAAAAATTATCGTGGAATGAACCTACCTTTCCGACGAATACACTAGGTATGTACACTTGGCGCCCTTCTGTAAAAAATGAGTAAAGGTTAATTTTATTCTTGCACTATTAGCATTTTTGTAGGCATGATACTCATTATTATGTGGTGTATTGTGTGCTATATCTGCACATATTTTTTTACCGTATGCATTCTGGTTTAGCACTGCACTACCATCTGCAGATAATTTATCATAGATTTTTTATGATAAAATACTTTATATGGAGGCAATCTACCTCTGTATTGAAGTTGTCATCCGGTTCTTTATAGTGGCCCAACATGCCTGTCGGTTGTAGAAAATAGAAAACGTAGTTTGGTCTTTCACTATTTCCTCACGTGGGCATGGTGTAGAGTTGGTTTTTTTACCTTATATTATGCTTACAATACAAGAACGTTGGACCTCTATCTGTCTCTACCTTCACAGTTTTACACTGGGTTTCTACTACTAAATTAAAAGAAGTTGGTCAAACATCATTTTGTTGCTATCTATTAGAAGTTTGTGATGACACAAGAAAGCTTAGATCATCTATTTTTGTCCATTATAGCTCACCAGGTAGAACTACAGAGCTGGGCACACACAGTCAAACGTTGTACCACACTCCTAATGACACACAACAGAAAGGAATCCCAATATTGACCTGGAACCCCTGAACTTTCCCAAATCCAGTTTTTTTTACATCAAACCTAAAATCCGCTTTACTATACAGAAATAAATGGGCGTTATTGAAAAACCATATGGCTGGTCTATATATGAGTGTTGTGATTTGCGATCTGAAGTTAGAACACCCTGGTAATTACAGAGCAAACTTTAAATAATATACCCAGAATAGACCATATTCACCAAAAATTATTAACGTATTTGCATGTATTACAGATTTTAGAAATACAATTGGGGGCAAATAAAAAGAATTTTCAAGTCAAAACATAAATTTGTATATATCGATTGTGTAAAGTAACTAGCTTTATTATGGTTAAACATACGACTGCCACGTTTTTCTATAACTCTGATTGTAAAAATGATGACATTTTTGCTCAAAACCAAAAATTTTACAATATCGAAAACTATGTCTAACAATTGCTATTAGTGACAAAAGATTTCGATATTTCAATTTCAAGTTCTTCCTCTAAATTTCAAGGTTTGTGGAAGTGCTTCCATAGTAATCTAATTCATAATCTTAACTTTAATACCTATATGGATTCGTTCACAGAGGCATTTGCCTAAGTACGTCTTTAGGTAATGGTTTAAAGATAAAACTTTCTTCAACATGCCTCTATTTATGGATTGCTTCCCGATTCGCAGGAAATTCATAATGCAAATTCATCCAACAAACACTAAAAATACATACCTATACTACCGTCCATCATAAAGAGCTCATCCGAATTTTTGTTATATATGATGGCTGCTGAAAAATCAGCATTCTGTGCATTTAACACCTGTTGTGAAGCAAAATCAATACAACGTAAATCGTTAATTCTTTTCGCATACATTTTGGTTATTATTAGGACTTTGTAGGTGTAAATTTCATGAATTGGAAACAGAAACTTGAAAGGTAGTTTCATTTTTATCTGGCAAAGAAAGTCACTAAGTGACCTAAAATATATCACCTTTATCATAGTAGGCTCCACAAACACATCAATTCGATTGTGCTGTTCCAAAGGAATTTAATTGTTTAACAAACAGATATCCTCCAAATGAAAAATTATCCATCAAAACAATCAGGCACATAAGCTATCTACTACTGACACCAACAACAACAACTACTACTACAACTACTACTACCACTACTACTACTACTACTACTACTACTACTACTACTACTACTACTACTACTACTACTACTANTTGGTTATTATTAGGACTTTGTAGGTGTAAATTTCATGAATTGGAAACAGAAACTTGAAAGGTAGTTTCATTTTTATCTGGCAAAGAAAGTCACTAAGTGACCTAAAATATATCACCTTTATCATAGTAGGCTCCACAAACACATCAATTCGATTGTGCTGTTCCAAAGGAATTTAATTGTTTAACAAACAGATATCCTCCAAATGAAAAATTATCCATCAAAACAATCAGGCACATAAGCTATCTACTACTGACACCAACAACAACAACTACTACTACAACTACTACTACCACTACTACTACTACTACTACTACTACTACTACTACTACTTCTACTACTACTACTTATACTACTACTGCCACTGCTACCACTGCTACCATTATTATTACAAAATTACTTATACTATCACCACTAATAAGTAAACTCTTTTCAAGTGCTGAAATAATAACAATAACAGTAATAACAACTGTTTCAACCAAAATGCGCAAAAGAAAAACATTTTATCTCCGTGTTACGTGTTATGTGAGTATTGAACTGTTGAGTCACCGTGCAGACCTATTTTAAGACCAAGGCCTTCAGATCATATTTAACAGTTGGACACGTGACAAAAAAGCAATTCATTTACACTTGTGCAATATTCTACTGACTTTCCAGCTTTTTTGCGGGTAGTGTTAATAGTCATATACTATTGTTACTACCCAAAACATCCCAAAATTTACAAAAATAATTTGACGCTTGACTAAAACATCCTTTAAAAGACCTTATGTCAACCAACTGTCTCTAAAAAGTTCCTGATATATCAGGGTGCACTGCGGGGCGATATTCGTCATTCATTACATGATATTATCTTATTCTACTGCATGTCTGTTTGAGAACCGTAATGCTCAACTTATTTCAAAATTAATACCTGCTATCCGTAAACGTTGAGCACAGGCATGATTATTAGTATTACCACATTGATTTCTTGTGGAGAAGCCCAGTCTAAGGTTTATCAAAACCATTTTCAGTAAAATAGCAACCGTAAAAATAGTGACTGAGGTACCTGTCTTCCAAAATGGCAATTAGATTGCTTAATGAGTGCAAAGTATTGTCGCCCAATGCTGCTAAAACTTCTTGGTGCCAGCTGAAGAGGTAAACATGCATTCAGCGGGTTTGCTATGACCAGATCTCCCTGGAAAAGAAAGCGACACAGTTACCAAAGCACGAGGATACATTTCCCAATGGGAGAACCATTTCGTCTGATTTCATGGGATTTTCATTGTTGCAAGTACGGGTCAAACTGCAACCAAATCAAGGACAAATTCATTGCAAAAGGGGCTCTAATTTGGCTATCATTAAAAAATATAACTGTAAAACAACTTTCCTCGAATTGTGCTTGCTACCAACTTATAAACTCTTTCAGGCTAAGGAGCACGGTCTAAGTAAGGGAATGGTGGGGGAAATAACTTACAATTTTGAATTCTTTTTCCTTGTGATTTCTAGCTACAGTTTACAAGGAAAGCGCCACCCGTAAAAAAATTGGATTTTTTACTATTCAATATGCTAAATTTCAAAAATTTCGCTGCCTTCCTGAGTAAGCTTTTCATAGGATTGTTGTTAGTATTATCGAAGAAAACTTTTTCTATTTCGTGTTTGTTGGTTACACTGCCTTTAAATGCTACTGCAAAATTTTGCCTTGAAAAATAAGAACCTAATGCTTGGTCAAAATGTGGAAACAATCTGTAGGCTAAACAACTAACAGCGACAGGAAATTCATCGCGATTGTAGACACCTTCCAGCCGCATGGCAAGTTTTGCCGCCTGTCAAAACAATTCGATCCAATTTTTTGAACAGTACATTAACTTTCAATGAAATGAAACAAACATACTTGACATATAATGACAATAGCCTAGCACAGAAGAGTGGTAATGTACTTTTCGTTGACGGAAGCTACCTCGAAAACCCCTTTTGAAGTAGAACATATAAGAAAAGACTACTCTTTCTGTTGAGAATCAGACTTTCACTGTCCCTGTACTATTTATAGGTTCATTCTATAACACACGACAAGAAATCAAGCTGAGGTGTACTTCTAGCCTTTGCGACCATTGTAACATTTAAGCAATTCGCATCAAATTTAATTGAATCATCAATTAACAAATTGAATTTAATTCAATTATCTTGGGTGCCAGTTTGCTTTTTTCCACACACAAAAAAGTTAAAACATTTTTCTTTAACAATACCAATCAAATGTTTACAAGATTACAAGTACAAGTCTAAAAAGAAATTAATATGATCAATTTTAGTGCTATTTCAAATACCGATATATATTAAGTAATTATTGTACTTGGCTATAAAAATAAGATACGGTATCGTGCAGACATACAAGTCAAACTAGGCAAAGGCCTGATAACCTTCCAACGAACAGAGAAAATTTGTAAAACAAACACCATTTACATTCAGAACAAGCTCCAAATATATATGTCAATAGTGGTGACCACTGACATATACGGCTGTGATACATGGAAGTCCATTAGGAAGATTCCAAAGAAATTAGATGTTTTTCATCAATGTAATCAGCGGCGTTTATTGGGAGTAACATGGGAGACTACATGAAGAATGAAGAAATTCTGGAACGAACAAGGCAAGAATGCTTACACACAATAGAAGGCGATAGGTGTTGGAAATTAGCAGGCCACATCCATCCCCTACCACAAGAGAGATTTGAAAGACACGTACTTGGCTGGTATCCAACAGCAGGACGAAGGAAACGAGGTAGGCCAGTCTACATATAATGAGGGCTTCAAGTCGAGGGCAAACCTACCAGAAAACGCAAAAGCCTTGGCTCTTGACTGAATCAGATAGCGCTACCTTGCTGCCGATGTCAACAGGGAGGGAGGTGGGACCTCAGGTAAGGTCTAAGGACCCTGCAGCGATCCAGAATACAAAGATTGTTCGTTCGACTTGGTGACGTTGTGACTATACACGCACTGTTAACACGCATCTCTGTCAAAATACTGGAATTGATACGTTTTATATCCAGCATTTCAACAGATAAGTTGTATACCCAATTATATGGTATCTGGGAGTGATGACAATTCTATTTAAATGTTGAAATCATTATAAGACTACAAAAATATCTAAAGTTCATACTGTTCTAAAGGTAAATATTCAAGGGCGTAACCGTTTGTTTATTTTCTGTGAAAAAACAATGCCACGTGATATTTTAAAAGGAAAATAACTATCCTCACTTACAGAAATACCGTTTCCTGTGATGACACTTCCGAATGTCGCAGGTCGATCTTCAAATGAAAGTGTCGATGTATTTACTGGGTACTAAAAGAAAAAAATGCCAAACGTAAATATGAAGGTAGAATACCTATAAGTAACTGCAAGTAACTGCCATCTCGAAATTGTAGGGTCCGTTAAAATGGTTATGCCTTCATTACACCATATCTATAATTTTTTTTGTTTCAACGTCATTTTCCCCCAGTAATTGGACATCAGATGGTGCCCTTTTGAGGGACTTTGTTTTGGCAGTGAGGAATTTCTTAGCGGGATGCCCTTCCTGACGCTAACCAATGGCCTTTTCTTATGTAAAGTTCCAAATTCTTTTCGCCCGGTCGGGGAATCGAACCCAGAATCTCTTGGTTACGGTGCAACTGCACTAACCATAAAGCCACAACTCCTCAACAACATACCTTTAAATACGAAACAAAATTTTGAATACGGAGCTAGATTTGGTAATAAGTAATATTAGCACATCAAGTTTTTCTGCACCTGGAAAATTATTACTGATATTTCAATTCTTTTAACCTCAAGAGACTAACTAGCTTTCAACATCAACGATATAGGTTCTTGGAAAAACTATTCTGGATATCTAAAAACCTATTGCAGGTATGGTTCAATTTCAAGTAGTAGTAGTAGTAGTGGTAGTAGTAGTAGTAGTAGTAGTAGTAATTTACTGTTATTCAAATCCTATTTTGTTATCGAATTTTTAGAATAAAGGCTGGGTTATGTTTATTTTCAATAATAATAATTTTATTTTAAGTTCTATGCACCACAAAAATGTTGTTTGATATCCCTGAATAAAAAAATAAAGTACAAATGGAACCATTCTGCTCAACAATATCAGTCCCTGAACAAATGATAACTGGGCGTGGGGCCTGAAATATCACTTCACCACGCTTTAGAAACGGAAACAAGAAACAAAACTACCCTGATAACATAACCATGGCAATTGATTTGATTGTTGGAGTTGACCAAACAAGGTCTTCACTGCATCCGCTGATCCCCTGAGACACAAGCATACTATCCCAATTGGCTGCTAAAATAAAAAAACTTTGTAATAACCTGGAAGACTTGCCCTGGGTGCGGAGCCAGAAATTTCACTCCATATAAACACCAAACTTCAGAAACCAAGGCAGGAGGCAAAATTACCCTGATGAGTTAACCAAGGGCATTAATTTGATTGTGGGTGCTGACCTGGCCAGATAGGCTTTCACTTCAACAGCTGATCTTTTGTGACCAAAAACTATAATCTGAAATGACTGCTAAAATATGAGAATTTTGGAAATAACCCAGAAGACTTGTCAGGCTGTCCAGGAAAAACACTGATACAATGTCAACCTCCATGGAATCAGAGGAGCTAGATAGATAAAAGCTAGCATTTGGGCACTGGTCTCTGTAGATGCTATACTTGGGTTAGGAGCAAAATGCAATGTATACAAATAGGGGAACAACCAAAGTTTTAAGAAAAAGCAGAAAAGCACTTCTAAAAAAAGAGAAACCAATCCATGTTTTGCTTATGTTGGGAATAATTCTGAGTGTATCAAGTTCTCAGGCATCTGTGCCTCTTGCTTCCATATGGTTAAAATCCAGGAGGAACCAAAAGGCAGCATCTACAACATCATAATAGGAGTTAGAAAAAATATCCACAAACATGATGTAATAACAGTCCTTAGGGCATGTTGAAGTTGACAATACTTATAGTGTGTGGTTGATGGGCAAGAAAGGCATGAGAACAATGAATGGTAATGAAAGCAAGTTTTGTGACTTCTGTACATAAAACAAACCAGCCATGAAAGGACCACTATTCCAGTGCAAAACAACTTTTACAATGATGTGAAAATCCACTGATGGCAAAGAAATGGCCACATCTTTACCACTGGCACACTGACAAGCTTATTGCAAGATGTCAAAACCAAGATACTTGCCAATTCTGTCAGTGACCACAGTCTTTTGGCAAGGCAGATCTGTATACCACAAAGGAAAACCAAAACTGGATAAAAGAAACTGCAGTGTTTAAATACAAACACACTGCAAAATATAGAAGCTGCAAAACATTTCAGTATTGCATGTTCTTTCACTTTTCCCCACCACCACCCCAACCTCCTGACTTTAGCTTCTTTTTGTCCAAGGCTAACATTTTAACCTGTAGTGTCAATTTTTGCCAACTTCTGCCATTTGATTAGTAAACCTAATGCAAATCACAATGTGTTACCGTAAGTGGTAAAAAACCAATGAAGCACTTCTTTGCTTCTACAGTACCTCTGCCCTGTAGAAGACACTTAAATAAGTTGGGTATTGCATGATAACACTTAGCTTACAAGCTCATATAAATGTAAATGGCACAAAACAAAACTAGAATAAGGAAGAAACAATGACAAAAATAATGCATGCAAGTAACTTACAACAACAACATTTCCTTTGCATACTCCAAGAACACTTGTAAATGCAAGCAAACTACACACTTGGCTCATCCTTAAGCCACTTTTCATAATGACAAGTTGTAAAAGATCTATTGAAGAAAATCAATTAATATGAAATTAATTATTTTGCCAACCAAGTAAAATACAGTTTTTCATTAGAAATATGCTAATTAATAACCAAATACACACATGAAAATATACATAATTTTAATACAACTGTAACTGTAACTTAATGTTGAATTTAGGAGTTTGATGGAAAAAGATGTTTAATAGCAAGAGAAAGGTATTCTGAAAGTGCCCAGAGAAATAGCACAAAAGCTGCATAAAATGTTATGTGGAGTGGTCAGCAATTGCTTTTCATAAAACTGTTTTGGGGATTTAAAAGCAACAGTCATTGAAGCATAAATGCCCTGGTAGTACTGACTGGTTTCAATAATTATCAAGTGAATAAACATTTGCCCTGTAGAAGTAATACATATCCACATATTGTGTGCTGTCAATCATATTCTTTTCTTTCACTTCAATATCCTCATTGTTGTATATGACAAGTTATACAATAGTGCAATACAAGTTCAAGGTGCTGAAAAGCTCATACACTCTTTGAATCAAAATCATTCATCATCACATAAACAATAAGTTTTTATATAAACAGCCTGGCTTGTCCCTACAATTTAGGACCATAGTGACAAAGCATTTGGCAATACAAAGACCAACAAGATATGTGATATATTGTATGACCCATTATTTGCTACTCATTTTGAAAGAAGCAAAGTTGTCTAGGAATGGTGCCTAATGAAGTTCAGCTAAAACTTGTTGTATTCCAAAATGGAATTACATCAACTTTCAGTGAAAATCTTGCCACAGATGGAATAAATTTCCAACTGTGTGGCTATTGGTCAAGCTTGCACTCTCCATTTCAGTCTTCAATTCCACAGTCAAATAAGCTTTCAGTCTCCTAACCATAATCCTGTGTGATCACTGTCTATCAATGTCTGAAAAATTATGAAATATTCCATCATTGCTTCTGTAGATGATTTCAATTGGTCCAAGAGCAAAAGACAGGAATTGATTGAAAGGGCGTGCATACAAGGGGAAAACATAAAATGCCTCTATATGCTAATCTAAATAAGTGCTTATGCATAAAGTCAAAGAAAATTCAACCAAAGAAACTTCTACAGGCAAATTTAACGAGGAAAGTAGGTTAGAATGCTATGATGAAAGTCTTGATTTTAATGTTTTGGCTATGTAGCACTTAAAAGGATACAGCAAATGATTAAAGCAGATAATACATTTAACCAAAAGTGCATTTATTGACACAAAGAACCAAACGTAATGTACTTATACATTCCTGTTACATTTTGGTTTGTTTAGAAAGTGTTTAATTAATAAACTGTTTTTTTACTAGATTTTTTGTTTGCAAAGAAGGTCCACAAAGTCCTTCAATTAAATGTCTTACTGAAATTGGAAGATTTTCAACTGCATGTCATCACACATCTGAAATCCCAAATGAGTGAAATTTACTGCACACCAGCAACACTTTTCTCTATAATATCTGTGGATGATTCTTTTGCATGCTTTTAAAAATTGGGATCTGTGATCAGCTTTTGCAGCTTGGGATTCTAGCAAAGACTCTAACAGAGATGAATACCAATAACAGTAAGCAACAAAAATGCAGCCATTATTATTGATGATGCTCTCTGTTTTGCAGTGATTAAATTTTCTGCAAAAAATTGAGACCAAGTGTTTGTTGAAACTGGCATTACTGTTGATATTTTATCATTAGTAAACAGTCAAAGCAATACCATTTGTATCACAAGTGATGTCAAGATTCTAAATATTTTAAAAGTATACCACACAAACCTTTCAAAACAGGTTTGTTATCTTTGTGAGGTATTGTCAATGCATCCATCAGTATTCAAACCAATGATGCGACCTAAAATTATCATCATACCATACACATACTATACAAATTATACATATATATGTATATATATATATATATATAAATATTTGACACAGGAAATGACTAAAGAAAGAATGCCAACATTTACTTGAGTAAATCAAATTTTTATTTATTACAATCACAATTTCAAATTTTTGTCTGTCTACAACAGGCTTTATCAAGAAACTGACAAGCAAAAAATGTATACGTGAAAAGACTGCAAACAAATTGCTAAGTATATAAGGGGTGTCCAGTTTAGAGCGAGGTGGATTGAGCTAGTAGACCAATCCAAATTGCTAAGTGACAAGATAATTATATAATTCCTATGCAACAAAAATTNCCAAGTGTTTGTTGAAACTGGCATTACTGTTGATATTTTATCATTAGTAAACAGTCAAAGCAATACCATTTGTATCACAAGTGATGTCAAGATTCTAAATATTTTAAAAGTATACCACACAAACCTTTCAAAACAGGTTTGTTATCTTTGTGAGGCATTGTCAATGCATCCATCAGTATTCAAACCAATGATGCGACCTAAAATTATCATCATACCATACACATACTATACAAATTATACATATATATATATATGTATATATATATATATATATATATAAATATTTGACACAGGAAATGACTAAAGAAAGAATGCCAACATTTACTTGAGTAAATCAAATTTTTATTTATTACAATCACAATTTTAAATTTTTGTCTGTCTACAACAGGCTTTATCAAGAAACTGACAAGCAAAAAATGTATACGTGAAAAGACTGCAAACAAATTGCTAAGTATATAAGGGGTGTCCAGTTTAGAGCGAGGTGGATTGAGCTAGTAGACCAATCCAAATTGCTAAGTGACAAGATAATTATATAATTCCTATGCAACAAAAATTTATAAAAGACAATTGTCACTGGGAATCTGTGAAGTGAACAAAAAGAATTTTATTTTCAATGACAACACACTTCTCAATGGACACAAGGCACATGAGACAAAAATTGATGTGACAGTGACAGAAAGAGAGAAAAATGTTCAAAAAACTACTAGTCTCCGATTTTTAATTTCTGTCCCCGTTTAGTACGTCTCCAATCATGATAACTGTTAAGTCCCCGATAGTGCAAATGAAGCCAATCCAGAACTTTTCTTTTTCGAGCATAGTGCTTTCAAGTTCTTCAACACTTATGTTTTCAACGTAGTCAGCTAACACAAAACGTAAGTGGATTATCATCATCACCTGGACAATCATCAATAAAGTGTCTTACTATCGAACAGGAATAAATACATCGTCAGCTAACACCATATATATATATATATATATATCAATAAGTCAGCCACTACTTATGGCTGACTTATTGAAAGAGGACTAGAGCATAGAATTCTACTAGATGGGAATTAACAATAAACCTAATTTTATCCTATTGCTGTAATTTTGATCAAATTTTACTTTGATCAATAACTGTCAGCAATCACATAATGATTGATCTAACAACTTTTTAATAGACAAGTTGCACTATTCCTCAAATTTTACTGAAGAAAACAAATATAATTTATTTTTCCTTCTTTATCCTCATTTCAGGTAGTAAACAATAAAAGTACATTGCAACTCTCTGTATTATAGACATCAAATAAAATTAGCACAAATGTGTCACAAGGAAAGGATTATGCCATCTCAAAAGTGGTTTGCTGTTTACATATTGTTTCACTAAGTAATATAAAGTTATTTTTAAAAATCTAAAATCAAGCTTAAATGGGAAGTAACAGCTTTTTGGTTACCTTTACAATTCTGTAAAATACAAATTGTATCCACATTCAATAAAGTGTATACAATAATAAGCTGATAGTCCCAGCAGAAGCAGTTATGTATACAAACATAAGTAATAACATTGCATAAGTAAGGGTAATTAAAAAGATAATACTGTATATGTAAATTTAAATAGATATTCAACAACCAAAGGTCTGCATTTAGCAACAGTGTGTTACCTCCTTATTTTTGTAGAGTCTTCATTATTTATGCTCTGTCCAGGATTATTTCTAGCTTTGCAATTATGCCTTATCCTTCTTTTTAGCTTTTTGTCTTGGCTATGCTGCCTCTTCACTCCCTTCATTTGCATGCCTTCCAAAACACTATCCATTCAATGGATACAATGCCTAGCTCTATATCTTCTTTTCACCACTCACATTTGCCACATCTGTTTTGTCCCATCTTCTTTATTCATTCTTTGTTGCTAATTATCATAAACATGGTAAATTCATGTCGTCTGTGATTGTAACAATTTGCTTTACACAGAATTTCTGTCAAATTTGCTTCTTTCCAGACATTTACTCTACAACAGCTATCAATTCAATCCCTCTCCCAAGTTTCATTGTACTTGATTTCAGAAGCCTTTTGCTTAAACTTCAGTCATATGGCTTGGCAGACATGGTTATTAACTTGTATCCTTTCAATTTCAGTTTCTTTGAAATTTGCATAACATATATAAATCCTGACCAATCACACCATTTGGCAGGAACACTACTGACTTTGAATAATAACCAGATATGCATCCACCCAAATTAAATCAATTTTCTTGTCAACAAGAAGATGAGAATTGCATTTATACTCTAAATTACATTTATGCTTGATAAAGCCACTAATATTTCAATAAATGTTGATTGTTTTGATGTTTCACTCAATAATAAGTCAATAATGTGTCAATAATCAGGTACATAAGCAGAGATCTGGTGAAGGATAGGAGAATTTGGAAGTCAATTTCAAGAAAGCATCCAACACATGCTAGCATGTAAAACGGACCTTAAACCGAATATGATGATGATGATGATGATGATGATCAGAATGTCATACCACCCTCAGTGAGGTATTGTTAAAGGTTACAGTTACATCACTGAAGTTATCTAATGCAATAAAAAAAAGTACAGTTACTCAATAGGCAGTACATCAATGAGAATTCCAAAAGAGACCAGTTGTAATAAGCATCCAACTTTATGATGAACAATAGGAGACAATACTACACCCTGGTGCTGGTGTTTCTCTGATCCCAGTAAGAAATGTTTGTCTGGGAAATAAGAAAAGATATAAATGAATCTGGGCATTCTATGTCACCCTTTAATAATGATATATAATAACCAGTTTCCTAAAGTTTCCAAAGAAAAATGAAATGCAAAAACAGGAATTTTAATGTTATATTTATGGCATTCAAAAACGTTTTCAAGCTGTAGAAATTTGTTACACACCAAAGTACTTGTATCATAAACTGTACAAATTGTACTGCTATCAAGATTCTGCCCCAGTTTACTTTTTTGTCACAGCCATTGTCTTTCATTTCATTGATCTTTAATTTTTATTGTGGCTGTTGTTTTAACACAATTTCCCCCCAGAAATCAGAGCTCAGGTAGTGTCCTTCAGAAGGACTTGGATTTGGCTGTGAGGAATTTCTTGGCTAGGTGCCCTTCCTGAAGCATCTAAAAGTTCCAAATTCTTTTCACTTTCTCATGGAATCGAACGTGGAACCTCTTGGCAATGGTGCAACTGCATTAGCCATAGAGCCTTTATTTAAACTCTGATTATTAGTAAATACATAATAGGAGGCTTTGTTGGTTTGGTCATGTGGAGAGAATGGACAAGAATGCTTGGGCAAGTAGATGCAGAACAATCAAAGTGACAGGACCACTGGCAGAGGAAGACCAAAGAAAACATGGGAGGAAGTGATAAGAATGGATCTCAAACAAAAAGGTGTCAGCAGACCTGGTAAAGGATAGGATAACTTGGAAGTCTATTTCAAGAAAGCGCCCAACACATGCTGGCATGTAAAATGGACATTAAACCAAATACAATGATGATGATGATGATGATGATGATGATAATGATGATGATGATGATATGATGATGATGATATGTTGATAATGGTTATAGGATGCAATTGGCAAATGACTACTTAACACAAATTCTTCATGCCCAACAGAAGCATAAAAATGAATGCTAATAGTTATAATGATTTATCTATTTTATACAGTTATGTTCTTTCACACATCTGAAAAAATCTCACATTTTATTCTCAAATTTGGGTCAATAATGTTANGCTGGGGGAAAATGACGTTAAAACTAAAAAAAAATAAATAAAAAATGTTATGATGCCAGATTAATTTGATGTCACAATTAATAGAATACTCTGATATTGATAAGCCTAAAACAAAGGGAAAATTTCAGTGCTTGGTTTGAGGGAAGGGAGTTAGAAACAACTCAATTTTTGTACTACATGCAAGAACTGGATGCATAAAAAGTGCAGTGGGATAAAAGGAATTTTGTCAGAAAACTCCCCTTTTAACTGCAAAAAGTGTGTGAGTGGAGATCTAAGAGCCGATCTTGAGATTCCAAATGTGCATCTTGATGGTGAAGAAATTGAAGTGGTGGAGACATTCTGTTACCTTGGTGACACCATAAATGCTAGTGGAGGGGCAGATGCAAGTGTGACTGCAAGGGTGGGGAGTGGATGAAGTAAGTTCAGTGAACTATTCCCACTGCTAACCTGGTAAAGGGCAGACTGGCTTGAAAGTCCATTTTATTGAACCATCCAACACATGCCAGTGTGTAAAACAGATGTAAAAACCGAATATGATGATGATGATGATGATTCCTTTACAAGGCCTACTAATAGTTTGACCATGTGTAACCATCCACCAGATGAGATTAAAAACCATTGAAAACATCACAATTTTCTTAAAAAGTTGCTTATTTTCATGTTTTCTTAAATACATATTTTCATTCATGATGCCTCATTTAACAATATCTTCATGTCTGAAAGCTTTGTAAGCACTTTCACATTGGAACTAAAGGCTGGCTCCTTTAGTAGGATTGGTATTGTTAACAGCTGATAAATTGTTTTGTCTTCTGGTCTTTGTTGTATGAATCTTTCCAAATGCACACATTGTAGATACTTATAAGTTTTCTACTTTACTTTGTCCATCTCAATTTGGTGTTATGACTACGCATAATGCAACAATTCAATGATCTATTAAAGTCAGTCCTCTAAGGCTTAAGGTGGATAGAGTACAGTACTTGCTTTACAATCTTCCACAACTTTTGTTGTTTTATAATCAGAGTTAAGCACTGCAATAAGCTTTGAAGCTTGATGATTATTTTATCACTACAATAACTAATTTTGTACAAAACAAAATAACAACTATTAATCTTTTTGCTGCTATTAAATTACCCACATTTCATATCATTAGTACTCTGTTCAAGACATATTGTAGAGCGTGTTGGTTCTAAGGAGCAATCACAACTGTCTTTCCAGTTCATGGGAGCAATTCTCTTGTCTGGAGTTTATAGGCACAGGAAAACAAAAATAAATAAATAAATATGTATGTATGTATGTATGTATGTATGTATGTATGTATGTATGTATGTATATATATATAATTTGTTTCAGAGGTTCACTTTCATTTTCCACTGGGAAAGTGAAAAGATAATATGCATGGAAACCAACTCAACAACAAGAAAAACAAAATAAACAACCCATTTCCTGCAGCAAAATAATGTCTGTTTCAAAACATTTGAAAAACTTTAAATATTCATCATGGGGTATAGTATGCTGGTTAACCCTTGCCCCTCAGGCCATCTGGTGATGTTAGATGCCATCTTGCAGTCTGCAGCCAGCACTTGAACATTTTTGTATTGCAGTCTATGCACCTTTAGATCTTCTTTGAAAGTTACTGGTCATGTTGTAACTGCATTCATCTGGCAACTGACAATATTGTCAGTTACCTGATGAATGTCATGCAAGAAACATTAAGACGCAACCAAACTGTTATTGTATTTCTTGTGTCATTATGTCATTATCCCACTCTGTATTATCTTCAAATATGACACACTCTTTATCATTGTTTATAAACATTACATATTTAATATTGTTGTGGTGTTGTTTGTGTGGGTAAAAACGGCACTGTCACAACAATAAACAGTACTCAAGGTGCACAAAACCCTGTTAAAAAACCTTGAATATAGCAATCGGGGGCCATAAAAACGCATCACTTGAAAACTAATCTTCAGAGTTTATATCCTCAACTATTTTAATCTTCCAAACATCGTGAAGCTTCCGGTACGAGGCCGCGAGTCAAAGTTGGGTATTAGGCTAAAGAAAAAAAACAGGAAAAAAACCCTGCCCAGTTGCCTACCAATAAGTTTCTAAGGCCTTGTTCGAAACCAATACAAACAGCCGAAGTTTTGGGCTAGTGACCAGGAGTACGCGTTACGACCATGAAAAACTAAAATAACAATTCGACGTGTTTTTCCAATGATAATTAGCCTACCATAGAATTTGAGTGTAAAATGCAGCTTAATGTTTTGGTCTTTGACTTCCACTTTCGTATCAAGGGCAGTCGCAAAAACAAAATAATCAATGGTATTTATGTATATTAACTTACTTTTCCTTGGTCAGAGCTGACTAAAGCCAAAGGTAACTCAACTACTTATATTTTATGAAACCATTCTATTCTTGCCTCCAATGATTCACAAGAGTGATTCGAGAGAAACTATTAACCGTACCTCAACAAATAAATTCTTCTGTTGATCAGCTTTGTCGACTGTTTTCCCATGGAAGCACCTTTAATTCTAGCCCAGTCCTTAAGAATTGAACTCGTTCAATTTTCACAATGCCACTATTTTTACCATTTCAATGTATTAATTTTGGTGAATATGATTATTTAGCTTTAAAATATTTGGGTGTATGCCCTAAAATCGTAAAATTTATTGCAAAAAAACTGCGTACAAGCGAGCTTCTGGTGGGAAAAAAGCAAACTGGGTAAAATGATAGCTTTCAAATTAAAAATGCTATGTTGGAAATGGAAAGCTTTTTGCTTTTTGTGATTAATCTCTTATATCTAGGAAGTTAAAATTTACAACCAAAACAAAACCGATTCTCGATGTTTAACAAGCTAAATGTGTAGATCAAAATCTCCCTGTGTCCTCGTTCGTTACCATGAGGAGCTCGTCAGTGATCAAGGGAGAGAAGGTAAGTGCTGTTGCGCTCATCACCAGAAAGAACATTTTTTTCTATTTATTGAATTCTGTCATTCCAACACTTATTGGAATACGAAATGATTCAGAAGATATCAAAGTAATGATTTGGTACAGTAAAGTGGCTTAGTTGCGAATAGAAAACATATCTATCTACTTTCATGAAATATTGGTTAAAGGTCTGAAAAAACCAAGACGTTTTTTATTGTTGGTGATAAAGGAACTGACATAGTGTTTTGGCTTTTTTGATCTGTGTAGTGTAGAGTGGTATTTGATTATTTGACTTGCCAGCAATACCTAAACATCCTTAACTTAAACGAAGTCTGTTGTGGGAAGGTTCTCTTCTGGAAAGCAGTCGTTATGAAAGAATGACCAGGTCTTGCAGTAGTTTACTGCCAGTCAAATGCAGCTGGTTTATTCAATTCTTTAAAAGCTGTTTTTTCAATAGCTAAATTGGTATTGGAACAAATAACAGGCTGTCGGTTGAACAAAGAAAATTTGATACAAAGGTAAAATGACACTATTCTTACCCAGATGAAAGGGTTGCAGCCTCTAAATTATTTGTGCTAAAATGCCTTTCCTCACGGTAAACCCTGTCTGGAACCATAGATTATTCTTGGTTCACAGCAAAACATACCTCTGTGTCATACCCGTAAATAACTAATCTCTAAGTGGGGATATATTTCATCACCTCTATGAGCTTCTTGTGTTGTCCCCGAAACTATCTCGGAATTCCAGGCCTGGTCATTTTTTTCTCTGCTTAGCATAGGCATAAGCTTTGTGTAAGAAAAAAAGTTCTTATGGACCTGTTGTTCGAATAACGCATCATTACTATCCTTTATGAATAGAATCTCACCCAAAGTCTGAGGTAATGGATCAAACATTTCCTTCAGTTAGACAGTCGTGGCTCAAAGCTAGCTGTTTGGGGTTCTGAAAAACTTCTATGCTTTATTGAACTGTGTGGTGTAGACTGGTACTTAATCATACAGCTTGCCATCAGTACCTAACCAGCCTGGAGGTAAATGCTCTTGAACCCATAAAAGCCTTTACAAAGCAGTAGGGAAGTGTACCCAGCTTTTTCCAAGGGGTAGAGTGATGCTTAATTTTAACCTCACGTTTTTGATTGGATGCTTTTTTTTACATACATTCAGGTTTACATATAAGTGAGCCTCTCCGTTTTGAGTATAGATGAATCAGTTGTGATGTTGGTTACATCATATTACTTGCTGCTGCAGTTTATTTCATGTTCCTTGTCAGCTGTTGGTTTATTGTTATTGTTCGAGAGAGCGAAGCGAGCGATAACACCTTACTACAGCACGTAAAGGCTGGAAAAGTCGGAGCCTTAAAAAAGAGTTTTCGTAGAAACGGCTAAAGATATCAAATAGTTTATGAAACAAAATTTGTTTAGAATGGCCAACTTTTCGGGAAAATAGGGGAAAAAGAAAACTAAAGAGTGTTTTACCCGCCATGCTGTTGTGATTTGTAGATTGCAATGTTGTTTTGTTTTATTTGCCAGCAGGGTTGTCCAAAGCCCACACTAATATCAATGGGCATTTCATAACTTAAATTGTCCATTTTATGTGCATTAACATTAAGGATAAATGGGATGGTACATTTTTTATTTTTCAAAGGTTACTTTACATGAAGGCTCGCTCGATCACGTTCCACACCTTAGTGTGGACGTCTATTTCCTAGTTAACCTTGACTTAGAGTGTCTTCTTTGCCAATAGCAGGCGATTGCTTCTTTGAATGCACCATGTATTCAATCATTTTCTTTCAACTTTTCTCGCTTGTCTTCGGCAAGCAGGTAGTGGAGAAATACCACCTCATACACATTTTCACCGCATCAATACCCGTTCAAGTTTGCTTGGTTTGAAGAGCTACTAACTACTGCTTCCAGCAGTTGCAACATTGTCTGCTGTGAGAAAATGAACTTTTTCCATATTGTTACTCATAACATAAAGGAATCATTCAAATGAAGTTCAGCCTTAAAAACCTGCGTGTTTAAGTACTAACCACGAATGCTAGTCTATTGCTACAATATGTAGGAAGACAACTTTTATCTGATATCTTTTTGTGTACTTCTCACTCTGTTGCGGTTTTAAGACAAAAAATGTGATTTCCCATCATCAGCAATAAAAATTTTTAATGAAGATAATATTTTTCCACGCGACTGCTTCTGTAGAATGTCCATGAAGGCTTTCGAAAGAAAGTCTTCATTGACATTCTACAGAAGCAATCTTCAGACGTTTTCAGCAATCTTCAGACGTTTTCAGCCTTTTAATTGGGAATAATAGAATTTTATCTTGTCTTCCTTTGATGTCATCTTACAAGGTGGTGACAGTTGTTCTTTTTCGATCGCGATAGTGTATAGGTCAGGTTTTTTCAAAGTTATAACTAGACTCACAGCACACTCGCGATCAAGTATCAAGGCATAGGCCTTGGGACTTGATCGCAAGTGTGCTGTGAGTCTAGTTATAACTTTGAAAAAACTTGACCTATACACTATCGTGGTCGAACAAACAATTTCCATCTATTTTTGAGGGTGATTAGTGATATTGGTTTAGATATGTATTTTTTTCAAAGTGTACTCGCCCCAAAATCCTGATAAATTGGCAACTACAGGTTAGACAAACAAGTTTATCGCCAGAATGTAGACAACATATCAGTCAAGTGTACAGCTATCCATACTCAACTATTCTTAGAAACTCATCCCACTGAGCCCAATTTCCGAATTCCTGACGACTGAACTGAAGAGGTGGAAAAGAGTTTATACATAGGACATTTAATCATGCATGTCACCCAACATGAAAGCGCTATTTTAAATCTTGCATTATACAAATATTACATTAATTTTATTGGATTTAAGCAGGACTGTGGAATGAAGTGGCAAGGAGAATACAGAGACAAGGATTATCCATTGATGAAGAATATCTGGAAGAGGTGGACCAGTACAAGTACTTAGGAAGACTGCGGTTATAAGATCAAGAGCTAAAGTGGAAAACATCATTAGGAAAGCCAAATGCATAAAAAGTCAATGGGCATGACATCTTTTCACAGAGGAAACTAACAGATGGGGCAAGAAAACGACTGAGTGGTAACCAAGAGAGGGTATCAGAGCGAAAGAAAACCAAAGAAGAAGCGGAGAGATGAAATAGAGAAGAAGGCTGGCAGAATGTGGATGCTGAGAGATCAAGATCGGAATGCGTGGAGGAGATTGTGGAGACTAACCGCCAATAGTGGTGGGAGTGGTTTAGATGATGGTTTAGATGATGATGATATGGGGCATATATTTCCACTTTGTTTTCGACTTTTTGTAAAATTTTTAATTTTTCGATGTTAAATCATACCAAATTTTACAAGAGTATGAGCATTTACAATACAGAGTAGTTGTTGGCTAAATCTGTTCATGTGTCAAATTTTAGCCTAATTTTAGCTTAATTTTATGAATATTTTTATTTCATAAATTATTTGTTTAGATTTTTGTCATGACAACATCTTCAGATTACCCTCCTGCATATCTTTTATTTTGCCAAAACACTGATCTGGGTCACTTGACCTGACCTTTTTAATTAAAATGCTTTACAATGTTTTAAAGATAAAAGTTATAAAAAGTTAACAGCTTTTTCTTATTTAATAGCTAGGTTTTGAGATAGTTAAGATATTTATACTTGTAGGCCAGGTCTGTCTTTCATTATTGTAGGAATTAAATAACCTCGGAGTATTCAATGAAAAATGATACCATATTTCATGAAATAAGAGGCTGATCTACAGATTCGTAGAAGCAGTCAAAATGAGAAGCTGCAATGATTGTAAATATTGCAGGTGCTTATTTCTAAAATTATGGATTCGCCACACCTTCAACTTAGTATACTGTTAGACCAAAGTCTCACCACACCTTAAGTCCACTAGGTATTAATTAAAAGTGTTGTAAGATTTTTTAGTTTTTTTATTATAAATAGTCTACAGTATATTTTTATATACTTTTTAAAAATTATTTTGTAACATAACCTACGTAATAGCAGTATGTAGTACTAAACTTCAATCTTGTATACATATTTAGTTATATATAAATAAAAAAATAGAACTTTAATAAGTCCAGGTTTCTTTACAATGCCAAATAGGGTGCATGAAAATACGAACAGATAATTTCGATTTAAACCTTTTCGTAGATTGTGGCTATCAAATAAAGGCTAGGTATGCAGTATGACGCCACCCCTCGAAACAACTCGATCCCTGGTCCCACATATGTCTCCACTACTAAGGCATAAAAACAGTAGAACCTAGTCATTTCAGTAGTCTGACGATTGGAGAAGTATATCTCGAAACGTAGCTCAGAAAAATCTTACGAGTTAAGACATGATGAAGCTCTTACATCTATCTAAGTTCCCTATGTTCCTCTTCTTTTTCTTTTTCTTCGAACCTTTCCTGCTTTCATGTGCAACAAGTTGCTCTAGTGTTTCTAATTGATTTTTCAGGAACTTATTAGTAAGGTAACCTTTTCTAAAAGCACTGTAAAAGGGTTTACAGCAAATTTTTATGCACCTCAAGCACTGTTGATTGTAACTATTAAATGCAAATTATTTGATTATTTTCTTTGAAGATTTTTTAAAGCAAAGTAAGTCTTTGAAATATATCTCCAGCTGGATTTGTAGATTGCCTGTTTCTGTGCATTTAAGCCGTATATTGTATAACTACTTGTCATTTTCTTCAGTACATTTGTTTGTTTTTTACGGCTTGTTCCAACAAAAATGGAGAGTTAGCAGGTGTTTGATTTAGCCTATTAAAACGACTGCCTGATCCACCTGTTTGATCACCATAAATAAAAAAATAATTCTAAAACTTTTTCTTTAGAAAAAGTATTACATCTTTTCTTGGATATCTTGATTATCGCTACAATTACAATTATGAATATATTTTTGGGAGTTATAATTTTTTTAATTAAGTCTTTGAATGGGTCATATACAGTTCGTTTGAATTTCTAGGGAGTTTCAATTTCTTTGTTGATGTTCAGTATAGGTCTGGCGACTTCCTTTTTTCTCGATTTTGGTGATGCATCTTGCGAGGGTAGTTCTCTTACGCTTGATGTATTTAAGGCCGTTGATAAATATGGCATGCTGATTTGTTACGTAAAATTTCTGTTTAATTTCTGTTTAACCAACAGAATATTGTTGATTGAAAAGTCCTTGTCATTATTGGGTCATTCCATTCCGGTCTTTGTGTGATTGTGACCTTTGGACGGGGCTAATCTTTCACCAGGAGAAAAGAAGAAAAGATGGAGACTTGTAAAAACTGGGCAAGAAAGTTTATATTAGAATCTCTAATTACAAGATCTTCAAGCTGCAGGTGTTGTATCTCTGTCCAGAGATCGATCCCTTCGACGCCTCTTTGCTGCTAAAGGATCAAAGGTTGAAGGTAAGGACTACTTATTCTAATTATTTTATCAACACTGGTGTTCTTCAAGGATCACGTCTTAATCCTCTACACTAATGACCTTTCTTCTTTGTGGTGCGGTAAGGATCTAATATTGGGTGCCTGCAGAAGGTATTTTTCGAAACCCTGTTTTATGAGAATTGTCATTTAATCGTTACATTCTTTATCTTTTGAAAGATGAAAACAAAGTTAATGAAAAATATTTACTACTAATAGAAATTATTTTATAGAAATAGAAATTATTTACATTTTTATTAAAACCCTATATACATATTAGTATTAAGAGCATTTAATCTGGTCGTTAGACGAATAGATAAACTGCGAAATCTGGTCCAGACATCTATAAAAATGCTATTACTGACAAAGTGGAAAGATTATTTGAAGCAAATAACTTGAATTTCAGTTTAATAATACAGTGGTCAGTTCTTTCTAACAATTTATAGCTCACTGCAAAGTTCATACAGAAATAAAAGTTAGTTTTTCTGAAGATTTCTAAATGAAATAGTGACAATATTATGAGGAGAGCTATTTGGCAAGCAGATGGTCCTGAATGGTTTGCTAAAGGAAAATATATCTTATTTAATCAATTAAACATCGTGAACAGCTTATGACATTCATAAGAAATGAGGTCCAAGTTCAGTTGTTGATTACAGTAAATGCATATTTACTACCAGACCTGATGGGAAATTTATAGATCTGTCCGAGGAAAATGTTATGGGAATTTTAAAACTTAATTATAACAACTGTTATTTAGAAATTCTTTGCTAGTAACAGAAGATGGCAAAATTTCTCTGACAAGGTCTGCTTCATAATATGATTAAGTCCAACTGTGGCTTTAGCTTGACAACACAATCGAAATTTTATTTCATAGTGTACATATTTCTGGTTACATACAGGGTTTAGTATGAATAAATTTAGGGATAAGAGGGTGGAAAATTGGTTTAACTATTTTGTGGATGAACAGTATAATGTTTACCCGAATTCGAAGGATTTATTATTATTACCGTAATTATTGAATTAAACGCATGGTGAGCTTAAATAATTCTGAGGATTCTAAAGGGTACGCATATGTGGGGGAGTGCACTTATTGGAAAGTCAGTCAACTTATAAAGCACTAAAAGTCAAAAATATTTTTATCAATAAAACAGTACGAAGTAAACTTACAAGGAACTAAATATCTGAAATACCAACGTCGACATTCATCAAATTTAAAAATGAAATTCACAAATTCAAAGATATCTGTAAACATATGAACATTGTGAATTACGCATGAATTATTATGTTAAAAACATAATAGAATATACTCACTAAAATATATATTTTTAGTGCTTCTATTCTTGACCTTCAATTTTTTACTTGAAAAAAGGATGCAGTTATTGAAAAGGAAATCTGCCAAAGAGGGTTCCCTTAATTGAGGGAGTGCGCTTATTAACTTTTTTGGATTCCAAAGGGTGCGCTTATTCGAGGGGTGCGCTTATTCGAGTAGGGTGCGGTAAATCGAATAATTACGGAATAAGTCTTTTATAACATCACGTCACTACCTACTTGGTGACATCTACGATTATCAAATAGAGTTGAAAGACCCTAACATACAGAGACTGCTGCCAAGAAGATAATATGATAAAAAAACAGAAACGATATTGCAGTTCTCTGGTAAGACAGAGTGCCTACAGAATTCAATTATAGCATTAATTATATGATTAAACCTGCACGTTTGTTGTGTGGCAGAAATGACTATCGTGGCAGAAATGACAGCTACGTCACAGCCTGGAGATCGTAATATTTCTTTAAAAAAACGGCGACAGCATCGTTTGAATTGAGTCACTCTTAAACCCTTAAGGTTGACCTCAAAATCTTGCAAGAAAATGAGCTTTCAAGGTAAGAAATTATTCGGAACGAGATGTTATCCACCATTTCTATGATTGTTTATTTTTATTGCTTTGGAAGGAGTCCTTTAAATCTGCAGCTTAGTTTTTTGTTTTGACCTACCCAAACATCAATGGCGATCACTAGGAATACTACCCCCGGTTATGAAAACAATTGGATTTCAAAATGGATATACGTCACTAGTCAATTCAACAGAAGGGATGTATCCCTAGGCTGTTATTGGTCGAATAAATATTGTGCTGTTTTCTGTCATTTCTGCCACGCTAGTCATTTTTGCTACGGCACACACGTTTATTAGGCTATTGACTATTTCCTGTCAACAGCCGTTTAGTACTCAAGGGAATGTAAAGGAGCTAAGGAGAAAGAGCATACCTGAAACAAGATTATTATTCTTATTCTTGTGCCCTATCGCATGACATTGGCGACCAGTTTATGCCAATCGTTTCTGCTTTCTGTGCATCGAATAACTTCAATCGCTGACATCCCACTCCATTTTGCAATTCTTTGGAGGAATGTAACCCTTTGTCTTCCTCTTGCTCTTTTTCCTGCTATCTGGCCGGTAAGTGCTAGCTTTTCCATACCGTCTTTTCTCATGCAATGTCCAAGGAACTGTAATTGCTTTTTCTTAATTGTTTTCATCAGCTTCTTTTGTGTGTCTGCTTTAATTAAAATTTCTTCATTCGTTGTATGACTTTCCCATCGTACTCTCATTATTCTCTGCAGAAACCATATCTCGGCTGCATTGATTCTCTTTTCCATTTCTTTAGAAACAGTCCATGTCTCATTTCTATATTTTAGGACCGGCAACACGTAACATTCCAGTACCCTTAGTCTTGTTGATATGGTAATTTTTGGGTTGCACAAGATTTTCTTTAGTTTCGAAAAGGTCTCTCTTGACATTGCAATTCNGCTATCTGGCCGATAAGTGCTAGCTTTTCCATACCGTCTTTTTCTCATGCAATGTCCAAGGAACTGTAATTGCTTTTTCTTAATTGTTTTCATCAGCTTCTTTTGTGTGTCTGCTTTAATTAAAATTTCTTCATTCGTTGTATGACTTTCCCATCGTACTCTCATTATTCTCTGCAGAAACCATATCTCGGCTGCATTGATTCTCTTTTCCATTTCTTTAGAAACAGTCCATGTCTCATTTCTATATTTTAGGACCGGCAACACGTAACATTCCAGTACCCTTAGTCTTGTTGATATGGTAATTTTTGGGTTGCACAAGATTTTCTTTAGTTTCGAAAAGGTCTCTCTTGACATTGCAATTCTTCTTTTGATCTCCCTGTCGCATGTACCGTCTGATGTGATCAAGCTTTCCAAATAACTAAACCAGTTCACTTGCTTAATTTTGTGTTATGTACCCAGATGTTACAAGATGGAATGTCCTTCTCTTCGGTTACTATTTTTGGACTTTCTGAGACTACCTTATTTACTAATTTGAAACAAGATAGAATAGTTTAATTTTCCATTAAGTATTCCAGCCTTATTCAGCCTTAAACTTCTATAAAACAAAATGTGGAAACTTCAAAATTGTAGCAATTTAAATGGTTTCATTTAAATGTTTCAAACTTACATTTCATTGTTCTTAGGTTTCTACAAAGAGAGGGTTTAAGAATGAGGGGCTAGTTTCCTGGAATTTTTATCAATGTCTGAGGAAATTTAGAAATGTTATTTCACTTTGTCTAGCTGTTAAAATCATTAGATTGTAGAAAGAAACACAATTAGATATGTTAAAGTTGGCTGTAATTTAATCCTTTTAGTATCAGTCAACAAAAACATTTTTGAAAAAGTCTTTAACGTTTTATAGAAAATTTTGGATAAACATTAAAGAAGGGCCTTCAGTAGGTGCTGATTCGTGTTAACATGAAAGGCTTATTTTGCAGCATCATGTATAGCATACAGCCAATCTTGACAATACACTACTCCTTTAAAAAGTTGGAAAGCATATTTAAAAACATCCCAATATTAAATGACATTTATTTGTTTTTATGGTTTACATGTTCCAGAAAGCTTGGTCAACATCTGGATCATTTTTTAATTTCGTTCGAAATTCGAATTCTGTTTAAAAAAATGCTATTAGATAGGTAAAAGGTGCTCTATCTTGAGACACCTACAAAAATTTGGCATTTAAAATCTTGTCAAATGTCGGCAACACTCAACAAATATTTTTATCACCAGTTGACCTATCTGTGAAAAATGGGCATGTACTACGAATATTAAGATAATTCTGAACGTTTTTTATCAAAATGATTTACGCTAAAACAACATAACATATTATGAAAAGACAGGAACCAGAATGAGGTAGTTCTAGCAATAGACAATGCTTATGTTTAGCATAACCGTCACAGATTAATACCTACAACGCGAAGAGCGTATCCTCAGTCTTTTACAGAAGTCTCAAGGACACATAGTTTTTCATTGGGATCAGAAAATGGTAAAAGTCCTTGAGAAGGCCAAAGAAAAATTGCATTAAAATAATTCCGAAAATGTACAACTGCAAAGAATCAAGTGGTACTAGAGTCAAAAGCTGGTAAAAAGTCCTGTGAAGTGGAATTGCCCTTAGCTAACGGCTACTGGAGAGCGGGAGGAAAAATGTATCATGATGACATAATTAGGAACCAGCAAGATATTAAATATTTATATGAATGCTATCAAAGCAAAAGTAAAACTCTCTACCAGGAAAGCAACGATGGGAATCTGGTATAGAAAATTCATTTCATTGAACAAGGAAAGAAAACAGCGAAAAGTAATTTGTCAGTGTAATTTACGAAAGGTAATATCTAAGAGCTTTTTGGTAGCTCTATTTTGTTGTATAATCTTGACCTTTCCACTTAGGCATTCTGTTTGTTTTACTGAATAAATAACTTTGATGTGACATTTATCTTCCAGTAATCTGCATTTATTTTGTTTACATTTCTCCATAGATAGATCTTTCGTGTTCTTTATTTGCTAAAATTTAAGACCTATCATCTGGTCATCTTTTTGCAAATTTGTCCAGCATATATTCAAAAATGGAGCTTTTCAAGTCATGGTTAATATCAGTCTCTTTATCAATTTGGTATTCCAAATGAGGAGCCGTGGCTTAATGGTAAGTGCAGTTGCACAGTAATCAAAGGGTTCTGGGTTCGATTCCCCGAGCAGGTGAGGAGAATTTGGAACTTTACAAAAGAAAAGACATCTATACAAGCACCAGGTAATATGCTAGTGTGGCAACAACGGCATGATAGCCAGTGTCAACTGTTATGGCAAGTTCTCAGAGACATTTTGTATAACCAACAGAGCCAAAAAGGCTCATGATCAAAAGTACAACCCAGATCGACTCCAGCTTAGAGACTTAAATCGTGAATTTCAGCTACAAGCAAGAACTTATGATGAGGTCTTCAGCCTCAAAAGCTTTTCGGTTTGTACCAAGACAAAGGAAACAAATAATCCCTGATTTTTTTTCTATGCTGATGATTGTGTTCTTTCGGTTCGTAGCTTAGACCACATTCCAGTTATATCACCAAGCAGGGTCTAAAGTGGGACCCCTTGGGCAAGCTCATGGGGCTGGTCAAAGAACACCTGGCGACGGGACCTCGAGGCAGACGCAAATAAAATAGGCTACTCTTTGAAACAGGAGGGACGACGAGTATAACTACGCAAAATAGCTTTGCATGTCCTTTCTCTCTTGCAAACTTAATTTCGAGACAAAAATATGATAAGTGTAAAAAGATATATTATTTATTCTCTTGTATAGGTCGGCCCGTATAACTGAAGGTTTGAATCCATTTACAGCATGCTAATTTGTTTAATGTTAATGTTTAGCATTTAACCTGTTACTGGTCTATTTCATTAGGCAAGCCTCTTTTTTAAAGCTAAAACGCATCAAAATATTGCCATGAAAACTATCGGAGAATTGTTTCTCTGACGATCTTCTTTTAACATTAACTGAGTCTCATTCATTAGGCTCGAGAGATTTAAAGCGGTTTGTTGATGAAATTAACCCTAAAGATTACAATTCCTGTCTTAAATAACATAATATGTAACAGTGGTTAAAAAGGTATAATAGGAACTACTTGGACATAAGCATTCATTCTGGTTACACTGATGTCAAAGAGAAGCTAGCAACAGCAAGGTTATTGACTGTATTGATACGGGTCGTAGTTTTGTATGCTGAGATATTTAGTACAAGGAAATTATTTGTTATGGGATAGAAAGAGGAAGTTAAAAAAGGCTTGGAATTGTGTGTAAATAGGGGGTAACAGGCGGAGTACACTCGATTATTCATCACAGCTAACTGAGTGGCACAGTGGTTACTAACTTTTCTGTATTTTAGTCTTGCCTTCCAACAATAGGAGCCTTTGATGAAACTGACCCAACATTAAATTCCATGTTTAAAATTTCAGACAGCCCTATTTGAATTAACATTATTTACCAAAATATAGGTTAATGCTAAATCAAAATTCTCTACATAGTTTCATAAATTTGAATTCTGGCTTTTATTATCAGTTCCTTTAACAATTGTTAACACAAACTGGCCCTTTCTTTTTTTAAGCTTCCTTAACAGAAAACTCAACAAAAGATCACAGCAATTTAACTGATTATTGTTAGACTGATTTCCCTCTCATTTATTGAAAGAATATTGAGACAGGATGTATAACACTTGTTTGTCACGTTTTAGTTTTATTAAGTGTGGTTGGTATTTAAAGGTAAAACACTTTCATAAATTAATTAGTATCGGCCAAGCAGAAACATTATCGTTAGTGAGCTTCAAAGTCATGCCGGGAAAAGGACTCAGATTTTCGGATCACGTCTGTCACAAAACAGAGACTATATGATTAAGGAGTTAAATTCTCAAGAATCTTTTGTTTAATCTTAAGGGACGAATGGATCACAGCATACAAAGTTTGGTATATCGACATTTTTGATGAACTTGAAATTTACTGTTCCATAGACTAGACATATTAATTCAATTAGTTTTCAAATTCGATTTGATTTTAATAGGTAATAATCAATATCATTTTCTTGCCTCCAATTCATGAACAGTCCCCGCAACTGGTGTCAAAAGTTTTGAAAGCTGGAATCTTTCCGTGATACTGTTATTTCAGTTGATAAAAAAAATCAGCAAAAAGGTATTCACAACTTAGTTAAATTTCCAAAAAAGAATATACTTTTGATGTCAAACCCCACATCAAAGTGGGCACGTGTTGACGGTGGTACATTGGGAGGACCAAAATAGAATTAACATATATTTATTTTTATAAATGTAAATTACTTCCAAGATAAGCGAGACAACCATTAACTCAATTCGTTATGCTTAAGAAAAGTAGCGCAAGCATTAATGATAATTGTCTTACTTGCATAAGAAGGGTATTAGAGACAAAAGTCGTGTCTTGCACATAAAACCCGCTATTTATAAGAGTGAGTTTTATCAATTCATAATGGCATCCTAGAAGTGGGTAAAAGAAGAAAGACTGGATTGTGAGAAAGTATAATAAGATTATTTCGTTTATTATTTGGAAAAGTGTATCTTACTACAACACAAACAAGCGAATTTGAAGGGAGAACTTTATTTTATAGTTTCAGACGTATGTCCAATGTTTCAAATCATTTTGGTTCTTCTCTTCTAAACCACTATTCACATCATTTCAAACCAACATTCTACTGTTTTCATGCGTAAGGAATTTTTCTTACGATTGTAGCTGCATTCTTCAGCTTCCCAGGCTTTGGAGCACTTTTCCATCACATTGTTCTTTTCCCTATCTTAAACTTGAACTCTTATAAGTTGCGGTTAAATCTTTTTTCCCCCTTGTCTTTCCGTTTCACTTCCGTCTTCAGTCCCTCGCACAGGCTGCATTTGAAACTCAACAATCAAAGGAACCTGGTTTTGTTTAAGTATTAGCTTAAAACTATAATGAAATATTGGGGTTATGCTATTAATTTATTTCTACAACCCCCACTATTAACCACTACCTATTTATGATGGATTAACTATGTACCTAGTTTAGATTATCCACACAATAACAGAAAGAACTTTTAAAGTGATAGGAAAACTTTTGTCAACATTTACTGTTCAACACATCTACATTCAGGATTTTTATACAAGATTCGTTATGTGATATTTGATATTAAAAAGGGAAAAAGCTTTATACTCTATTCCCCCGCATATAAGTCCACCCTGCATAAAAGCTCATGGGCTTATACCCAGGTATAGGCCCACTGGGCTTATAAGCGAGAGACATTTTCAAGAATGACATTTTTCATTAAGAAGGGTACTTTTCATTAGACGATCTTTTCTCTTCCAACAATATCTTTTATAATACACTCTGCTTTTCCAAGATATTTATCTGGTCCTTTCAGTAAGTAATTGCACGGGACCTCCAAACCATTCCCTCGCTTATTTTCTCTTCGACCACATACCATAGCTTTCATTTTTCCTCCTGAGTTTAATGCGTAACAGCAGTATCGCGAAATTTTCCTTGGAACATGACCAACAACAGTTTTGTTCTTTAAAACTTTGATAGCATATTTATCATGAGAGTTTTCTGGTTCAGGTAAACATGTCAAATCTTCACCTAAAACAGGCAACCAAACTTCTTTGCACACATGATGACCAGTAATAAGACTTTTAAAAGTAATACTGTTAGGTTTGTGTCCTGATGTTCTTGCCATGATATTAAAGTGTAACGCTTGCAACAGTGAGAACAGTTAGATTATTCGTTTGTAAACGTTCGAAATAGGATTTGAACGTAGATAGGAGAAATAGCACTCGAACGCGGAAAGAAGAAATATCATTTGAACGCGCAGTGAAAATTCTTTTTAAAGATGGAAGCCAGGAAAAGCTACACGTTGAGCTTCAAGAAAACAGTATAGAAAACATTAGATGAAAACAATGGAAATATTTCAGCAACATCTAAAATTTGTTCTGTAGATAGAAAGAACATTCGTCGATGGAAAAACCAACGCACAACAATAGAAAAAGTTT
>RDPX01000192.1:856175-879170 GCA_003991215.1 Morbakka virulenta | reverse complement strand
TGGAATGACCCCACTGCTTCAATTCTTAGATACCCACGTTAGCAAGTCTTTCAAAGACCGGTTAAAAGATACGTGGGCCGACTGGATGAATTGTGGTGAAGTGGAGTATACAAGAACGGGAAGGAGGAGAAGAGCGTCTTATGAAATGGTGGCAAAGTGGGCTCAAGAAGCATGGAAGGAGGTTCCGAATGAAATGATCGTTAGTGGCTTCAAACAATGTGGTTATATTGAATGGAATGGTAATTTAGATGTTTTGCACTCTCGTTTAAAAGAAACGATAACGAATCGAGCTGTTCCATTGAGCCTTATTCTTGAAGTGGAAGAAATGATGTTGGCAAGAGAAGAGGAGTTACTAAAACAATCAACAATCGATGCAGAGCAACCAACAATCGATGCAGAACAACCAACAATCGATGAAGAACAACCAAGCAACGAAGAGGATGAAGAACAACAAGATTACGAAAGTGAAGTCGATTCGGACGAATGTTCAGAAGACACAGACATTGAAATTGACTAAGTTTAGAGAGCTGTAAAAAGCACCAGTAGTGCATTAGAATGATTAAAGATAAAAAAATTATTGAAATATGCCATTTTTTTATCCACCCTTGCTGATTTTGGGTCAAAAATGTATAAGACCATGGGCTTATATACGAAAGCGCTTTTCAGGTAGCGAAATTCAAAATCTTAAAAAATTCGCTTATAAGCCCATGGGCTTATAAGCGGGGGAATAGGGTATGACAAATCATCTACGTGTAGGTGAATTTGTGTTAATTTTGTTGGTTGTTTGGCCCATTGAAATGTATAATTTTGGTTGAGTGGCAGACGTTTAACACGTTGTAGTACAGACGGTATCAATAAGAAAGAAAATTCGATTAATTATTATCCAAATCATATTCATTTCATTTCTTCTTATTAAACAAGGGTGGCAAAAAAGCTTTAATAGAAATACTGAAGCCAAAAAAGGTGTTTGCATTTTAGAAGAATATCTTATATTGGAAACATGTTTCTCTTAACAATTTAATGCATCTCTCTGTCCTTTCTTTATAATGCCTTATTAAAAGGCAATTCATGCCTTATTTGGAAATTTTACGTCCAAAAATATCCCAATTCTAATGAACAATGCACTTTTACAAATAAGGAATTAAATAGAATATATATCAATCATGTTGTTTATTGTACAAGTGATTTAACAATACTTAAGAAGGGTAAATATTTTGTATCATGTAGTTTGTAGGTAATTCCACAGGGTATTGATACAAATATAATTAATGTAATATAATAATTAACATAATAATTAATATAATAATATAATCAATGATGCGCGAAAAGTAATAGAAGAAACTGGGACAGGAAATTTCTTCCAGTTTCAAATTTATCAATTATTTAAGGTAAAATATTCTTTTTCATGGCTTTGGAGACCTTATGGATCAATGCATTTTATGTATTTATGTTATTAGGCTAATATATATTAATATATTGAGGAGCCGTGGCTTTATAGTTGGTGCAACTGCATCGTAATCAAGAGTTCCGGGTTCGATTTCGCGAGCGGGGGACTTTGGAAATTCACAAAAGAAAAAGCCATTGGTTGGCGTCAGGAAGGGCATCCGGCCAAGAAGTTCCTCACTGCCAGATCTAAGTCCCTGTGAAGGGCACAGTTTGAGCCCCAGTACTGGGGAAAAATGACGTTAAAACACACACACGAAAATATGTATACAAATATAGGTTTAATGTCCATGCTATTTAATAAAAATACTTTGCATAAAAGGTCTTACTGTAAAGAAAATGAAATACAAAATATTGAAAATTAAGTGAGTAAAACAAAAAATATTGAAGCATAGAAAGTATGTATCACTAATACAAAAATTGATTAGGCGAAAAAAAAAAGATAAGTTGCAGGAAATTTTTTACAAAAGTTTAGCGACTGGTTGGAGTGAAAATCTTAATGAAAAGTTTTAAGTTTAAAGTTGTAATAATTACTGTTATATAACGTAAATAAATACTTTGATTAAAAGAGAAAATGTTTAAATTATGTGATTTTGATATCACATAAAAATTTACTAATACATAACATATACAAATATAAATTTATTAATTATTAAAAACATCTAACAATGCATCTAGATCTGTAGCTAGATTGCAACAAAAATAAAAGCAAAATATAATATAAAAAGGAAAATAAATGAAATTACAAATGACAAATAATTAAAGATTTGATTAAGTAGTGTTTTCAAATAAAGGATAAGCGTAGGCTAAATCATGAAGTAACAAATATGAATTATTAATTCAATTACCTATATTAGATACTATATTATATAGAGAGTATATCATTGAACAGTTATCTTCCACAGGTGCGAGCGCTGGACTCAACCAAGAGACAAAGAAGATTAGAGGCAGTCCAGATGAGGTATTTGAGAAAAATATCAAAATCTGTTAAAAAGGCAAGCTAACAAAGAGAAAACGACAATGGTCAACTACGAAAAATCACGAATAAAGACCATCAGAAAGAGGCAGCTTAAATTTCTGGAAAACCTATGTAGGAAAGATGGACGACTGAAAAACAGACCTGATGCCAAAAGATAAAAAGAGAATAAACGCTGGGATAGACAGAGAATAAGGTTTATGGATAGCCTCGACCAATTAGCAACTTAAAACACAATCAGCAAGACCGAACTAACCGGAAAGATGGACGACCAAGAGATTTGGCGTGCCATGATCGTCGATGTCTGTTCCAGATCTGACACCCAATGAGGAAGATATCATATATCTAATTATATTTATTTGAGAAAAGCAAATGTTGTTTTTCTTATTCTTATGACCTGAACTGTCGGTCTTACGCGCGCTTAATTATTTCGTTTTTAATATACCATTTTTGGTAGTTTCGTACACTATGCTGATTTACAAACCTTTCTTGTGGACTTCTAGGAAGGAATAGTAATTGAGAATCCGTATATGTGATGCTTATAAAATGAGTGTTACAAATTTTAATTTTCGGAAGTTTCAAGTTTTTTATAAATGTGATATTTAAATACTTGGACTTATTAAAAAGAAGTGAAATATATATTAGTACTAGTTGGATTTAAAGAAATTGGAATTCCTTGTTATAGGTTTACTGTAGTATCAAACGAATAAATTATTGGTGCTGGTACAGCTCCAGAATTTTTTGGGCACCAATAAGTCCCATCTGCCTACCGTCAGGAGCTTTTTCTGGTTCCCAAATGTTCCTCAAAACGTATCTCAGAATTGCATTGGTAATTTTTTCCTCTGTCTTTAGCAATTCTGTCTGAATCTTCTCAATGCCCGGTGTTATTCTTGAGCATTTCGATGGTTTCTCTTTTTCATGTTACTGTCGAGGCCTCTATCTCGATGTTCATTGTGGCCTCTGTTGGCTAAATGTTGCCTTCTGAGTCTGACCCATTCCGGTTTAGGACTAGTTTGAAATGTTGTTTCCACCATTTCAGGTTTTCTTCATTTTCTTGGGATAACCTCACCCTCTTCATTTATTACTGGACTGTCCGAAGATTTGAATTCCCCTGTCAATACGTTGTAAAAAGTACCTAGACACTATTTTGATGCTGCAATTTCAATCTCAGCGGCTAAGTTGTCAACATTAGCCTATTTATTCGCCTTTGTCTTCTTCTTGAGCTCCTTGTCCAAGCTGTATATGTTAACAGGAGACGCTGTCTTGCTCGCTCTGAATTTATTTGGTCTAACGTCTTGGCGTCTTTTCCTTCATCAATTTTCTGGCAAGTCTCACAGAATATCCACTCTTCTCTACTCCTACCTTACACTTTTGGCATCTTCTCTCCAGCTTGAAGTATTCATTGATTGATGACGCATTGGTTAGGTGCTGCTGGTCCTTAAGCAGCCTGTATGGAGGTTTTAGGTCCAGCTTAAAATTACCCTTCATCTCAACATTTTTCAGCCTATCCACATCTAGGCAGGGTTGCCTCTGCATAGCTTTCCTGGCTTTTCTAAGCTTTAGCTTCACTATCGCTACAACCAGGGGTTTTTTTGTTTGTTTTTTTGTTTTAACGTCATTTTCTTCCATTACTGGGGCTCAGACGGTGCCCTTCACAGGGACTTGGATTTGGCAGTGAGGAATTTATTGGCCGGATGCCCTTCCTGACGCCAATCAATGGCTTTTTCTTTTGTGAATTTCCAAAGTCGCTCGCTCGGGGAATCGAACCCGGAATTCTTGGTTACTGTGCAGTTGCACTAACCATTAAGCCACGGCTCCTCACAACCAGGGTATAGTCACTATTTACATTTTATAGCTCTCACACCTTGCAGGCTACCCCTCCATGTCCTTTTGATGAGAATGTGGCCAACCTGGTGCTTAGTATTACCATTAGGTGAATTCCGCTTTTGTGTCTTTGTGTTGGAAAACAATGCCACCAATGCACAACTAACACATTCATGAAATCCCATAGTGAATTAAATACCAATATTGTTATTGCCTTTCCTTTAATGTTGTTCATAAACAAGTAAAACATTGTGCTCTGGAGTGTTCTCTATTATCTCCTGTAATTGGTCATGGCAAGCCTCCTTATCTGCATCCTCTTCCACTTCAGGAGCTACGCAACAGACAATGACTGTAAGCTTTGTATACGAGGAGTTTTTCTGGGTGAAAGGGGTCTCTCATTGATGTATCTTCATTCCTGCATGGGTTTGTGTAACTCTTATTCATAATTAAAGCTACAAATAAAAATCAACAACTTCAGAACGGGTGGAGTGGATCTATTTATCTAGTTGGTGCCAATGGATTTGTTGCAATCTTATCCAAGATACGATATTGTCCTTACTTTGCCAGTTGGTACTTTTTTTTTCAGCACTTGCTTGGCTGATCTTTTATGGCCTTCACAATAGCAACACAATCAGCTTTTTCTCATATGTTACAATTTCTAGGAATTTATGGTAGGAACAGCCCTAAACTATCCGTGGAAATGTATCAAGGATCTGAGGTGCTAGCATTAGGTTAGACAGTGTTGAACTGTAGGTGTCTACAAGTGAGGTAATTGGAATGTTAGCTTGTACCACGAACGCATGAAAGAATAACACTCAGTGGACACGTACTGAAGTAAAAAGAGAAAGGAAGCAAGTAATCTAATGAGAAATACAAGTTCTTTAAATAATTATTTTATTACTACTTTCAAAGACACGGTCTGACTGGCAACCACAAAGACATTTCGAGACCTTAGTTTATTTTTGATTACAACAGTGGTGTGAGAGTGATTTTTAATGAACGTAAATGAGAGGTTCCTAGTTCAAGCTTCAGTCACTTCCATGGAAATATTGAGTTCAATTTGTTTCTCCATTACAAGTGGCAGCCTACTGAGTTTGGACATGTTTTTGGAGGCAGTGCTGGGGTGACCTTGGCAAACGAGAATAATAATACAATAAGTAAAAAGGAAAGAAATAACAGAAAGTAAAGTGGCTTTTATTCTTACTAAGAGAGAAACTCATAAAAAACGAACTTTGATAGGCTATATTTGGATTACTCCTGTGATACCACTGAATTTCACTAAAAACTGAAAATTCTCCACAGGGCAACTTCCTTTATGAAGGTTTATGAGTACTTTGGATAGTGGAATGGGTCTGCGTTACTCACATTTTCCAGTGTCTCTATTATTCATTCTTTAATCACTTCTGTTGACTGCAATGCAATCAACAACTCATGAAATGCATCTGGCACTTAAAAATGATATCTATGGTCAGGAAAGGGCTTGGGGGAACAAAAGTAGGACTTGTGTAATTAAAGTACTAGTGGCTATGGATCTCTTCGTCAGTGGCCATGACTGGCAAATGCAAAGTGGCCAATTAAAACAATAGCAATGTGCTCAATTTCTTTAAGAAATAATGTTTCAGTTCATGTACAGTTCTAGTTGAAATTCTCTAAAAACCCCCACTGTGTATGTACGTTATGCGGACGTACTTTTATTATTTAGAAAACTCTTTGGCACCCCAAATTTCTGTAAAGTTCCAACAATTTATCCCTGAAAATACAAAAAAATAACAATAGATTTTCACACACCAGTGAGATAAGACGTATTTTTTTCTGAACGGATCTTTTATTTTATAATTTAATATTACCAACAAAAATATTACTCTATTAATACAAAAGGTCAACGAAATGTTGTTGATAAGCAAAACTAACTGGCAATCGAAGTGTATAACACAACAGTGTCAGTTTGTTGAAACCATTTTGCACTAAACTACTAACGAGAGTCACTTCGGAATGAATTAACAATATTAATACACAACTCGAAGTCTGTCTTCATTACGGTATGGATGTACGAATGATACAGCTTAACGTATGAGTTTTTAAATACTTAAAACAGAGGAAACTATCTGTTCATCCACAAAATGATTGTTTCATAAAATATACAGGAAACGAGTTACATTTTAATGGACAGTAACATGGGAAAGATAAGTTTCGAAACGCCGTCTTTCATATTTTCTTCAAAAAACTAATAGTTTGTTTTCTGTCACTTCCCATAGGATTCTATAAATATTTAAGTGACTATACAGTGTTCCCAACGATCTACTGAACGAGGAAATGTATATGCTGATTTAAACACATAATAAAATCTGTCTTTGGCCTATAAAGCCTTGTAAAAAAATATGTGCAAACGTCCGCTCTGAAAGAAACTACGTTGTACGCATAGGGCATTACTGAGACAGACCAGCTGTGGTAACCAATATTCGCCCTCTATGTATATAAGTTTATAAATTATAAAAGTCGTTTTTCTTCGCTAAATACCTACATGCCAGTTATATGGGGGTGACTAACGGTAATCAGGTTAACAAGTATTCTTGAACACAGGAATGTCCCCCAGACTTCACTGTTTTTTTGTAATTAATTTAACCACGAGTTGACAACACTTAGTGTTAAGATAGCATAACTCTCACTCCACAATTTTCTCTAATTCACGAACTTTTCTCTTAAGTTCCGTATCCAAAGATTTAATCTTCTTCATTATATTATCCTTTCTTAGTTCATTATCTCTCCACTGAGACCGACGACGATCAATCAGTTCCTTTGCCATATTCTGGGCTTCCAGTTTTTGAATATTGCGAGACAACTCAGATGCATTTTTTAAAACTGTTCCAAGTTCTGCATTAAGGTTGTCAATGCGACACTGCAGGTCATTCATTTGACTTTCGAGAAGATCTCTTGGTTTCAGCAGGACTGTCCGTGAGGAAGACGTTCTTTTAAACCTATAAGTATTAAGTAATAATATTGAACAGTACAATGAAAAGAAATAGTTATATATTTGAAAAAGAAGAAATATTCTAATGCCTTCACTTGTAGTAGCGTTAAAGTTGTCACTCATAAACATCACCAATATGACAGCAATAGTGGGCAGGGAGATAGGTTTCACTACCACAAGAAGCACAGATAAAAGAAATAACGGTATAAGACGTGCTAACAACACTTGCCCCGTGTCACAGTAACTGTCATGGGTTGTTTAAAAGGATTTGTAAATTTCTATTCAATTCCAAGTTTTAAAACCATATTGCATGTTCTATTCAACCCTTAAAGTGTTGGTAAAATCACTTTTCTTTTGATAGTCATTATCTGTAGAAGTATATATATATACACCTTTTGTGGCTTGTTGGACAAAATTACAATCTGTCTTTAACTTTATTGCGTTTTGACTGGCAGCTTGACATTTGAGGCTTTTAATATTTCCTGACTGTAAGTGTGATCGTAAGTGAATACAAAGAAATCTCAACGCTTTCCGATACAAAACATTATCTTTCATTATAGAATAAGCATCATTGTTTAGTATCAAGTAAATAAAAAAGTATTAGAAATTGCGTAAAATGATCCTTGAGACTGTTTTTACAAAGTCACTCCGAGGAATGTGTTCTTCGTACAGGGAAGAGTTCCAAAGAAATGCTTAGCGAAAATAAGGGAAGTGATCCTATAGTGTCAACGATCAGGGTCCTCCACTCTACTCTCTCATACATGGTCCTTATTGTCTGCGTGTTGCTCTCTTTTCCCACCCAGTTTGAAGTATCTTTGCGCAGTCGTTTGATGACGATCGGGTGCCACCTGGCGCACATGGCGGTTCCTACCGGACGAAGCTACTCCAGTGTTGATGGAGTCTCCATTGACGTCGTTATCTGACCCTGATCGCCGACGCATGATGATGATGATGATCCTTTAGTGTAAACAAAGGATATTATACATCTATAACTAAAAGCACGAAAAGCTACAAATTTCAGGGACTTACAGTGTCTTCGGCAAAGTCAGCTTCTTATCTTCGCCTCCCCGAAGTTCAAGGATCCTTCTTTGCACAAAGCTCTCCTCTTTCTCGTTTGCACCAACACCAGCAACATTGCGTAGGTACGCTCTTAATTTAGCATTATTAATAAATGTATTATATTTTGACATCCTCTCTGCAATGTTCTGCATTAAAACAACAAAAAAACAACAAAAAACCAATAAAAAAGATTAAAAGCAGTGGTATAAAAAATGACTGACTATTGACAGACTTATTAGTTGACTCTCTTCTTAATCCTAAAATAGCATAAAATAATTAAATATACTATACTATACAATACTATACTTTACTATACTATACTAATATCTAATATAATATAAAATATTATAATATAATATAATATAATATAATATAATATAATATAATATAATATAATATAATATAATATAATATAATATAATATAATATAATATAATATAATATAATATAATATAATATAATATAATATAATATAATATAATATAATATAATNATTTAGCATTATTAATAAATGTATTATATTTTGACATCCTCTCTGCAATGTTCTGCATTAAAACAACAAAAAAACAACAAAAAACCAATAAAAAAGATTAAAAGCAGTGGTATAAAAAATGACTGACTATTGACAGACTTATTAGTTGACTCTCTTCTTAATCCTAAAATAGCATAAAATAATTAAATATACTATACTATACAATACTATACTTTACTATACTATACTAATATCTAATATAATATAAAATATTATAATATAATATAATATAATATAATATAATATAATATAATATAATATAATATAATATAATATAATATAATATAATTCAATACAAAATACTATAACATAACAGTGTAGGTGATATACAACATAATGTAATATTATAAAATTAAACAAATTACGAATATCTATGTCATTTCAACACGCAGAAGGGCAAACAGGGTCTTAGATAAGACTCTTTCGAATACCCTTCAAAACTTCTGAAAGATACCAAAAAGATAAAAAGTAACAAAAAAGTTTAAAGTGATGACCTGCCGTGATGCCCCTTATTACAGTACAAGGCTGCCGTATTTCCTCGGCAGCCTTGTACTGTATTTTTTTCGCATTTCAATCATGTAAAGTCCCATGACGTCTGTACGAATCTCACTTGCCGCCCTGGTTGTACATGCCTTTTCAAATTCTATTAAAATATCTTTTTATTACCCTTCACCCGATAAGGCATGTCCAATAAAACAAAGAGGTATTAAGCAGTACAATATTGTCAAAATTCTCCGACTCAATACAATGTTATGTTTTAGGGAAAAATTTGAAACGGGTAAAAAAGTTGAAAAATAGACCCGTTTGGAAAAAGTAATTGTGGTAGTGCCAGAAATTTCTTCCGTGTGCCACATTTTAAGACAGAACAAATTTACATAACTCTGCTCTTATACAAAGGGGAATATTGTCTGTTTGATTCTTTTACACGAGGCTATTTTAAATAGTCATGCATATTTTCACGAAGAATGGAAAATACTTGCAGTTGAACATTTTGAGCAAAAGCAACAAACTGCATACGAAGTTAAAGTTAGAAAAGAAGCATAGATCATTACCTTGTCTTCAAAATCTTGATCAATTGGTGTTTTAACCTTGACATTAAGCAGTTCTTTTACAACATTCAGTTTATCAGATGTTGTCTGGGTATAACGGAATGCTGTCTCAATTGGGTTGCTGAAAGAGCCATCCATACTTGCAGTAACAAGTGCTTGTGTAGTCGTCTTTGATTTAGATCTTGCAAAGAACATATCTTGGCAACATATACGAAGAGCCTGTATCAAAAAATAAGTAAAATAATTCAAAGGTTCCTTTAAATAAACTTGTGACTGTAATTCCAATCCTTTCAATCAGGCTGATATGCTTGACGTACAGTCTACTATACGAAATAATACATTTTTACAGGACAAAATGTACATTAATTTTCTATTTTAATTTTCTTTAATTAAACCACATGGATTTTCAATATCCCTTGCTCCCATGACTTTTTATTACTGCCTTCCAAATAATGGGTTGTTTATCATTAAACATTAGTTCCTTTCTCAAAGTGGTATTGGACTTCTTTGACGACAATGTCAAAAAGTGGTCCTTACCTACAAATGATAATTATTCTGAAAATAATGTTAATCTGTCACCCACGTCTTTACTTTTTCTGCAGGGAGGGTACTCAACTTTCAAGACAAGGTTTTCTCATAGCGATATTAAAGAATTTCCACAGACTTTAGATTAATGTTGAGAAAAAAGTATAAATCACCCTCCATAAAACACCACCAAAAGCGCTAAAACCAATACCAAAACAAGCCTTGTGTGCCTTTTTCCAAAAGTCACTTAAAAAACCCGGTATGTAAACCGATGGATTTTTTGTTAAGCCCAAAAATTCAAACCAGCTACACAAAATTGTTTCTGAAGTTACCAAAAAAAAGAAGAGATAATCATTATCACTTTTAACGTTTTCTTGTGGGTAGATAGTGCTTTCCGTTGATCAAACATTAATTTTGTGACAAAAAATAAAACAAAGTTTAGTGCGGCTTACCTTGTAAAACTCTCTCATGAAAAGAGGACTTGAATCGTTAATAAGATCATCAACCTTTATGTGTGCAAGACAATGAACGACGACAACAACGAAGTCACCAACACTCTCCATCCTCTCTTGTCGAATGAAGAGGATTTTCCGAGCTCTTTCATAAAAGAACGAGTTTCGAAAGGCGTTATTTTCATAGTTGTTTGGCGGAAGGCAGGATGCAAGGAGTAAGGTTATTTCAGGTATCTGCATAGCGTGTTTTAGCAACTCTGTTATGAATACTCCATAGCGATAAACAACAAATTCTGATGGACTAAGATCATTTATATCAACTGGGATTAAATCGCCTTTACAAATCCATTGTGCATCCTTGAGGAGAACAAAAAGAATTTTGAAAAATTAAAAACAGGTTAGAAATATCAATAATAAGTAAGAGAAATAAAAAATGTAAACTGCTACTTAACTCCAAAGTCATTTTCTGTCCCTCCATAGCATGAACTTAAAACCTTCGTATCAACTATAGTACTGCATATGGTATTGCAGAACGTTCACTAATGTTAATTTTAGTTTCAGTAACTAGAAAAAACGAAATCTAAAAAGTACTTTTCAGGAATTTTAAGTATCGCATCATTATTTTACTGGAGTTTTAAACTTGCGTCAGATAATTATCTTTAGATTTAATTTTACACACAAGGGAAACTAAAACAACCAGTGACTAATACGGATATAGTAACCAAATATAAAGCTACCAAATGCATGGAAGCTAGGAGAAATATATGTCATATTATGATACTACTGGTACGATACATAACAAAACTATACAAAATAGGTTTTTTATTCATTCATTTATTTACGTTAAAATACAAAATTCACTTTGATATTGTACAAAAATGAAAATTTGTAAACTATACCTTAAATGTTCATACACGATAGCAGCAGCGTAAGTAGCAATAAAAGCGACATCAGCAGTAATTAAGTAGTGATGGTAAAAGTAGTAGTAGTAATAAGCCCAAAAAATAAAAACCAGTAACAAAACAAACCTATACTTGAAAAAGATTTAAAATTTTTACCTTGACATCAATATAGGGCCTGGATCCTTTTGCACCGCTAACTCCTTTGTCCCCACTAGATTTCTTAAGCATCTCTTCAATTTCATTTACCGTATCAAACAATGACGAACCCAGGAGCATATTGAGCCAGTCCTGCTCTGACATACCTTCAGGCAATCCTGCCGTTATTAATGGCATTTGGCCTTCTGGGTAAGTGGGTGTATCTGTAGAAGCAGGTTTTTCTGTAGGTATTAAAAATATGAAAGTCAAGTGTCAACAATTAAAACTACAAAAGGTGTTCATTAAAAGCTCATCGTGTAAATCAAAAACGTGTAAAGCCATTTATGACACGGGGCTATAATGAGACAAAAATTGAGGGAGAAAGAAGTGAATTTAGGACATTAAAATTGATCTAGGCGTAAGGAAGTATACAAAATTAGAAACAAGAGTCCCAAACATTGAAAATCCAAGGAAAGAAGCAACCAGTATTTCCTAAAGCGTGGTATACGGCCCCATAACGATTCATCTCACTACAAGGTAATCCTGTGTAGCACCCAGGGTTAATAATGATGGTGGCAATTAAAAACCATATAATATCCACGTTCTATTAGTTACGTCATTAGCCGTGAAGGAAAAAATAATTATGCACTCCAATTTATTCCGTGATTCTGAAATATTTAAACGTGTAGCGAAAATTCAAGATTTTTGACACAAAGAACAATAAAGGCCAATTGAGTTAAATAAAACAAAAAAATTGCCAGTTTACATCCACAAAATCAACGTCCTTTTATCTAGATCTAGATTTTAGACATAATCAGTAGCAGTATGAAACCAAAGAATAACATACCAGCCTCGGATCCAGACGACTTTTTTGGTGTTTTTGGTCGACTGGGTGCACCAGTTATCATCGCCTTTGCTCCTTCCATTTGAAGGGCAGCCACCTGGTTGCGCCTTTCTCTCTCTGTGCTCTCAATGTCTTTTACATGGTGGTCTTTCAATTTACTCAGCTCAAGGTCTTTCTTCTTCTGGCGGCGTTCAGCAAGTTTTTTCTTCAAGGCTTCTTTGGTTCTTTCTTGTTCTTTTTTCAGGTTTTCTTCAAATTTTGCCATGTTTTCTTGATGTTCCTTCAAAATTTTCTACATTTGGGGCAAAATAAAGTGAAGTTAGTACGAATAGTTGTTTAAATTTCAGTAATTGTCTATAGGTTTAAGTACTTTTCAAAGGCAAACCAATATAATAAGCAGGGTAAGAATGATTTGAAACTATATAATTTTTCATTTGCCGTAACAGGAAAACAGGTAAATTAAGAATAACGAAAAAGTACAGGGTTTTCTATACTGACAAATGTAAGTGTTAACTATCGGCTAGCAACTTCTTCCTACGAACAAATATTGGTTTTGTCAAGAAATAAAAGGAAAAAAGACACCACCCTGGGTCTTCTCTAACGGCTTTATGAGCCTTAATCAAAGACAGGAAGGTTAAATTTCCAGGTGCTTCATGACCTGTTCCCCAGCTATCTGTTTGATTAATCCCATTCGCTTTCAAAAATTCTGTTTAGTTTAAAAAATGGTATGTACATATTGCTTGGAAAAGATCCAGGTATTTCTTAACGTAGTGTACTATTAAAAGTATCTTAGCATATGAGAGCACTTCCTGTTATACAAATATAGACCAATTCGGAATACTTTCAGAAATTCTGTTAAGACCGCAATTTTTTATTTTCCAAACAAAAATATTTCCTCCAGGACAAAAATAAACACTTTATACTATGTTTAATAAAAATATGCACCTATGCAAAAACTAAGAACAGGTATATGTCTATATTTAAAGTGGTATTCAAAATACCAGCAAACAATATAACAAGTTACTTGTGTAAGTGGTCAAAACGTAGCTCTTTTTGGCAACTAATGGCTTTAGTGATTCAATCATCTATGACAAAATAGTTCCAAAAAATATGGTGTGTATATGCAAGTATGAAGTATACTCTGAGATTCATTCCTTTTTCTGTGTGCATGTCTATGTGCACACCTCTAAAAATGAATTACTTTACTCAATATAAAAGTAACTGTTGTTTTGGAATGCGCCCTCGTCATGGCAGTTATTGGGGAAATGTCTATGGGCCTTTTCATTGTAAAACTGGTTTTTGGCTACTTTTTCTGTTAAATACAAAACTGACCCCCTAGTTCATAGTTACAAAATGACTTCGGCTCCCTATTTTTTTTCAAACCGGAAGGTAGGAGATAAATTACCTCCTTTTCTTTTTCATCCACATCTTTCTGTGCCATTTCGAGACGCTCCGCAGCTTCCTTTTCTTGAATTTTCTTTTTTCTAGAAGCAACGCGATCGGCTTCTCTTTCTGCTTCTCTAAGCGATTCTTTTTCTTTTTCGTCGTCCAGGTCCTTTTCAAGGCGTCTAACAAAGAACAATTGTAAGAAACCACTTTTAAAATAAGCAATACCATAACCCCATTGCGCATGTACGCGTATCACTATTACTGGGGGTACTTACAAAAGAAAATGGGATCCCAACAGGTAAAATGGTAAATTCAAAGCCCCAAAAAGTCTACAGCTGTTAAAAATTATATATCTGGTTTTACGCAAAATATAACGTTGGGCAGTGTTCAAAATTCTACACAACAGCACACGCGTTCAGAATAGGCTGCCAAACTTTGTAATGACTTCACACTAGTTCGGACGTTTTTTCGAAAGGAAATGTGTAAAAGTGGTCAAGTCTAAGAAAAATAAAACAAAGTAATACAATATTCTAGAAAGAGAACAGTTGTGCAGTCATTTGGAAGATTTGAAAAAGTGCTATATCAAACAATGTCTTTGATTAAGTAATACAGGATCCAGTTATGTCAAAAAGGGTCTTGAATTCTATTTCATTAACAAAATAGAGCGGAGCTCCAAAATCACACTTTTAATGCCATGAATTCTCTCAGGAAAGGGGGGTATGGGATGTCTTACTTACAATTGTCTCAATAGTTTCTATGAAAAATAATCAAATAACCTTATTTCCTCTTCCATTTTATGTTTTTGTTCCTCTGTTTTCTTTTTTTTCTCTTCTTTGATGGCACTGATTTTGGCAGCAATATCAAACATAGTTCGCTCTCTGAATTCCTTTGCGGCAATCGCAGCTTTCTCGGCTTGCTCTGCATATTGTTGAATTAAATCCTACAAAGTTACAAAGTGAAATATTGACTTGAAAGTTAAAGCTTTTTTCACATTTCACTTTAATCCTCTGAGTGAATACAAGAAACGTTGCTTTCAAGACTATAGCAGCGCAGTAGCATTCTTAGTACCATACAAAAACGAATGACCAGTCTATTGCAAATGGCAACGTTTCTCACATTCAAATGCACTTAAGATTGGAATTCGACCTCTCGTTTACCTTATTATTATTATCGATCAAAGACATTTTCCCCCTGTCACACTGGGATTAGGAGTCTCGCTGTGGATAAATGACTATAAAAATCTTTATCCTAAAAATCGTACGCTAAGTTGATCCCTTACCAATTGAAAGCTCTTTTTTAAAACACAGTCTATGGAAAGGGAAAATGGGTTGTAAATTTAAGATGAAATTGGTTTTTTTCAATCTTCTTGAAAACCACGAATAGACTGAGTTAAAAAAAAATCAGACACAAAAATATTCTTTGTCTCTGCACTAAAACTGATCTCTACTGCATTCGTATCAGTTGAAAAATTTGTAAAAAAATAATTCAGCATTTACGCGTGTATTAAAAAAACCCATAGAAAGTAGACCTGTCATTACTAAAATGCAGAATAAACGGAATGTTAATCACATACTGAGATTTTGCACTGCATATTGCTCATATTTCATTCCAAACAATTCAATTATCAGTCACCGAATTTACATAATTTCTAATTGCTTAGTTTTCACATTGCTGTAATGATTTTTTTCCTGGTGTCTCAGCAATAAATAAAAAATGATCGTTGTGTCCGCTTTTAAATGTCGAATAAAGGTCGCTATTTTTTCTTAAGACGGAAAGTCATCCTCAACACTGCACAACTTCACCAAATGAAATACCAAAATTACGAAGGGACGATTCACCACCGGGAAGGAAAACAAACAAAGCAGGGGCACGCTGGCGACAAATAAAACAAAAAATGCTTATTTAATCACAAAATTCACTTAACATGTCTGCAGCATTAAATAAGGCCACATCAGTACAATTGATAGCATGGGTATGAACTTTGATACCATAAGATACCCTGCTTACCTCTTTAGTTGTTAACTCTTTAATGCTTCCCGCTAATTCCTCTAGCTGTTTTTCTCTTAACTCTAGGCGGGCATGTGCATGCTTTACTTCAATCGATGGTATAGCTTCTTTTTCCGCCTCCTTAATCTTGTCTTCTGTTTCTTTATCAAACTGGACCAGTTGTTTCTAAGGTAGTAAGAAGAAAAAGGCAAAACGTAAGCACATTTTTGGTTAATATCTAAGATCAGTAACACCTTTTTACAACAAGAACGCGTCTTGCTACCACTATTGCAAAGAATTTTCCTTTTTCCCTCCATGTGTCTAACATCAAACGGAATTTCCATGAAACGAGTTTTTTTCCAAGAACCTCCAATCTGTGGAACACTTTGCAGCAAGGTTGCTTCCCGGAGGACTACAGCATGAACATCTTCAAATGAAATGTCAATAAACACTTGTCAAAACCTTCCTTATAAGTCACCAAATTTTATTCATTAATTTATATCTATTGTCCCTTCCACAATACTTATCATCACCCACCTGTCAGTCTATCCATCTCATTAACCCTCATCCTCGAGTGGCTTTTAGCCTTGATGTGTGGTGACTCTCTAGTACATAACCCCCCCCCCCAAAAAAAAACAACAAAAAATAACTTTTCGTGTTTATCATTTAGGGCAAACTACTCAATTATTGTGGGTTTTATGATAAAAAGTAAAGTTGAATGAAGTACTTCTTTTAGTTCTGATTGATAACAGAAATAAGCAAATAAATAAGCAGATAAACAAAATGCTCACACAAAAGTACATCTTAAAATACTCTTACTCCGGTCACTAAAAGAAATAAACGCAGTACGGTTCTGACGCATAAATATGAAAGAAGTTTAACTGTCACATAGTACACATTTGTGGGCTCTTACAAAAAACACACACGCAAATAAATGAGCGCACATGCGCACACACACATTACTTTAATCTTGCAAACATGATCTAAAACATAATAATAATAACAACGTGGCATACCAAATACACAGTTTCAAGGAAAATTTTAAAGTAAATGAAAAATGAAAATTCGGTGATTTTTTAAATACATTTTTTAAAATAGATAACGTCGGGAATTTACACTGTGTCCTTTATTGCCGATATAACAGCATTCTTCAGCTGGCTGGAAATCACTTTGTTACTATCACATCTTTTCATATGCACATAGAATATTACACACATCAACAAGGTTTTGACGATAGTAGATTAGTGGTCATAAAGAGGTGTAGCGTACATTGTTCTGTAACTTACGACTCGAAAACTCATTTAGTAGTGTACAGAATTTAAATGGCAATAGATTGTTTTATATCACATTCATAAGAATTTTTCAAAAATTCAATCTGATTTTTATCATCTTTCATGGAAAAGAAGAGAGGTTTCTTTGCAAATTTTTTTGTCACAATAGTAATATTTTACCTTGTGCGCCAACTTCATTTCGGCTTTCTTCTGCGTGAGTGCAGAACTACTTAAGGTCCCTGCAGATCCTATAAGCTCCATAAATTCCTGTGAGAAACAATAAAATCTTACATTTAAGGTTTGCGGTAATGGACGGATCAGTATACAGAATATGTAATTTACACTGATAACTAGGTCAAAAATTTGCATTTATTAAATATTTCCTTTCCATGAACACAAGAACGTTAGTAATATTACTTTAACGAATGTTGTAACTGGACTTTATTAGAGGACAAAAATTGTAAAAAAACTGGTTTCCTTTGTAAGCTTTGGCCCACTGTGATGATAGCACCAAAGAAAATAATCTATGTACATCAGCCAACAAACTTTTCCGACTATATCATGTTTTCCAAGAAAAATGCACAAGACCTCCACACCGTGGAGATAACAAAACCAAACGAAAAGTTTACTTTATTTTCTCAAGGTAACAACACAATTAAACCTTATGCATTAAATAAAAAGCCCCTGTGATACATAAAATATATTATAAAGTTCACATCTTAATATTTCTGCTTTACGAACGGGACGGACCAGCATATGACAATGAAATAATGCAGAGGAAGAGGAAATAAAATAAGAGAAAAGGGGCCAATTTTATTTGTATATGTTTATGAGCTTTCTACATTAAAGATGACCTAAAAAGGACCCCAATTTAAGTCCTCTGGTCAGACATAAGCTACTGTCAATCCCGTCAATCAAAACACCTCTTGCCGAAAGAATCCTAACTAAAGAAAAGAGGAATCTCTTGGGCTTATATTCAAACAATATACTGCCACTCCACAAAATGTAAGATGAGGGTAACGAGTAAAGCTACATGTGCTTTTTATTGTGGGTAAAACAAGCTGTATTACAGGAAGCGGAAACCAGTATGATCTTAAGAACGGGTGATATTGTAATGTGCGACGCTGGTAAGATATAACATGCAAGGGTTTTTTAATAAGTACTTTATTTCAGCATTGAAAGAAACATTTTTCCTTTCCTGCAGAACCCATACACAAATTTGTTCAATGGTAAACAAAATGGTATTATAAAACCCTATTTAAAAAACGCATAAAGCAAATGATAATGCTATTCAGTTTATTTCTTTAAATGCAAACATTTATACATCATAAGCACATACATTTCTATGCAGGTTGATTTCTTTAACAATTCTGCGAAGTATAGGCCTTTTATCCCTTCCAGTAGTCACGTTCTTGTAAATGCATATGGGGCATTATAACTGTGACTTACAAGAGTTCCCTGCACCTATTAAATATAATTCTTGATAAAAACAATTTCTACCAGAAAAGAACACGTAGGAAAAGGATATTGGGCCTATGACATAAAAAAGAGCCATATGTAGTTTTTATAAGGTCAATAAAATATAACAAAGCGTTCATATTAAAAAACTCCGTCAAATCTACAACCAAAAAAAGCTCAGAAGCAATGAATTCAGATGATCACACAAACCCAATTGGAAATGGAAAAGAAGTACCTTTTCTTGGCTTGCGACAAGGTCCTCGCGAGCAAGCTCTCTGTTCTCGATAACGTCCACTCTTAGTTCTTTACGTGCAGTTTCCATTTCACGCTTAAACTGGTCTTCCATTCTTACACGTTCACCCATATGCCGTTGCTGAAGCACGCGGTATATGAGGTTTTCAGTATTTTCTGGTTCGTTATCCTTTATTTCCGCTATAAGAGCTTCATTTTGTATATTTCTAACCTACAGTCCAGCAAATAAAAAGGTTTTTCCATTAAGTTACTCATAACAAAACAAAATATTACATTATATTAAGGTAGAAAATCTCCTAAAAAAACTATAAACAGCAGATCCTCATCAACCTTTTATTTGATTAATTTTCACGTACTACTTTTAATTATATAAAGTTGAAATTATTAGTGTTTGGGCATTGCAAGCAATTGTACTGGTGCTGGAAGTTGCCCAAATAACCTAATACTTTTGCAATCATTGAAATGGTAACGTTAACAATTAAATACTTTTTTACTTAATTTTTCCAATATCGGCGTTCAAAAGCCATCTTCACAATCTTGTAATACTTCGTAATGACATCAGCGAAATTAGACGTTCTCATAAGGTATTGAATACAATAAAGACACTAGCAAAACATGTCTTACAAGCGTCAAAATAATTTCCAGCTAAATTCGGATTCTTTTCTTAACCGTCAAAAATCCAAGTGTACTAAACCCCCTTGGAGGTTAGATGTATTTATCAAATTTTTTGCACTTTTGCTAAAGAAACCAGAAATAACATATAAAGGTATGGTAATATACTTCATTTTGTTTAAAAAAACCGAAACCAACTTTTGTTAGTTTAGCAAAATATTTCTATAAAATGTAAACTATATCTTGTCATCAATAATAGGTCTGTTATAGAAAGATTCTGCCCTTACATCCCTAATAGAAGGGCAAAATTAAGGAAATTTTGGCTGCCTTTTCTGTACAAAAAGCTGAGGATTCTCGAATTAGAAATCAAAATGGCTGCCTTCTAAAATAAATTTTAGGTTGAGTTGATGCAAAGTCCGCTGCAAGATACTTTGGCTACAATTCACCCCTAGTTCTTAGTAACATATTTTATTAGGTCCACCTTTAAATAAAATTGTAAACATCCAGGCCATTTAATATACCTGTACTGATCCTAGTTCATTTCTCTCTTGTTGTTGCTTCATTAGCTCTTTGGCCATTTCGGCTTCTTTTCTTCGAGCAATAGCAGCTGCCTTTTTCTTCTTCTTTTCAGCAATCTTCTCTTCCAGATATTTTATTTGTCTCTGTTTCTCAGTATCCATGTTCTTTTCCAGGTACTCCATTTGTCTCTTGTGTTCATCTATCATTATATTTACCTGCTCCGTACTTAACTCCTTCTTCTTTTGGGCGAGGTCCTGCTCAAACCTCTGTCGCTGAGTTTCAAGAGCCTAAAAGTGGGGGGAAATGGGAGCAAAAAATTGTGAAAATCGGAAACTGGTCCCTTTCTGAAAGTAGTTTAAACTCCTTCAAATTTATGACCATAAGTTACTCAATTCACTCCATTAAATGATTGTTTGGTCATTCCAATTTACAAAAATGGTAGAAATAACAACACCTCCAGTGTCACAACGTGTAGTGGTTAAGCAACTAGAGGTCCAGGCCAAAATGACATTGTAAAATGGATGGTTAGAATTTCCTCAATATATTGTAACCCTTTAAACGTCCTTATTTTGTGGAGAAAAAATACCACCGAGTACTCTCATTACTTCTCTGTTACACATACCCAAAAGTGTTTGACTATCATATCTACTGAAATGCATTTCAAATATAGTTAGAATGAAAACCAGTAAAAATAGTCTTCCTCTTTATTACTACTTTATAAATAATATTAAGCATCTTTGGTTTTCTTTCCAGTCACGAAAGAAGTAACAATATTCTATAAAAACATATATACGAGAAAATGGATCAACCAGTCACAGGATCCTTTGCAAAGTAACGACTACCTGGAATAAATAAATAAATAAATAAATAAATAAACAAAAATACACACATATATACATAGGTATGTGTAAGCATGTATATATGTTTATATATAAACAAATGAATATGAAATGTCATCAGCAACAGTGCTCTACCACATTAAATCGTAGAAGCTATCATACAGTCAGATACACGAGTAAGAAAAACTCTAACTTTACAGTACTCAGAGTTTCATGTCTTTCACAATCTTCAGCTGTTAACAGAAATTTTTGTATACAGCTGAAGATTGTGAGAGACATGAAAACAGATATGTATGTATATATGAATATAAACGAAGAAAAGATAAAAGAAAAAAAATAAATTCTGTCCTTTTATCAGTTTCTGTGCAAATTGATAAAACATATACATTACCAAAGTCTGAATGGAACGAAAAAAAAGAAACCAGAGGCACCAAGAATATCTATTTTGGATGAGTAACAAATATAAACCCATTATAGCATAGCCATTACTCCATGTCCTTGAATTTCTGTCATAAATTACCTTCTTTTTTTGCTCTTCCAGCTGGGAGATAATTGCAGTTTCTGCAATAGCTCTCTCTTCGTCCACAGCTTCCATTACTTCCTGTTCTTCCTCGAACTTTGCCATTTCTATCTTGATCTGTCTCTCCACTTGTTCTTCCATAAGAGCTTCCTCTTTTGCTTTTTCTTCATTCGTATATTCAAGTCCTATTATTCTTTTTATGCCTGCAGCTTCCGCACCGCCATTCATTTCAGTCTGTTAACAAGGAATATGAAAAACAAAAACATACTGTAATTCAAACCGGCGATAATTACTTAATTTTTCAAAATGCAAGTTCTGATACGGTTCTGATTTCAAGTTCAAAATGCTTATAAAACGGAAAAATATCCTGACTGATGTTTTATGTGAACAAAAATAGCTTGCAAATAAAAAAAATGTAATTTTAGAAGATAAATGAACGCTAGTTTGTGAGTATCTGAGGGCCATTTGCATGCCTTCAAGCATGTGACATTTCTCCCTCAGTGAACACGCAATCTAAACTAAGGTACCAGGTTGTGATATGTTTTACGTGGCCATCAACATTGCCCAAGGTTAGGAAGTAAGCATATTTCACATGTGTGTGTGTGTGTGTGTGTGTGTGTGTGTCTGTCTGTGTGTGTGTGCTTGTATAGGCATGTGAGTACAAAGGCCATCCTGACACTTTACGTGGCATTCCTGATGCCGTGCCAAAGAAAAAGGAACCTTAAACCAAATTAATAAAAGACGTTATTGAATGAGTGGTGCTTAAAATAGCTCTAGTACTTGTTTACGTCCAAGAAAGAGGTATAGTAGCACAGGTAGAGAATATTGATAACAAAGTCCCATCTCCGCTTCTTCAAAAGGGTAGCTTACAAATAATTCCTGTCAAACTTTCCAAAGTGCCCATCAGAGGCGAAAATATCTTGATATGTTACAGAAAATCAAATTAAATAATTAAGACAAGGTCTTAACAAAAGAAGTTGGTATTTAACCCAGATTCTCCCAATGTCTACAAAAGTAGGCTTCTAATCCAATGCTTGTTTTATAGACACATGGAGCATATTTGGCATTAAATTATGTCCCTCGTTATTTTAGGATAGATGATAGGCAAGACAAGCTATAAATTGATATTTAGTTTGGTACTATGTGTCAGTATAAGATATAAGAAGTGTGCCAATTTTCAAAAAAATCTGAACTGCCAACCACGTTCTGAACTTTGCTGTGTTGGCGAGGTAGCTGGCAGTAAAGACGGTTTTAAAGTTTGTATTTATACTTTACAAGGGTGATTCTGTCTAATAAACATACTTTTATTTTGTTATTGAACGTTACACAAAAAGTTCATGTCAACAAATTTTAAAGTCTACAATTGTAGACATTGGTAGGAAGTGTTAGCATGTTTCAGATTTGCAAAATTGAGACTCATATTGATATTTCCTGTCGATT
>RDPX01000192.1:702786-836448 GCA_003991215.1 Morbakka virulenta | reverse complement strand
TTGAATCTGAGTCAGTTTGGCATGTTGCGTGTGGGTGTAAGGTACTGGCTCAGAAGGAGTACAAGAGGCGACATGATAGGATGGGATTGAGAATATATTGGGAGCTGTGCAAGAAGTATGGGTTGAAATGTGCGGGGAAATGGTTTGAAGAGGTGCCTGACAAAGTTAGAAAGAGTGAAGATGGTAGGTTTGAAGTTTGGTGGGATAGATCAGTGGAGACAATGCAACAGGTGGAATCTAATCGTCCGGATGTTGTTGTTGTTGACCGCACTAAGAAGAGATGGCTGGTTGTAGATTTTGCTGTGCCTTCCGATCGAAATGTGACAGCTAAAGAAGAAGAAAAGATCACTAAATATTCTCCCTTGGCCCAACAAATCCGAAAGTTACATAGTGTATGTACCAGCGTTGTCCCAATCGTCGTGGGAAGCTTAGGAGTGGTGACGAAGCGCTTGGAGCGCAGTTTGAAAGAGTTGGGCATCCCTGATGTCTTGGGTGGACTCCAAACATCTACCATCATTGGAACTACCAACATATTGAGGAAGGTGCTTAACCTCTAAAGCTACTGGTCGGTAGCCGGGGTTAAGTTTTCTCGTCCGGCAGGTGAATACCATCTCCCTGTGCGGGCTGTCATGCTGGACATGAACTTTGTTTATTATTTAAAAACTTTTATCATCTAGCTGATGTAATTGCTGTTATATCTCCTTATTAGGTGAGTCATAACTAATGACCTAGCACTACTAAGGTTTATTCTTCCACTTATTACATTTCTAGTACTCCACTTATCCTTCCTGTTCCTAACAAGGTAGTTTTCTGCATATCCACAATATTATGCTCAATCTTCAGTCTTCGAATCCATTTCCGAAACCCTTTGTTAACACTCCCCAGAGCTCCTATCACAACATGTACCACTTGCACATTTCGCAAGCCCCAGAGTTTTCCTACTTCACTTTTTAAATCTTAGTATTTCTGTATCTACTCTTTTTCTTTCTCTTCTATTCTTTTGTCAGCTGGTACAGCGATATCAATGATAATGCATGTATTTTTTTGTAAGTTTATACAATGTCTGGTCTTCTTGCCTCAATTACATTATCGCATTGTAAATTGATGTCCCACAAAATTTTTACGTTATCATTTTCTATTTACGTTATCGCCCCTTCCGGGAAATCTTCATACCATTTCTCTTTGTGTTCTAAACCATTCTTCCTACATAGGCCCCAGTAAATTCTTCCAGCAACTCCGTCGTGTCTTCTTTCATATTCATTTTGCGCTAGCTTTTCACACTCGCTAATTAAGTGCTGGACACCGTCACCTCTTTTTCCACACATTCTACATATAGGACTGTCCAAAGTTTTATCAATTTGATGTTCAATGTAGCTTGTTCTAATTGCCTGCTCCTGTACGGCAGATATCAGGGTCTCTGCTTCTATTTTCAAGTCGCTTTTTGCTAGCCAATTACAAGCCTTCACTTTATCCAATATATCGGCAGTTTCTCTCACAAACTGGCCATACATATTTTTCCCCAACAATCGTTGTTCACACTCTTCCCGCTTTTGTTTTTTAAATACTTTCTTATCCAGGGTTCCTTCCGTTTGAATGGTCTCGGCTACTTTCATACCTCTTATAAGCGGTTCTTCAGAATTCATAACGTATTGTCCGAGACTCTTCTCTTCTGTTCTTACTACAACTTCTATGCGATTCAAACCTCTGTCACCTTCCTTTCGTCTCATAAAAGGTCTATCAACATCACTTTTTAGATGAAACGCACCATACATCGTCATTGATTTTCTAGTTTTCCTGTCAACTAGAAAATCAATTTTTTTATCTTTTTTCTTGAACCGTTTTGGCTCTACCGACCCATTTACATTCAAATCGCCATGTGCAACACCTTCAACAACTACTCCCAACTGTCACCCAAATAAAATGCAATGCTATTTTACTCTGTCCTTATACAAGCCTCATCTCAATAAACCTCTGCCATAATCGTTCCTGCTTAAGTATAATCTGGACACATCGCTCTTGGACTAGCTCACACTTGGGATTACGATTATTTATGGTAATCTACTTTCTTCTTTGCTGATTCAACTTCATTAGTTCATCTTTTTTTCAACGAATTTTTATTATTAATAGTACTCCTGTACTTTTTAGAAGATTATAACCATGATTATGTAAATTGATATAATAGACAACAGACAGGGAAGGTATCATGGCAATAATTTAAAAACTCGAACTTATTGGGTGTATGGAGGTATTAAGCGAATGTATACAGAAAGTACAGTATATCGACTGACGGGCGAAGAAAATTACCTCTAATTCTTCCATTCTTGTTCTGTATTTGCTTTCTTCTGCTTTGAGTTTTGAGAAAAATCTGCCGATTGCTTCTAATAATTTGCCATGGGACGCAACGTGTTCATCCTCGCGCAGTCTTTCAAATGTATCACATTGTGTTAAAACTGCAACAACATCAGGTGGCAGAGCTGAAGCATGGTCAATTGCAGCATCGCCTTTCCTTTGAGTTTCTCTCTTAGAAGCGGCAACAAGTGCATTGGTACCTACAAAAGAAGCATGTCGATTCAACTAACAAATACGCATATACACGTTTAAGAAAAAAAACAACTTACATATATATATATATATACATACATGTGTGTGTGTACCTACAAATATATAAGGTCACGAAACAGTACTATCTGCCATCCCTTTCCTATAGTAAAGGCCATACCAACTTTTCGTCCAACATTGTGTAGGCTTTGGTATAATTTTTAAAAAAATTAGATATATTAAGATATCCATTTTTTAGCTTCTTTCCTTGTGTTAGTTTTCCATAATTCAGATTATAGCTACCAGTGTAGTAAATTTAAAAGCAGGGTATTCTTCTAGTCTAATAATACTCTATCCTAATTCGACATTAACTGATTAGTTTAAGGAAGTAAACAATATTCCTCAAAAAATATTTAATTCCACTTCCTGTTCAACATTTTTCCACTTAACGTATAAAAATTAGAACTCGACCTGAAGAACATAACTAATTAATACTACAGTCCAATTTACAGCTTGCGTTCCAGGAATATAATCTCATTTACTCATTACGATCAACCTCCTTTATGGCTCCCATTTCACCCCCTCTTTCTTTCGTCCAGTCTAGTATCACTTCTTCATTATTCTACAAGAGATATGAGTTTTTGGTGTCCTTTTGCATGCATTGAAAAATCTGTAAAAAACAATTATGATATATCAATTCTTACCCTCTCCTATTGCATCAAGTCTGTCTTTAACCGTTTGAACAATTACATTCTCATCACTTGTTAATTCCTTCACCAATCCTGCCTCGATGCTTGTCAGTTCTTCCTCCCGATGTCTCTGACGACGCCAATAACTCCTACGGGCAGCAAGCTCTTCCTCAAGCAACTCGACCTAAATAACAACAAGGAATCTCTTCAATAAATAACAAAATAAGTAGAAACCTATTTTTTTTCATCACATTATTACTATTAGATTCAAAGAATGCTGTCACTGAAGACTGAAGTTAAGAGTTGGAGGTCAGTAACGGGCATGGGAATATGACATCTTATACTCAAATTGGTTTAATTTGCCTACCTGTTGAGGAAAAAAACTATTATAAAGTTCAAAAAATTAAATTAATAGACCTTTAATGTACAGAGAAATAAAACATCCTGAAAATATGGACTAATAGGTTGACAAAACACCCCGGACTTACCGCTCCTGGTGGAGGTCGTCGTTTCTTTTGTCTTTGACTTGTGGCAGAAGTTACCGGTTCTGCAGTTCCGATTTCGTAATTATAGCGAATGCCAACAATGGAAGACATCTGTTGCGTTAAAGGATCCACTGTTTTTTCTCCAATCATTATAGGTACAAGGCCCTCTCCATGAGGATCTTCAACTGATCCGCCTAGGGGAAGCAGGTTTCCAGTTTCACGATCTCTTTCTACACTCAGTATTGGAACGTCCAATTCGGAGCCTGAAGGGTCTTTCATGCTTGTTCCCACAAGAATAGGCAACAACTGGCCAGTTGAAGTAAACTCGTACATCCCAGGGCTACCTCCGTTTTCTGACATCATACTAGCCCGTTCTTTTCTCCTCAGTATATCATGCTCATCAAGAAGAAGCCTTGTTTTGACACGTGATCTTGACTTGGAAAGCTCTTTCACAGAATTTTCGTAAATGTTCTCTTCGTGCCTTCCAGAGGATCGAACAGGTCCAGTCAGCGCATCTTTAAAATCTCTGAGATAGTCCAGAACTCTGAACTCATAATACAACTCATTTACATCTAGTAATGCACGGTGGCCTCCAGGTAAGGGATCTAAGTCCCATTCATTAAAGTTTGCTATTCGTACACTTGTCAATTTCATTGGTTTTTTGGACAGACATTCTTCAAAAGAGTCATAAAGTAACATTGGTTTTAGTGGGTCGAAATTAACATGCCCACAAATGGGAATGACATTTCCTGAAACTGGATCAATTGTCGCACCCAAAATTGGAAGTGGTGTTTGTGAATGTGGTTCAGTTGACAATGATCCATATTCGATTGGAATTGGTAATTTAGTTATTGGATCTGTATGACAGCCTCCGATAGGATATGCATTACCTTCGATTTAAAAAGAAAGAAAATTGTAAGTGTACCAACATTGACCGAAGTACTACGTCTTAAGAAAAATAACCGAAAAAGATACTAAATACCAACCTCTAATTAAGAGTGACATCTAAACTGATCAAGTAATTATTAATAAAAACTAGAGTCAAATACATAACTTGTCAACAATTAAGTCACTACCAATTTGGTTTTCCAATGAACTACCATACTTTAAACTAAGGGTTAAAAACCACATGAAGCAACAGGCAGTCATATTAGCAAAGCCATACTTATAATGAAAAAATAACTTTAGAATTGTGAGTTACAAACGGTCGCTCAAAAGGGATTAGAAACAGGGCTTTGACGAGTCATTTCTTCCTGTGGTACAGAAAATCTTGGGCATTTTTAGAAGCTATAACAAAATATATGTCAAATACAACTTTATACTAAACACTATATATTACTACTACTTCCAATCCTTAAAATGTTTATGCCCTGCATGTGGCAGATATTTGTTTTAACTTAGTGGCAATTAAATTTTAGTGGCACAATATCTAACAGAACTAAGCTATTCTTCTAGCAACAAGAGAAAGTACAAAAAGGAAGAACAGGTGGTATAAAAGGAATTACAAAGGGGTTACAAATACCATTACATAAATAGGTAAAAAAAATCAATGTCAATGGTCATAAAATTTATATCTATGGTGGCATGCAATAAAAAAATAGGTCCTGAGACTGATGGAAAAACGTGAGTAGAAAGATAAAATCTACCATCGGTATCTTTTACCTAAAAAATTGATACTGACATGTTACAGTTTAATAAGAAGACAAAATTATACTACTTTACAAATGGTTAAACAGTGGGTTTGAAACGGGGATATTTTACCTGATTCTGGATGGATGGTCATGCCGAGAATTGGTACCGTTACTCCAGTAACTGGATCTATCATTGGCCCATTAAGCTTCATATCACTTCGTTTCTCGAGTGGCGCTAGTTGCGTAACTACGGGAAGCCCTGTATCTGGATTTACTGGATACGGAATATATGGAATAAGTAATTCTCGTGAGTTGGAAGCTTCACCATTTGGACTATCTGTGGTGAACACAAGTCTTGAAGACACTGGGTCATAAGAAACGTTTCCTATAATAAAAAAGATAGAAGCAATTGACAAAAAAGTGACAATCTTTTTACAGCAACAAGTCAATCTCAATGAAAATTACAGAGTTAAATAACGTTCTACTTGGTTCTGTTGGGAACATGGTCAAAGAAGTGTTTAGCAACTGGGGTCAGAAGAGGGTTTGGACAAAAGTTTTTCAAGTATCTGATATATATATATTGTTTACTATCTAGCAAGAGGACTAGAATCCAATAGTTCACAGGTATATATAACATATAGTGAACATATGACAGCCGAGCAGGCCAAAAAAGTTTATTACCAATAAGGAATGATTGTTGTGTGTGTAAGATGCATAATGACTGAGTTGTACAGAAAATTCTACACATAAGTGAGGATTGTTACTAACCAATAAAATTATTACGTAAATTCCGAAACCAATCTTGTGGCCCTTCACATACATATATTCAATTTGTATAAAAACTAATTTTTTTACCTTCAATTGGAAGCAGCCTAGTGGTCACCGGATGAACAAAGAAATCCGGTGGCACATCTTCAACGTTGCCGTCGAAGAGCATCATTTTAACTTCAGTCGAATTGGGCTTTAACAACCCCGTTTTTGGATCAAGAGTAACCACCGCATTTTCAGCAACTGAGCCATCGGGGTTAAGCAAAGCTTCTCTGTGGATGACTTCATCTTTGTTGTCCACTAAAATTGCTCCACAATATTGTCCCAGCAATCCCCATACCCCTCTTCTTTGGGATTCTGCAGTTACTTCAAGGGTTAACGACTGAAGAATAGCATCAATACGACTTCCAGTTCTATATTTAAAAAATATATATATACTTCTTGGCGATTTTTGTCAAATCAAAATATATAAAAGTGTAACAGATCTGTACTTTAAAATTGCCATAGCAATACTAGAACATATACTGCTGGTCACAGATTCTGCTTATCTTGACGAGTTTTTTTCCTTAGACCTGAAGTTATTTTACTACTCTATTACCTTCAATTTATCTCGAAAACATAACCATTTAAGAACCATAAGAACCATTTTTCGAAACGTAGCTCAGAAAAAACATACGACTCATAACATGCTGAAGCTCCTTCTTCCGCTGAGTCCAGAAAGTCAAGAATTTTCAAGATGAAAAATGAAGTTTGAATATTCTGTTCCATTTGTCTTAAATATTCTGTTCCATATTAGCAACAAATGCTGTTGGGGTTTTCTAATTTATCTATATGCAATTTAACTATTAATAAGCATCAGTTAAGAATTCTGCAACAATATCAAGGTCAATAAATGCCTAAAATGAGTAAATCAATATTAAAAGTGATATGTGAGCAGTCTGAGAACAGTATATCATTACATAGACCTACTTGTGTTGTAGATTTTCATCAAATTCCTCATCCATGTCTCCATCTTTACCACCGCTTTCTTGGTAATTTTTAAGTATTCTTACGGTTTCCCTTACACTCGCCATAAAGGTGACCTGATGGCTTTCTCTTGATGTTTCATCATCACCCATGATTTCATGCTGCTTTTTCAGTACTTGCAAAAACTGGAAGCAAAGTTCCTTACGTCTTTCAAGTTCCTCTTCAAGCTACAGGTTTTCAGGTAAAAGAGAATTCTCAGCTATAAACTGTGTAGACGCTAAAAGCCAGACAACAGACACTAACATACTTCGTGATTACAAAAACAATCGTAATGAAAGGTAAATTCCAGTTAGGCCAGATCTGCAATACTCACTAGGAGTATTTTTTTACGTGGCACATACGCGGGAGGTTAAGATGTCGTTTTACGATGGAAGAAATAATTTTAAAACAATGATGTTTTGGGGTAAAATTATCAATAATGCTGATAATAATAGTAATAATAATTGCAATAATAATAGCAAAATAATAATGATGATAATAATAATAATAATAATAATAATAATAATAATAATAATAATAATAATAGTAATAATAATAAATCTCCTGGGTATTGACATGAAACTGCGTTCGTTTGTAAGGTTTCGACGTGGGTGAGTGAGGTTATCCTTTGCCACAACTACCTCCAAGTCACCCTGAAGCAATACGTGTTAGCTGCCCCCGAGATCATAGAGTACTGGGTTGGTATCCGGCGGGGGCTAGTATGTCTCATGGGTAGGGGGGACTCTTTAGCTTTGGTTGGCAAGCCCCTTAGTGATAGTGTCAAGATAAAAAACATCGGTGGCTGTGTACCTTAAAACACAGCCTCTTTTGAGCGTAATGTCAAACCAAATAGTTGAAAACAACGGCATGAATGGGGCTTGAACTTCATCTGATGGTCCCTCGCCCGGCAGGTGTCCCCTGGCAAAGCAGCGGGGGCATGGTCGACATCCTACGTTTGCTAGAATGGAATGGAATAGAGTTAAACCTTGCTGTTATGTAGTGTTATTTTTTAAGTAGACCTATGGAAAAACAGGGATGACCCATTAGAGGATATAGAAAGCGTATGCATGGCATTTGGAAAGGAAGGCAAGAACTTAACGTAACAGATCAAAGATGTGTGATCAAGCGAGAATAATTAGATTAAATGGTTGGGTTTCAGATCTTGAAACAGAGGAGCTTAAACGAAGCGTATTGAGGGATGGAATTGAAGCAGAAAAAATGGAGTGATGGAAGGGGTGATTAAGTAATTGGGAATGCAGGGGGAACGGGTGGAAGAGGAATATGTGATAACTGCTTTGAATTTGAATGATGTGTCAGAAGAGGTTAAAGAAACATTGGACAAACTCAATGAAATTATAAGTGATCTTGACGAAGAAAGTAATGGGTTCAAACGAGTTAACAGGAGAAAATTGAAAGACCATGTACAGAAGGTGAATAGAGTTTTGTCTAACGTTAAAACTGATAACCTCACTGAGACGAATAATTTAATAAAAGCTTGCTCGATTCTCTTCGGTCAAATGGTAGAAGCCCTTTTGAACACGAAATGCTAGGAAAGAACCGTGGTGGAAACGGAGGATACAAGACCCGATCAATGAAATAAGAAGACACATTAGTATTCTTGATAGTGCCAGGAGAAATGAATTGAATAGGTCATGAAAACGTAAGGAATTAGAAAGAAAATATCTTGTAAAGAAGAAAGGATTGGGTACAGTAATAGAGGAGCTCAATTGCAACATATTTTTAATGAAAAACCGAACCCTGATGAAACCATCCTATCTTGGAGTGAACTTTAGGACGTACAAGTTACTCACGATGGAAATGCAGAATGGCTTAAAGAATTAAAGGAAGAGAGAAATGAAATAAAACAAAATGACTTACAAATCACAGTTGAAATGATTACTAAGCAGTGCAAAAAGATGCCTAACTGGTAAAGCCCGGGCCCAGATGGGGTCCAAGGCTATTGGCTTAAGAACCTTAAAGCAATTCGCTAGAGATTTGCAGAGCAAATGAATTAGCTGATAATTAACGGAAATGAAATCACTGACCACGGGGAAAATTTTCTTGTGCCAGAAGGATAATGTGGAAGGGATGGCAGTCAACTATCGACCAATTACTTGTCTACCACTAATGTGGAAATTCCTAGCAGGGATAGTATCAAATTCTTTGTACAGCTTTCTAGAGGTGAATGATAAATTACCAACAGAGCTAAAAGGATGCAGACGAAAAATCAGGGGGACGAAAGAGCAATTGCTTATTGATAAAATGATGATGCTTGGTTAAAAAGAGACATACTGATTTGGGAATAGCCTGGATAGAACACAAGAAAGCTTACGATATGATTCCACACTCGTGGATGTTGGAAACATTAAAAATGGTGAGGGCTACTAGTAGCATTATTAAGTTTTTAAAGAAATCTATGAAGAACTGGAATGCTAACTTAACTTCTTCTAGTGAGTTTTTCGGTAGTGTAAACAACAAACGGCATATTTTTCATGGGAACAGCTTGTGTCCCTACTTTTCGTCATATGCATGATACCAGACGGAATTAAACAATGAGACATTGAAAGTTTCAAACAGGACAATTTTAGAAGACTGAGGTTAGTTTGCAAGAGTAAGCTTTATGGAAGAAAAAAAATTAGGGCAGTGGATACCTGTGAGGTTTCGCTATTGAGATATGGTACAGAAATCTTAGATCGAAAAGTAATTGAGTTAGACGAAATGGACAGGAGGACGAGATAAATACTGACTATTAACTAATAAAGAATTTTATCCAAAAATGACAAAGATCGACGGTATGTTCCCAGGAGTAAAGAAAGAAGAGGATTAATAGGCTGCAACGGGTCTATTAGAGCTAAAGAAAACAACCTTGGTTGGTATGTCAAACGGCAAACTGACCCACTGTTAAATTATATCAAAAGGAATGGAACAGTCCAGGCTGATAGTTCCTTGAAACCTGAAGAGTATAAGAAGAGAGAAAAGAAACACAATCTGAATTCCTGGAAAGACAGGAAAATCTATGGGGAATCTGTTAGAGTATTGGAGGGAAAGGATGTTGAAAATTCTTGGAAGTGGCTAAAGTTGTGTGATTTAAAAAATTGTTTTATGGGAGGCTTGGATAATGTTCAATTTCAACCTCTATTTCATGATTTTTTGAATAATACAGAAATACCGTTAGGTGCTGATGATGAAGCAAATAGTGACAACAACAACGGAGTACATATATCGTGAATAGACTGAAAAAAACATAGAATAGCAAATATTGACAGGTACGAAAAAAGAAAAGGAAAGAGCTTTATGAAACGAATAAAAGGTAGATGCGATATTGAGCATCCAGAATAAAAAACCCAACTTAAAACCTCATTGACAATGCCAAGATATTCAAGAAGGAGGGGTGGGGAAACCAGGCAGGACAAAAAGAATGAAGCAATTCCACCTGTAGTTGTGTGTCAGTTATATAACAATAATGAGGATAACAATAATAACACTAAATACTCTATAACATCAGTCGTTTACAGTGATAGAAGTTAGGCCAAGTGTATTTTGTAGAAAAGTAATGACCTAAAAAACCCGACTGAAACTGTTAAATAATATTCTGGTAGTTAACAATTTACAGCAGTGAAAATGGGGTCTAATTCCATAAACATGTACAAAAGATCAAAGGAAAAGAAAACTCGTAAACAATATTCCATGTACGTCACTGGAGACCTTCCCGAAAACCAAATTTCTCCCTCCATAAATTTGGAATATTGTGTTTGAAGCAAAAACTGTAGTTCAAAGAAAACATATAAAACATAATAAAAATATATGGAAGATAAAAATTCAGCGTTACTTTTGTCGTACATTCCATTAACTTTTACTGTATTAAATATGCCAACTTACCTCAATCCGTTTTCTCTCGAATTCTTGGAGATCTGATTGTGTGGCTAAAGCGGATTTCCCTTTTAAGTTTAATTTGGCTACCCAAAGGCCTTTGAGTGACTCGGTTTGTCCATGTATCTTCTGGTACAGTTGCTTAACCTATAACAGTAACATAAAGAGGCTGGATAAACGAAACATCCATCCATCCATCCATCCATCTACGTATCCATCCATCGATCGACCAATTGATCTATCTATCTATCTATCTATCTATCTATCTATCTATCTATCTATCTATCTATCTATCTATCTATCTATCTATGTATCTATCTATCTATCCATCTATCTATCTATCTATCTATCTATCTATCTATCTATCTATCTCTCTATCTATCTACCTATCTATCTATCTACCTATCTACGTACATATTAGTGTCTATGTATATTGTGAGTATGGAAAAAAGATCTGGTTTGTTAAGTGTATAAGTGTCCCTCCCCCCCCCCCCTCCCCCAACCAATTATAAACTTCAACGTCTCAAAGCAGCTCATTAGAATAATGTAAATTTCTTGCTTTTACAAAATAATAATAATACAAAGCAATCTACCTGATCCTTTTGTCTGGCCAAAGCAGACGTTATCTCGCTTGATTGTTTCGACAGTGTGCTATAAAACTCTTTTGTACTGAAAGCTTCCAGGTCAACCTGCTGATCGTAATCCCAAAATTCGTCCCCGCGTACTTCTTCAGATGAGCCCACAATAGCAAGTTGGCCTAAGTATAAATAGATAAGGAAGAAAAAAACAGGAAAATTACAGACTATTAGTATTAGCTATGCTTAGCTTTTTTGCTTCATAAGCATATATTAAATCAAGTACCAGAGCAGCCTGAACGAAATGCGATGAGTCGCATCACAGTTCAGGTTCGTAACATAGGAAATAACTTAAATATATGCAGTTTTGCCGGGGGTTGCGTCATGCATTCAAAGCTCATGCTAATGCTTTCTAAAGAAAAACAAGTAGAAAGTAAAAATTTGAAATTGATTCGAAATAGTGCTTATGAATTTCACAGCCACCTGTTCTACCAGTTGTGTTATCAATGCCAACTCCCGAACGAAAACATTTTTCGAGCCAGATCTTTCACTTCCTGTTTCCTTTATTGATGACAAAAAAAATTTACATGGTTTCAAAAACACTGTGCGTAATTTCAGTGAGTGGGATCCGCAATTAAATAAATAATTTTAATTAATTAATATTGCAAAGTCTTGCATTTGTAATGTCCAAGCCATTCACTACCCCTTCCGCCTCTTCTCTTTTCCAATATAGTTACAAATAAAATGGATGGGATAATATAAACGAGATCTAATGAAATCAAAATATTGAATAGCTATCGATATCCGAAAAGACAATGTAAATCGAAGTACATTCGAAATGCGATAAAAGTATTAACTTTTAACTGAAACGCTGATATGTAGATATCTGTTATGTGTCAATTAAAATGTCTTAATGTAACACTCCTTAAATTTAATAAAGTAAAACTGACCAAGAAAAACAGATCGAAGAAGGTGTGGTAACGAAAAAGGTGTGGTAACGCCTTTTTCTAAGTAAAAAGTCTTAAATACATTGACTGAATCGAAAATCAAAGAAATTTATTAAGAAGACAGACCGGACAGAAATGAATACATTTTCCCACATCAAAAGGCAATTATCAGAAAGGATCTAACAAGTGATTCTACTCACACTGCAAAAAGGCTATTTAGGTATTCCAAGCACGATAAATTTACGCTACATATCCTAATAAGGGTGGTTAAAATTGCACAAGTTGTAATTATATACTGAAAACCTTTTAAACACGTCAGATAGGATCATCTTACCGTAAAGTATTTTCTCAAAAATCTGTACAAAATCTAGGATCCTATCAAATGACTGGGGTAAAGTCATTTCATACAAACAAAAATTGCCGTTAAATGTTTTGTGTTGTAAAACGGAATAAAACGCAGAAAATAATTTACTTAGAAGAAAAAAGTGAAACACAGTTTCTCAACAAATTAATGTCGTTTCCTTCCAAGTGTATTGGCGTAAATTCATATACAAGGGACAAATTGCAATAAATCTAAACACATTATAGCTGTTAATTTGTTTTATTGGGGAAGAAGGATGAAGGGAGATGTAAAACAGTTATATTGTAGAATATTCTCTAATTTTCGTATAAATGTAAGCATTTGTAATCACTTACAATCAGTCAGTTTTCCGTTCAATAAAAGTAAAAAATACATTAAATATTCGCTATTTCACTGTGCAACTTATAGTTTCGTAGCAAATCAAAATGTAATTAGGATGTGGATTTATATATTTGGCTGACTCAATGAACAAGCCTTCTCCAGAATTTATCAAAATATGTAAACACAAATAATATACATACCCTCTGGTGGTTCATCCTGTTCTCTACCCTCTGTAACTGGTCGATTATTACCAATAGACTCATATCCTTCCATGATAAGTTTTTGTCGATGGTACTTTTTCAAGGGGTGAACAGTGGATCCTTTTGATGAGTAGTCATCGAAATTGCATTTGGCTGCAGTCTTGCGGTATTTGGGATCCAAAAAGAATGATTTCAACCAGCCGTATTTTCTAAATAATGCCTTTAAAAAATAAAAGATATGTACAATACAGCAACATACAATTCTATAAATAGATAAAAAATCTAAAGGAAACGTACCACAGATTACAATATAATAATGTAAAGCCACCGTGGAGAAAGAAGTTGTCTTTTTTCCCCATATAATTATGGGCCAAAATAAATATCACCATCAAATATATTCATCTTGACGAAATAATGTAATACAAACTTATGCTTTTTTCGCTCGTTTTAGATGGCGTTACGCTCCAACCATATTATTTCGCTGAATTTTGTGCCGCATTAATTACACTTATCTCAGATTTGCGTCTATAGTTAACGACTGTCACTTGATGCAGCTAAAGATGCCTCTACTCAGCTTTGATGCAGGTAGAGCTTTTAGTTTGAGGGGTTACAATACATAAAAAAACAGGAAACAATCAGAAAAATAAATTATTGACATTAAGTGTACAAAAAAGAGAGCGTTTGTTACTCAGCCTGCATTGTAATTTATCTCCCCTACCAGATTTCGGTGCCACGTTATTAAGCAGACATCTGAGCAATCCAGTCTTTTTGACTGAGCTATTCTTCTCTAGGATCCCCGTCATTAAACAATTCATTAAAATAAAAACATAAAAGGTTAACCATTTACAACTGCAACGATTTCTTTTTGAGGCAATGAACATATCCACAAAATAACGAGGTCAAAAAAAAATTTTTAATTCAAATTAAAGGTGAGTATTTTGAGAGTACAAAGCGGAGAAAACAAGGAATTTTATGTTGTTTCGAGTTGATTCTCCATTGAGAAGAAGTCACTGCCTACTACGAATAAAATTCATTACAAATCAATTCCAATACCTCCATTATTAGAAAAGGAAAAACCCCTCAGAATCCAAGACCTCAGTGATGGGCACATGCCCAATACCAGGAAAATGTGGTAATGTCAGAATTTAACAACAAACTTTGATTTACAAGATAGTAATGTACATTTCTTTTTGCGGCCTTACTCCAAAGCAAAGAATAAACTATTTGCTACTCCTGTCCACCATAAAAAACTTCTGGCACGAACATCTGTTGTCCAATTAACATTATTTTTCAAGCACGATAGGTTTCAATACGTTACGGTATAGCTACATTGTAAGTAAACGTCCCGTTGCTTAACTGCCAATATGTTTCGTGTCTCAGACTTGGCTATAATATTTACCGATTGATGCTTTTGTATTGTGATATTTTAAACATACGTGGTAAGGACACTTGTAAACAGTCGAGAGCCCATCTAATTTATCGCTTCTGTTATTACATTAAAGACTGCAGAAAGACAAGGCTTACAACAACAGCAAGGGAGCTTATATACGGTTGTTTCCACTGTATTATGGGAAAGCTATCTTTTTAGTGCCCTTGAAAAATCAATTCTATCAACGCTACCTTTCTTGATTGTTGAATGTCTTATACAATTGAAACACTGACTTGTTGCTCTTTCACGCTGCTTATAAACAAGAGATTTCCCTTGAATGTATTTTATTTGGCCAACGTATACGTATCGAAATAAAAATGCATTTAAGCCACATATTTTCGTTTTGACATCACTGCAAAAGCTAAAATGATTACCTATGTTAAGTGTATTCAAATTCCCCTAAACAAGTGGTCAAGAAATAATTGCTCATATTTTTCGTGTCTAAGATTTACTCTTTGCTCACGTGGAGGCCACCGTAACAAGACAGGTGTCTTTGGCCTCCTTAAAAATCGATTTTAACATTCTATAGGTTAACTCTGAGAACTTACCAGTGCAAATGCTAACAGAATAACGACAAGCAAAAAGCAGGCTAGCATAATGCCAATAAGAACCCAGTCTGGTATAATTAATATGCTCGAATCGATAGCTATTCCGTTTTGGATAACAGATCTTGGTGTGGTTGGAAAGAATGGGCCACTTTCAGCACAGCGACCGCCTTCTGCCATAACACGAATATACTACGAAAAGGCAAATCAAAAAAATATTTTATCTGTTAATATGGTACCTTTGATACAAATAAAGAAGTCAATTATCTAGTAGAAATTGCACCTTTCAAACAATGGAAAGATGGCGTATTATTGCTACTTGACACAAACAATAAAAAAAAAGGTTTAAATAGTCTAAAAAGACCAAAGTTTGAAAACTGCATATTAGTTTTTAGGTGCACCAAAATGTTAGCAAAGCAATATTCATCACAAAATAACTAAAATTAAAGCGAGTACTTACGAATCAAATAACCTTCAAATCCGCATCATTCGGCGTACTAAGCTGCGTTCTATTTCCTAAGCATTTTGTAGAGTTCACCTTTTCCGTACTATATTATTTTTTATTAATATTCCATAACACCCCTCAGTGGATTAGTATCTAGTTACCCAAAATATTCGGTGTGCATTAATGTCATTCAAAATATATCAACTGGTTTAAATCCGCGTTGATTAAGCCTGGCGGTAAATAGGTTTTTATAAACAAAGCATACGCTTTTATTTCTGATCAAAACGTAAAGTACATTTTGCGTAAACGGCAGAACCAAACTTCAGGTTTACTTAAATGTTTTAGTTTTCTTAAATTACCTAAAAAAATGTGGACTAAGATCATTACAAACTGACAAGAAAGAGTATTCGAACGGTTTCTTAATTTATACATTTATTATTTCCTAACTGTAAAGCGGTTATTTTCAAATTAAGTATGAAAAGTTAAAAATGATACGTGAACCCTTAAGTTAACGAAGTCAAACGGTACCACGTTCTCAAAGTTGTGGAAGATGTAATTAATACAGTGGATAGAAAAACACATCGAAAAACGACAAAACCCATACAAAAAGGCTTGTATTGGAACGAAAAACTTCTCTGTGCGAGTTTTATTTCCTGCGAAAATATTCTGCAATTATCAAAATTATAGCCATAATCATCACAATAATCATCATTATCATAATCAATAGCATAGTTGGTATCGATTGTTGCCAAGGTTATCATCACTGCCACCACCAAAATCATCATCATCATACTTCCATGGCAAATACCATTTTCATTACGAAACTTTGCAATGTTCTCATCAAAATCAATACCACCATTTCCTTGATCATCACTACCAACTGCACTCTCATTGTTATCATTAAAAACCTCTACAACATAAAAAACTACTAACCATTACAGCTTCAGCAACTAACAGTTCATTTCTCAATATTTTCTATCTTGCCAAGTTATAGCTTAAAGTAAAGAGCTTACTGCGCTCCACGCAAAGTTACCTAATCACTTGAGAAAATCAACTTACCATCTTTGAGTTACTAGTAGCGCTCGTTGTAAACACGTAAACACCGGCTTCTCTAAAGGCAAAAGCAAAAAGTGAATAATTCGTTTTCATTTGTCGATGTTTTTCTGCCAAGTCCGTGAAAGCTCCATAGTCAAAGTTAGGGTTTGTGTTGTATAGATTGTCGGTATCGTACACTGGGAAAAAATCGTTACTGACGGTGAATAGCATCTGCTCTCCGAAGGTTAGACATACTGTAGGATTTGTGATCCCTTTGAGGTTAGGTTGTTGCGCTGTAACTGCCAAAAGACTTCGCCGTCTTCTTGAAACAACCGGAGCTGCCGTAGCATTCGGTGTTGATATGTTAGTGATTGCATTGGCATCAAAAGTAGCAGCAAGAAAATCAGCTGGAGGATCGTAAGCACAAGTAAAACCCCCATCTATTTCATAGGAAAAGAGAGGAGAAAAATTTTTACCACATTACCAAAAAAGGTGTGCTGAAAACAAACTCTAATGCGAATAAATGTCCAAGTAACCATTCGGAATTCACAACTTATTGCACCAGGTTTTTCTATTTATGAGCGAATGCTTTGGGCCTTTTTACACGCAGTTCTCCTTTCATGATGTGAATATTGCGCAAAAACCAATACAGTGAAAAAGAAATAACAGTCTCAGTAACGGTGGTTTAGTTGATAATGATAAGAACACCAAGGATGCTCTTTGCCATAAGGGACCAATGTTAAGAAAAGTAGTAACTGAAAGAAACATCCATATTACGCGGGTCAATCACCTCTTTGCCGCTTATAACAATACTACGAAAATATCAATAACTGTTCACAATATTCAATATTTCAAATGAAAAGATAATAAAAATTCCATATAGCTGTCTAATGAGTTTTTTCCCCTCGTTTTCATGTTGTGGAGGCTGTTGCTTATGTCATATTCAGAGAAACATCTTTAAAAGTCTGCATTATGAAACCATAAACAACTAAGGCATGTCAAAAATACCAAACACCATGTCTTTCCAAGCAGATGGATTGTGTTTATGGTATATTTCACGCAAAGACCCTGTGATAAAAGTTTCATAGTGATGTACTTTGATTTTTATCCAAAATTGAATATTAAGTAAAAGGAAGTTTCATATGTCCGGAAAAGGAAATCAAAGTATATTCATGCTGTCAGCATCAAAATAAGCTGAGAAATTGCTTTAAAATTTTTACCTGCCACACGGCAGTAACTAATTGGATGCTCCGATTCATCAAGAATGGTGCACTTATCCTTTGAAAATGCACTTGCGAAATTCGGTATCGACTTCACTTGCTGGTAAGTCCATTCTTTCTGCAAAATAAAAATGTAAAAGTATCGCACATCATACTGATTATCGACAGAAATTTGCACTCTCTTACCTTAAGACTCCAAGAAAAGTGTAAATTTTAACTAAAAGAAACATAAAAGACAAACAGTATGCTAAAAACTTTATTTAACTACTTTTTAATTCCTGAATAAACATTTGACTAAAACTGCTTCGGGGGGGGGGGGGCAGACAAGGGGCTGGAGACATAACCATTTTAAGTCGATCAGATTATGAAGAATTCCCACTCTACTGCCACCAGAAACGAAATTGAATACCTTATACTGAGCTCAAATAAACACCATTGCCAAAGTCACAGAAAACAGATAGGCAGAAAAACGGGCTTGAAATCAGCAAGAAATTTCAAATACTGAATGATACACCCGTGCGAAAACAAGCCTATCATTATTACAACCCAATTTTTCAAATTAATGGAACTACAGTTTAGAAAATTTTCTTCTTCGATATCGTATCCAACACCAGACATCCACAGTCGCCGTGTCCACACAGTGCTGAGGAGAAAAGGGAACGAGATCTTTACCCACAGACGTAGAAAATTGATTCTAATTCACATCTAGGGAAATGTACACCGTGGGAAATGTGTCACACATTACTGCAACTTCAAACCAATTTTAGTGCTGCAGTAATCTACTCTTACCTTGCTTCCATCAGGATAAGTGACCGCAACAACCGGCGGATCTTTGCATACAAATGCAACACGTAGTTTCTGTTTCAATCTGCAATCTCTATTGCATACTTGATCAAGCTCCTCAACCTGAAAATCGCAACCACAACAAACAATAATTACAGCGTAATAATCCACCGTTACGGAAGGCAACAGAATAATACTACACTATAACATATATCTATAATATATATATAATTTATATAAAATAATATGTATATTATATATCTATAATGTATCTCCCTATTTGCTAAAAGAAACTAAACTGAACTCGTCCACTTTCAATATTTATCTAAATGTCTTATCCAGTGCCTGCTTGCATTTCTTTAAGATGTACGCCAGCAGTATGGCATTTTCATAGCTGGATCCTTCTAATGTCTATTCCTTTCTATTAAAGATAAAGATAGCAGGATTTTGTCCTCTGTTCTAGGGATTAACTGCTGTTCAAACAGGAGAGATAAAGTATGGGGATACTTTCACCAAACGTGCCCAGCACCCCTTCAAGGTGAGCTATAGAGCTTCTTCTAGTTGTTTGTATAATTTTTCTTCATCTTTACCTAACGTCTCCTCAACCAAAACGGATTTTCTTGGGGGAGGGGGGTTATATCCCCCACGAGTTGAATTACTACTCCTCAAATCAGTTTCTTTCTTTCCAGGTCATGAATTTCTTCTGTTGTAAGAAGAGTAACGAATCACTCATTCTGTCTATGAGTCTTTTAATCAATCTGGCACTATCAGCCTTTAATTCCAAATATCTTTCACTTACACACCAAGCCTTCATTGGAATTCGGCTTTTCTGTTTTCAGCAACAGCAAAATCTCTCTTATTGATATCTTCTAATTACCTTTTCAAATGAGTCTCACCCTTATCAAGGCTAGAAACTGCACAAAAACACATACGTTTACAAATTACTTGATATTCAATAAATTAAAGATATTAAATTATATCAAACAGCATCGACGACTCTGTAACCTAAAACCGATACAAACGCAATAAGATCGGCCACTATTAACGAAGAAACAAGCTAGACACAGTACTTTTAGGAACGTAACAGAGATTCCAATGGTCTAACACTAGAGCATTACTCCAGAAAAAAAATTACTTTTATAAGCATGAATCCTAAAATTCGTACACTTCTTTTCTTTTCCTTAAAACTTGTCAAAACCTAATCCTGGCTTATTTCTAAGTATCCAAACAGAACAGAAGACGAAAATCTGCAACCACATTCTCTAAAACTTCCCCCGTTAGCTCTCCTTGAAGTTCAAGAAACTGCAGGTAACGTCTTACTTATTTGCAAGAAATAATGACAGTTTGGTTACACGTAAGCTTTTCAGGCAATTAAAAAACTTAAAGAAATGCAAAATATTATCCATCTTCTCTTGACGCTGGATCGGTTCACTTGCAATGCGTACCGTAGTATGTTATAACAAATATTTAAACTGCAAATGAAATTAATTATTTAAATGGTATTAGCATTTGGCACAATTTTGACGTCGTTTTTAATTTCTGCCTTTTTTGTCTTTCAAGATCCATTTTTCTAGCTCTTTTGTTTGGACGGTACCTTTTCAAGTGTCTTTGTTGGTTGACAGAAGAAATTCTTGGCCGGATAGCCTTTGCCCTGACGCTAATCTATTATTACAAAGCTTTGTCTGGACAGGGAAATGAAGCCGGTTACTTTTGGTTACAATAAAATTCAAAGCCTCTGTTCTTTTTTGTATTTCCCTTTTTTTCCTTCGTTCCCTGTTGTATGAAATATATCGAAAAACCCTCTATAACATGGGCGTATCACGGAATTAAAATGCCTTGGTTTTAAGGCCAGAGGAACTGTACTACATTGTGACTGCATTTAAAAACACACGGAAAAGCTTAGCTTGTCCAGAGTAAGCTCAATAGGGACAGACACTACGTAAAAAGCACGTTACTTTAGAAGCAAAAATATAGAGGAGACGCAACCGTAAATAAAATTCGTTCTGGAGTAAAGATCGTAAAAAAACACTTTGCATATTGCAACTGAACTAAATTACTTTTTTTATCACTTACTAAACACAGACATAATCCAAGAGTCCGATCATAACCAACGAATTTTCCTCCGCATTCCTGAAAAAATATAAAAAACAAATAGAAAAGACTTGTATCACTTGCTAACAAATAAAATAAACATGCACTCATTTACCTTAACTAAGGTTGTTTCTAAGACTTCAAACTGCACAAGGTTATCTTCATGTTTGAATTGATGGTAATTAATACGTACTACTTCTACAACAGTTAGCCCAATTACTATATCTTAGTTTAGGCAATAATTGATAAATTTCCAAATAATCCATACCATAATACTTGGTTCTTTCTTTCCACATAGTATATATATTCCACTCTATGTGCTTTCAGGATCAAAGGTCGAACACTACATATCTCTGACCTTGATAAGGATATATTTTCATACAAGAATAAATGAAGTGTTGGTTACACAACCGTACAGAAACATTACGAGAAAAAATTCAAGCTATTAAATTCATTCATCAACCGGAAAGAAAATGCGCTTCCTGGCTAATGTAACATTAATGGGCAGAAATTTCCAGGTAGAACTGTACAGAATTTGAGAATTTCGAAACCGATTTTATCATTTTGTGCTATTTTGGAAACTGTCACATTTTTCTCTAACCACTGCCGACTTAAAAAATTTAGTTTTGGGCAACATAGCATCATGCTTTCTTCTTTTTGATAACCGCGTTTAAAAGCGATTGTTGTCACACATTACATAATTCCAATACGTTGTTGCTGTTCCTCTCAATATCAACATCTTTTGGATCTATTAAATGATGAGTAAATACTATGAATCATGAATTGATGACTTACCCCATTGCATTTTGTATTCCACTTGTCGGGTGTTAGGCAATTTCCAATTTGATCTCGATCAGTTCCAGCCGGACAAATGGCATAGAGGTTAAGCACACATTGTTGGTTTCTGTCTGCAGTTTCCTTGAACCCTTGTTTGCATCGGCAAGTTCTGTCACTTGGCTAATTGGGAGAAATATGAAAAATCTTATTTGAAAAAAATAGGAGAAATACAAAAAACAAAGACTGTAGGCTTAAGAGTTAAACTGTTATCCTACAAAGTAAAGTAATGGACTACACTTTTTTTCTCGAATGACAAGCACATACCTCAGTGAAAAAAAGGCGCCTTTACAAAAGAAAATAAATGGCGACTTAACAAAAAGATATCTAAATACAACAGATGAAAAGGATAAACAGGATACAAAAACAGTAACTATAGAGATGACGAGCATGATGGTACAAGTTTCGACAAAGATAATAATGATAAAAATTACATTGGTCATGGTGACAATGACTCTGCAATGAGTGATACTGGTAAATCAATTGAATTACTGTTGTTTTTTGTAACCGAATGTGTTACTATTGGTGTTGCCTAAGGCCGTTGTAAGGCAATGATAATGAAGATAATAATTCTAATAATAGATATAGTCCGATATGACCTAAGCTCTTATATATATATGAATTTTTAAAAAACAAAATTACAATAACGTGCCGATGATGACCCTTTTTTTAACTGTGTGAGACAAAAAAAGTCTAAAACAGAAAACCAACATTTGAAAAGTCCTTTTACATACCAAATATACTCTGTTTAATCCAGTACATTCACAAGTTGTCATTCCTTGTAGGCGCTGAGTAGCTTGTGCACCACACTGAAGACAGGCTGATTGTGCTGGTAGATGATTAAAGTGGTCAACAGGGCACAGTGTACAATAGGCTTCCGTCGACGCATAATTATTTGGGTTAAATCTGCCAGCTGGGCAACGTCGTGGATAAATGTCACCGGAAAGGCAATAATATCCAGGGGGGCAAGGGTATGACTTGGTAAAATTAAAACCGTGCAGGGTTTGATTTAGTCGTGGACTATCTGTCGTTGCACCTTAAACGGAAAAGAAAGGAGGCCAGTGAAATCAAACATTAAGGCAATGGTCCTGGGTGTACTTACCATCGGAGTTTCCAATTTACTAGCATAAAAAAATGTCTTACGACAATGTTAGTGAATACAGTGACGTCAAACTACATGGAAAAAAGCTTGATCTCTGCAAAGGCAAGGAGAACGGTATTTCAGGAGGAAACAGCCCTTAAAATAGACTAGAACCTCAAAGTTGTACTACCTGGTTTTATCTAAACACCGACAGACTTGGACATCAGAAGGGAGGAAATAAAAATCAACGCAAAAGTGTCAGAGTCGAGGTTAAAATGATTTGAATAAATAGAAGTGGAGATGAAAAAACCATTAAGCTTACATACTTGGCAGAAAAGTGTAATGTCGCATTGAAAATTAATTATTATCTCTTGTAAAGCACTTGCCGCCAACCCTTAAACCCCATACCTTCCCATATTGCCATGCCTCTTTTCTACATGATAGGTAAGACGGTCTTTGAATATCTTACGTCTGTAACTATATGTTTCTTTTGTCATTTTTCAAGCCTTGTTTTACAGTCAGCGATGGCAAAGAATAATAAATTGTATCCATCATATTCCTTTCAAAGAAGAAGTCAAATTTCATGCTGAAACTCATGTATATTTTCTATCAAAGTCTTAGAAGCACAAAGATGATGCTGTTTCATTTAACTGGTATATTTAGCTAATAAAACCAGCAATTTTTAACGAGGAAGAATTTTTCACGTATTAAGTATATGCGAACGGCACATTTAAATCTCCACATCTTTCTCTCCCTCATTTTAGCAGAAAGAAAACCTGAACTTTGTTCGCCTATTCCTTTATCTGCTGAAACTCTGGCTTCATAAACCTCAGTACTAAAGTGCTGATCAAAAAGTGAAAAAAGGAGAAAAAACTTATTTCTAAACTTAATTATGTTCCTGTGATGTGATCCATGGCAGTTGGTGGATACTGGAACACTAATTTTAGTTTAATACACACCATATACATTGAGGTAGCTACATAATCCAACATTGCCTCTTCTTAAAAAAGCCATCAAAATGACGGGTAAAATGACGAGGTAGGACTGGTTATATTAAAGAATTGCCTACGTTATTCCAAACAAATGTTTTATAACAAAATTTAATCAAGACTTGTACTATTGTGTACGTTTATGCATGTTTTTTAATATCATACCTTCTTTACAGATGACCCCAGCTTTACATCGTGTACACACTGAACGATCCGGTACACCCCCATAATACCCTGGCTTACAAATTTCACAGGTATCACTCATCTTGTGTCGCAAGGCTCCTTCTTTTTCCTTGTATCCTGATGATAGATATTAAACAAAGAAATGTCAATATGTCAAATGTCAATACCAAATAGTCTAAATTCAATGATTTCAAAAAATTAACAACAAAAGGAGGCGTATTGTAAAACAACCACTACAGTCTGGCACTACGTCCATATTATTAAGTCTAACAACTGTGCATCACTTCTAATACAACAACAAAATATTTCCGAAAAAGCCCGCACTACGTTTCCCTTTTCTCTGGTAAACTATGACGGTAGCTCTTAAAATTATAGGTTTTGCGTTGTGCTAAGTGTAACCTATAGAATTCTTAACATCACCTTACACGGTACCAGTATCATAGTGACATGAAACGATGGCAATAAGATTATTGCCACTCTCTTAAAAACCTTTTTTAAAGTCTATTTATCGTCTGCAAGTGCCCTAAATCTCTTACCAGGCAGCAAAATACTATTTTGAAAAAAGCAAGTATAAGTGAAGGCATGGGTGCTGTTTGAAAAATAATATACAAAATTTCAAGAAAAACAAATTTTGCGCTTAAATTTACTACTCATCATGATTAACTTCCATTCAATGCAAGAGAAAACCATACTAACATAACAGTACACATACCAAGAGGGCATATCATGGGGAAGATGGCACCTGATCTGTTAACTGTGCAGTTGTCATTTCCTGAACAGTAGTGTCCTCGTGGGCATGGTACTTTTTGTCCAGTTGCATTTGGGCAATAAAATCCACTTGGACAAGGTATCCTAAGCTTTGTATCCGGGCAATAGTACCCACGCTGGCACCAATTCGGAATGATTGTTCCATTCGGGCAATACATTCCATTTTCACATTGTTTAAGTGCTACCGAGCCATTAAGCGGACAATAGTATCCAGCAGGGCAGGTATAGCATTCGTCTACAGAACTTGCAGACGAGCTATTTCTGAATGTTCCAGCTGGGCACGGTTGAGGCTTTAAAGTTCCTTCTTCACAATAGTGGCCCACTGGGCAAGGAGTCTGGGAATAGTCAGCAGTACCTTAAGTAAAACAAGGAGACAAAAATAGTCAACAGTCTTGCCAAACTTTGATACACCTATTACTCCATTGTTTCATGCAATTGTACTTAACACCAATATACCCAACACTAAATTAAAAATACCGATATTTCTTTTCTACCAAAAATGGAAGAAATGGCTGCCGTGTTATTGCAACCACCATAAGCAATACATGAATTATGGCATCTAAAATTACTGACACTACTAACAATACCAGAGCAAAAAATAACATCCGTCGATGATCAAGGGCAGCCACGACTCAAAAATGACAAAAAAAATTTTCAATTAATGGTCAACATAATTAGTGAAGTTACCATTCGATGTGCCGACCCTGTCAATCTGACACTTAGATAAAGGTGATACCCAAAACAAATATATAGCCATAAAAAACCTTGGATTATACGTAACAATTTAATTAAAAATCACGTACCACGTACACAAGTGAAATAAAACTGTCTATATTTCAAAATATTAGCTTCCTGAATAAAGTTCATGTAGCAAGTCGTAGTGGATGGGATTCACTGCTAGATTTTTCGGTGCTCCTTGTAAAACCAAGATGTATCTGGTGATCAAAAGGGCCGTTGGAAGAAGTTCTCGGCGATGAAAGCATTTTGCAAAAAGATAACGCCTAAATCGCGCCGGTACACACAACCCTGTAACGATGTTTGTGTCAACATCTTGTGCCTATCACCTTGTTGTATTCTGCCAATCATTTTTTTCCAATGGATACCTAGCTCAAGGTGATTTACGAAAGTCTATTTTTAACTACCCTTGCTGCATACTTATTTTATCCTCTGTTTTTCAACAATATAATTCCAAGTCTAACAAAGTCTTCTCATAAATAAAAAAATCCCCAACTTGCGATTTAACCTGAGGTCGTAAACTCGTTTACAATCGTAAGATAGGTTAGGTAAAGCCAAAAATTGTACTTACGAGCTAATCATCTCAGTGCAAAAAAAAAAATTAACAAAAACTACCTCGACAAACGAATCTAGCAAGTCATTAAAAATCGGAGGATAAGATTTATTGGGCAAGTCTTAAGATGTAAGCGAAACCATGTCAAAAAATTGGCCATACTATGGCAATCAAATAGTAAATGCAAAATAAAACGACGAAAACAAAAGTGGAAACGTACATTCCACAAAGATGTTATAAATTAACCATGCTCTATCGCAATGCCGATGCAACATTATACCTAAATACTTACATATCAATATCTGAATACCTTTATGGGGATGGCATGCAATTTACAACTGTTGATATTGGTAAGCAACAAAGACATAAATTCTCAGAGCTAAAACTGGTGATCGGTCATAAGTCAGCCAATGCCCAGGACTAAATACAGAACGTGCCCGATGAAATTGTAGTAAATTACAGGGCTTTGTCCTATTACTCCGTCAAGCAATGATACAGGAATTTCATCCAAAACTTGCTTTAAAAATTGAAACTGACTGTCATATGATAAATTTTCGGGAAAAAGTTGATTTTATGACAGTGAAAGGCAAACAGTTCCATCAATCAATATTACACGATGTTTTTGTCTCTTACATCTTCTAAACCCAATGGTCCATCCGTATTTACTTACCATAATTTCGCTAAAGTTTCCCTAAAAACATATCCGGCAAAATAAACATTTCTGGACCACCTTTTCATGCCATTTGAAACTTCTAAATTAAGTGGGCGATAATGTGAATCACCAACAAGGATAGAGCACATTAAATGCTATTTAAAAAAACGAAGCTACAATTAGAAAAGAAGTTAAAAATGACCAAAATCAAATATAATATTAAGGAAAACTATTGTCCTTGAGATTGTAGGTATGAAGAAAACCAGAAATCGCATGAACAAGAATTAAATGTGATCACTTTTACAATTTTTATATATAGAAGCTTGATACCGTAGTTAAAAAACAACTCGATAATTTTGGCAAACACTTGTAGTATAAAAATATGTAGCTAAGTCCATTCGATCCTCACCTTCCTGGGAACACCAATATCCCTTGGGACAAGCCTTGCAAAAGAACTCGTCACTTGCTTTTGTGACATTATTGTAAGTCCCAAGACGGCACTTCTGTCTAGTACTGTTGTAGGGGCAAAAGTGTCCTCTTTCACATGGTTGAGGTACAGTGTTTTCATCCGTACAAAAGAAGCCACCGGGGCATAATTGACAATCTAGTACACTTCTGCTTCCTTCTTTGTCAATAACCAATCCTTTCGGACACTTGAATTTTGAAGTAGCACCTGCTGGACAATAATACCCGATGGGGCACTTAATTCCATTCAAACCATTTGTGGGCCAAGGTATTGGGCTTCCCCGATAACACAGATATCCAGCACTACAGTTCCCTGCTATCTGGCCAAACTGACAAAATTTTCCAACTGGACAGGGCGTGCACTGGTTTGGTTCAGACAATCCACTGACATTGACTTCGGTATACGTTCCATTAGGGCAAGGGGTTGGGACCACTGTTCCATTGGCACAGAAAGAATTTGAAGGGCATGGTACTGGAACCGATGTATTTCCTGCACAATATTTGCCAGCTGGGCAAGAAATACAAAACCAGAAACCGTCCGAGCTTTGATAAGTTCCTGGAGGGCAACCTAGTGGAATAGATGTTCCATTTTCACAGTAATGGCCCTTCGGACAAGGATAGAGACCTGGCTGAGAATTAACAATTTTGGCACTTTCTGGGCAATAATAACCTTGAAGGCACAACCCAGTGGGTGAAGACAATCCTGGTGTTTCACAAAAGCTTCCTGGATCACAAGGAGAGCAATCATACAAACTGGGAGCACCTTCAGTTTTTCTGATTGTACCAGGTGGGCATTTAGTCGCATTAGTTGTCCCATTTTCACAATAATGGCCAGCAGGGCAAGGGCCATTTATACCATCATTTGGCTTTGCTATCTGTGCTCTTGTTTTACATAAATAGCCTGCTGCGCAAGGTCCAGCAGGGTTTTTCTTGCCCTCGCCTTCACAATACATGCCAGGTGGGCATGCCCGGCAAGCACTCGGATTTGATGCATTGTATTCAGGTTGATATGTACCAGCCATGCAGGGAGTGCCAGTTTTAGTTGATGTTCCATTTGTACAAAAATACCCAGGAGGGCAAGGGCTTGGAACTATTGTGCCATACTCTGAGCAAGTATAACCGGCGGTACAGAATTGGCAGGCGGCAAGTCCAACTACAGGAGCAAAATACCCTTTACCGCAAGGTGTTTCTTTGTGAGCGCCTGCCAAGCAATAGTGACCAAGTGGGCATATATATCCACCTTCTGTAAGATTTGCAGGTTTTGGTGACACGGACCCTACAAAGAAACAAGACGGAAAATTCAATAAATTTTTCATTTTCTTACTATTCGAATTTATTTCACACAAAATCATCTTTACTTTAACCTGGTACAATGTACAGTGGGTACCTTGTGCTACAATACCGGTACCTTTTCGTATATTTGTTATGGTAATACTAGGTAGCGGTCAAACCTGCAAATGTAAACGCCTCGGAAACATGCCAATCTAATGTGCTTGGCGATAGTGTTACAGGTTTTCAACGGACTCTGGTGATTAATTCAATAATAAATTTTACTCTACATTCACGAGCTGTCACTTCTAGGTGCGCTGTTGTTTTGTTCGAAGGAAGAAAGAGTAATAGATTCGAGAAAGTTGGTACCAAAGACAATGGTTTAGATCAGACTTTTAAACTGTCAAGTTACTTCTTCTTCTTTCGTATGACTTCTCTACACATCCATCATCTGAAGCCATTGCTGTACCTCATTACTCAGTGGCTGCTCTTTCAGCGCTCTGGCGCCACCAGGTGGTTTGAAGGTGGCACAGTCATTGATTATGTGTTTTGCAGTTTGGTAGCTTTCTCCGTATCGGCATGAGGGGCTGCTGGACAGTCCGATCTTGTGCTGCCAGCTACCAAAGTTACCATAGCCTGACCTCAGCCTGTTGAAATTTACCCAGCTCTTTCTTGGGAGCTTGTGCCCAGCCGGGTGGACACTTAGTGCGGGGACATAGTCTCGTAGTGGGGGTGGTTGTATGCTCCCATTCATCTAACCATCTTACGGCTTGCCAGACCGCTAGGGGTAGCCCATCTGCTTTGTGCTTTATCGCTCTGAGTTGTAGAGGGAGAGGGTTTCTATTACGGAGCCGTTTGGTGTTGAGGTTTTCGCTCCCAAGTTCATGCAAAGAGAGAGAGAGAGAGAGAGAGAGAGAGGGAGAGAGAGAGAGAGAGAGAGAGAGAGAGAGAGAGAGAGAGAGAGAGAGAGAGGAGTGGGAGAGAGAGAGAGAGAGGCGGATAATGAACATAATAAAAAGAAGAATCAGGACTTGGAGTATATTCTGAGAGGGGACGAAATGGAGGAGCAACTGTCGACGGAGAAAAATGAAGGTAAAACGAGCAAAGGAAAACAAAGGAATGGTTTTATAACTAGCTTAAAAACACATCAAACTTATCAAAAATGATGGGTAAGTACTTCGGGCAAGGGAAGACCAAAAAAGATGGTAGGTTATGATCGCAAATGTCTTCGACGGGAAAGGCAACTATAAAAAGTGGAAGAAGATAAAGAAGACAGTAATAGGCAGAGCTTTTTATTGCTAGTCTGTTCTATTGTTTTTCGTCAATATATCACTGAATTCACGCATCAGTATCGTGCAAGAGTGGTGAGATGTTTGTGAATAGGATGCTCAAAGCCTTGCATGCTGGATTCAAGTCCTCACACAGTGGCCAATTGGACTAAAACCAAGTTAATAATTTGGTCGGATAACCTTAATTTCAATCATCATGGGCTGATTAAACAGCTAACATGCTAAATGATATCTAAATCACACGCAAAATACAGAACTAGACTAAAAAAATATTATTCAAGTAATGGATCTCAATTATAAAAAAAAATTGGTGGAAAATAAGAACTGGGCTGAATTGTGTTTCATCAGTGGAAAAGACATGCGTTGCCATCTGCTATTGTCAGCTAACCTTTTCGAGCTACGTTGGTAATCAATTCAGTCTAATGTAATTATCCATTTGAAACAATAGTATTGGTTCGATCCCAGCTTACTTAAACTTCTATTTTCTACTTCTTTTTCTTTATGAATAAAAATTAAAAAAGCACTAAAATGTTACAGTCCTAAAGCTATTAAAACACATCTTTCAAAATAAGTTTCTTTCAACAAATTTAAATAAATCAGTAGAAAGCAAAATTTTTAGGACTCAACCCTCAATGTGGGAAAAGGAGCTTTTAAAGAAGTCGAAATCAAAGTTGAAAAAAAAAGATGTCTTGTCGAGAAATAACTGGGTGCTACCGATTAAATTACTACGAAAAACAGAATGAAGACACTTTGTCCAAAGACCATAAGAAAAACAATCAAAATACTGCTCTAAAAAGTGAGGAAGAAAATAAATAGCAAAAAAATGATCGGTGTTTTTTATAGTATATTACAAGGCATTAAAGTTATAGTATCTATTAATATAACGCGAAAAAACTTTGAAAAGGTAAAGTAAAATACCTGATACACATATAAAACCAGGGCTGCAGTCTTTCTCTTCAACAATCGGTCCTGCATCGGGATCACACCATTTCCCACGGCTACAAGGTTTACAGTCGTCTTTATCTTTGTTTCCGGTGGTCTTTGCAAAGGATCCGCGTGGGCATGGTTCTGGACTCGATGATCCTGTTATACAATAATGGCCAAGTGGGCATATTGTTTCTGGGGGATTTGGTCTGTTGGCAGATCCGTTGCAGAAGTATCCGGCCATACAGAGGTTTTCTGGAGAACTTAGTCCTTTCTGTTGGCAATAGAACCTATTGAACATAAATTATGAATAAAAGTGAAAGACAGTGTAGCGATTAAGATTAAAAGTCAAGATTCAGTGTACGGCGTTCCAAATAACCTTTTGGAAACGACTCGCTAAAAATTACTGAATATTAGCATTAGAGATTACCGAACATCCGCCAAGAATTCGATTTTTCACTGTTAAGGTACAAGGCAATAAACAACTCTTTGCGTCAATGACTACTTCAAACAATCGGAAATCAAACTGCAAGAAAAACGGCGGAGATCCATAAAGCAAAAACGCATCACAAAAACACGAAAGGAAAAGACAACAGAAATGTAACAAAATAATGTATTTAGCATATTCTGATAAAGCAATATGGTATAACCACCACCATCTATAACAGATTAAATTCTTCAAAATGGCTGATCTGTGTTACAGAAACAAATGTGTCTATGTCATTCGTAGAGGCTTTTTTTGTTTCCTTAATTCTTTTTCTTTACTTTGTTTTCGACTCGTATTTTCGCTAGGGCACAAAAAGGAATTTACACACGCCAAAATATTTTGTAAGAACTTGGCTTTTAGAAGTTTATTTAAAACCAAAATATGTAAGTAAGGGGGTACTGTTAGTTTATTTACAAAAATTCTACACGTGATCCTCTGCAACGGTCTAAGTTTGATATTAGGCAGGTTAAGGTCCGGTACGAGTACGAGTTTTCAAGTGCGGAACTTATCCTCGCACTTTATGTAGGAATTACCATAAGAACTCGAACTAACAGCTGTCATTCTGGACGACTTTGATGAAAAATATCGTCGTGGACTGAACGCATTGGAACATTGGTTTGAGTAGCATTCCGTTCACATATTTGGAAATCTTCAAAGGATGTCTGGACAAAAGGTAAGCAAGCAACGAGAGTTTTTTGCTTGGAAAGGGAACACGATATAAGTCCTATAAGAGAACTGCTCATTGTAGAACAATATATTCACAAAGCGATGGGAAGTGTATGGAGACTTATCGGGATGAACTTAAATAATATGGAAAACCCGAAGTTTAAAGTAACAACTAGAACTGTTAAAGGTAGGTTTTCAAAACTGTCAGGAAACTTTAGGAAAACTGAGAGAAGAAGTAAGGGTCTCGGCTGTTTTGAAACAGATATCTAAACACTACAAAGGATCGGTAAGAGTACCAATTCGACTTTTAAACTTTTCGGAGGTGTGGTGGGAGGGGGGCACTCATACTGGTATCTATACCTCTTTATTGTATAGGTAAGAGGTAACATGACTGCTGCTAATAGAAACCAATGATTTTCCGTAACAATAAGCAATACATGTCAAAGGTTCCTTCTGATCATAAAAAAGAAAACCAAAGCTTCCAGAAGCGCTGTATTATCAAAGAATACCTTCAAACAAAAAATCAAACAATAGTAATGGTGACCTTATCCAACGACCTTGATATAAAAGAAGAAAAGGATAAAAGCAACACAAGTGGTTGAGAACAACCGTTGTAGAAATAACACCAGCAAAACTAGTTTTGGGTATAAAATTGATAAAAGTAAGGCTGTGGGTTAACTGGCAGGATTAACTAACTCATTTTATGCTACTTACCGTGGTGGGCATGGGTCACAGTCTGAAGATTTAGTAAGTCCTGTCCTATTTGACCAAGTTCCAGGGAAACATCCAAACTCTTTAGCATATCTTGTTCCTTTTGGGCAGAAATAACCTGGAGGGCACTGTCTTCCAGCCAACGATGTCACAGCATTGACTGTATTGTCACAGTAATAACCTTCTCGGCAAGTCGTGCATATAGATTGCCCTTTGTTTTCTTGAAAAGTACCGTTACGACATCTTTGTGGCAAAGGATAACCAGCCTTACACTCATGTCCTTCCGGGCAAATATATAAAGAGGGAGTACTACTTAACTGCCCCGGTGGGCAATAATAATTTGCAGCACATATACCGTTTGGTGACGACAAACCGACAGTAGAGCATACCTTGCCTGCGGTGCAATTTAGACATTGAGTTATGGAGGAGCTTCCTTTTGATGGCAAATATGTACCAGCCGGGCAAGGAGAAGAATATTTGCTTTTGCTGCCACAATAATGGCCGCTTAAGCATATCATTTCGGTTGCTAAGAGCGATCCGTTCGGGCAGAAATAGCCCGGATTACAATTGGCCACTGGATACGACAGACCTTCTACATCACAGTACATTCCTGCGATGCATTTCAGCATCTTTTCTGATCCTCTTGGGCAGTAAAATCGTGGTTGACATTTATATAATGCAGGTCTTGGAGATGATTGTGAAATCGGGCAATACCATCCTGGGTCACATGTATTTGTAGGCTTAGCATTGCCCATGCCCTGGCAGTAATACCCTCCTAAGCAAGCCAGGCAACTTGTTATATTCATCATTTTCTCCTTGGAATTAAATGTTCCTGCAGGGCAAGGATACTGGTACGGTGTCTTTGTACCCTGTGGGCAATAATGTCCGACAGGGCAGGGGTATAGTGTAAATTCTGCCGTTGCATTAGGGCAATAGTATCCAGCTGGACAGGTTAAGCATATTCCTGCCCCTTTGTTGATAGCATAAGTTCCGGGCAAACAAGCTGAAAGCAAAAAAATTTAAAAGTATTTCCAAAAATTGTAAAATTCAGCAGAAAATTGACTGAAGGCAAAGTAATTACATCAAACGCAGCCACAGTGGTGTAGCATTGGATGTTTCTGATGTTATTGTTACACAAATTCATTGAGGAGGCAAACAGACAAAGCGTGAAATAAGGGAAATAATGCTAACAGAGGACAAAGCAGAAACAGCAAAAACATGCAGATGGGGACAGGAAATGGAGACACATATGAGATTGGAAGAAAAGGCATAAAATGAAAAAAGTTATAAAAGAGAAAAAAGATGGGTAAAGTAACGTAAAGAAGGAAATGAGGAACGGGGAAAAGGGAGAGGAAGGGCTAATGGAATAAAGAGATAACATGGATTGCGGCAGAGAGGTAGAAGGGCATAAGGGGGTTAAAGTGGCTAATCGAAATCAACAGAATGAACAAAAGACAGATGAAGGGGGCAGGTGCACGTGCCCACTTTATTTTAATAATATTAAAGATACCTGTACGGACACTGGTAAGATGCCTTTTTCAAAATGTTGCCTCAAAAGTATTGCAATAACTCTAGATAACACGTCAAAATACTTACATCAGAAACGACACCAATGAGAAGCACTGTTAATGAATACATAATCAACATATGTGCATGGAAGTTGTAAGCTATTTGGTTAAACAAAATACTGAAGAGGCATGAGTAAGACCCACTACCGCAGAAAACTAACCAAGGCACCGAGTATAGATTTCCAATTCCCAGGTATAAAAATTAATGAGTCACGCAAGTAAAAATACTTATATACAAACTGAAAAAAAATCACCCACAGGTCAAGGCAAACTCCTGCCAAGGGGCTTAACAAATTCCAACAACAAGACTTGGCAAATAATAGTTTTTGGGGTTAACAAAATTCAGTTACATGAACTAACAAACTCTAGTAACAGGGCTGAACAAAATCCACCAATTGGGATTAATAATATTTATTTACAGGCCTTAGCATACACCAGCTTTAAGTCTTAAAATACTTTAGGAAGAGCACTAAAACACTCAAGATAGGCAATTAGCACACACAAGCTACATGATATAACAAACTCCAACTGAATTCTTTCACAAACTTTAGCTACAAGGCCCAACAAAATTGAGCCCCTTCCCCGAACAAGTTTTCTTACGAATTAATACATATGATATGTAAATCTTTCATCAGTAGCAATTTCACAAAAACAAAAGATGACAACAAATACAAACGTATCATCCCTTGAAAATACCACATGAAGAAATAAAAAACAAGCTTCATAAATTACATTGGTACACTGTACACACAGTGACTATATTCAATGATAAGGTGTGAAAAAACTTCAATATATCCTACCATGGTAAGTTGAGCTCCCAGTTGGACAGAAGTGTCCTGTAGGGCACTTTCCTCCGACGCTCAAATGATTAAATGCTGCCGGGCAATGTGTCAAGTTTGTAAAAGTAGGATCTTTGGTATCAGACCCAAGAACACAGTAATATCCTTCAGAACAATTTCCGGATGGTGCCGTAAGATTAAAGCCATCACAATACTTCCCTGGCGGGCAAGGTATGCAGTCTCTTTCAGCAACCAGTCCCAGTTTGTTGCTGTAAGTTCCACGTGGGCAACGCCTCCAATTCCACGCTGTCCCAGAAGGGCAGTAGTATCCCGCCGGGCACTTAATAATTCCTGATAATTTAGTACCTTGAATAAAGAAGACAATATGTAAACATAATTAAAGTTTTAGTTGATGGACTTCCAAAGCCCCTGCATAATGTCTCATCTATGAAGACTTAACAATGGTTCTGTTTTAATATTCTGGAGCTATAGTAGGCCAACAAATACATAAGAATGACTTAAAATGACATTAACGAACCTAAAGGATCAAGACATTTAACTTAAAATAACTATTAAGTGTTTTCTTTCTTTCTCCTAAATTTCATGTCATAAATATAATCAAACTGTCAGATGTAAATCCATTATTCCATGGATAGATAAACAAATTAAAAAACCCAGCTAAAATTGAACAAATAAAAAAGCAACAGATGGGCTGAAAAAAACCCCAAAAAACAATTGTCAAAACCGGCTGGCATTAAAAAACAAAGGATTTCTACAAATGATATTGATGAATCCAACATGACATTAACAGTATCCGGCACGCAATGAACCTGTGGAGACAAAATTTCAAAAATATTGTAGCCTGGGGCGTTCTTTGGTTTAATATTTTGGACAGTAATGTGTAAGTACCAGTAAACTGTTTTTTTACATGATTTTGAATTCGACAAAGCAATAACACAGCAAGACAGTTACATAGTGCCGATCAACAGACTCATTAGTGTAGTTTGTGAAACTTATAATACTTTGTCTCTATTTTCCCAAACGATTAAGGGCCAGGAATGATTAGAGTTCACGTTTCATCCCTCGTAAGTTCACATACCACATGGATGACCTACAGAATGAATATTTTCAAACAACATACCTGGAACAACAAACTGGGAAACACAGTATCGTCCAGGAAGGCAAATTGAACAGTTATAGGCTCCTTCCCAGGATGTGTATGTTCCATCAGGGCAGTTTTCTGGAACAGCATTGCCTCCAGGACAAAACTGTGCAGAGGGACAAATTACTTCTTTATAACTTGTGCTTCCGTTCGGGCAATAATATCTGTAATGATACCAATTAGAAAAAGTTTTAAATACTGTTAAAAAATAACCATCTGCATCTAACTTTGCAATAGGTACACTCTTGTGATTTAAAAAATTAACTGTGAAAATAAATTTTCAAACATTGGCAAAATGCTTTTCGCGTGTACACGTGCGTGAAGATGTCAACGTACCCTGGAAAATAAAAATACCGAATATTTCTTTCGTTAATATCTATCATCCACAAGACAAAGGCGTCGATCATCAACAAATATTCTCCTTCTGGTAAGTTTAAAAACTTAAATGAAAAAAAGCATTTGTTATGAACTTACTATCAATCATAGAGGAACAACTTAAGGACAGACGTCCTTAATTGGAATGTGTTTCTAGGCGAACAGCTATTACAAAATGGGTCAAAAAAATCTATACGTTTCTTACCCTGGTGAACAAGGTCCTGTAGATTTGGTGAGCTTTTTCGATGCACAGTAAAAACCTTCGGGGCATGGAGGGCACTGACTGATTTGTGTCAGTTTGGTAGCATTGGATGCTGTTCCAATCGGGCATTCTTGCGGAAACTCGCTTTGTATTTCGCAGTAGTGTCCTTCTGGGCAAGGAACCTCTGTCTGATGTTGTGAGCCAACAGGGCAGTAATAACCAGGAGAACATGGGCCAACAATCGCAGATAAACCGGTTGAGTTGCAAAATGAACCACCGGTGCAGTTAAAACAATCTGAAAATTTCTTACCCAAAACAACAGGTCGGAACGTTCTCACTGGACACTGTATTGGCTCAACAGTACCTGATGATGAGAAAAGCAAAATGTTTTGTTTTCGAATTGTGGCTAAATTAACGCTAATCTAAGAAAGAACAGGACCTTTCGTCTCCTTAAACGTAATAATGGTGCAAATACAAATGACAACAAGAAAACTAACTTAAACGTAATGTGCAAATCGTGTATGTACCAAATACATTTATAACATCCCGTGTATTTACCTTCTCAGCTTACTTTTAAAGAAAACAAATCATGAAAGCGATGTTACTTTCGTTAATTCACTATTTGAAACTATCAGAGAGCAGATAAGCAAATGTGTAGTACTGGAGCTTGAAAAAAATAGAATACCAGGTGACAGAAAGGAGGCCTCTATCTTAGAATAGCATCATACAGATGAAATCCTATATTAAAAACTCCATGTTTTGGTATCTGGTAATTACTGTGGTAATCAGCTAAAAAAATGGCTATGAAAATAAGCTCTGGGAAAACAAGGACTGATAACGGAACAGATCTTCTGTGTCACAGTTATAATTCTACTTCTAATTTGTGGTCAGTAAAAAAACCCTCTAGTTTCGAGAAATATCAAAATGCTATTTCTTATACAAAAAGTAAACCGAGTTCAAATAGCTTTCTCCTCTCTCCAACTTATTTATAATTTTCAATGTAATGTAGGGCAAAGAAATAAAGCAAGACGTTTGACATATGGTACAATTAAATATATGACGTATATTACTACGACATTATCGTGGATTCTGGAGTTTATTGTGAAGTATTCTCCTTGTTTTTCTTAAATTCTCTTAACTGCATATCTTAACATATTTGTACCAGAACAAATGCCAAAAAAATTCAACTGATCGTAGGGTATTTCATGAAAAACAGGGTTTATAATTACTAGTCAATATTCTTGGAGCAATTGTGTTTACTAGTTGAAGCTTATGCCATGCGTCGTTCTCGGTTTCAAATTGTATTAAGGTGAAGCAATAATAAACGAAAGTGCTCATTCATTTTACTTTTCTTCGGAAGAAACAGTCAACATTGCACCGAGATGAAAAGTGTCAATCATCCACTCCATGCTCCGGGTCTGGAAAAGCGGTCTGTTGTGACTTGTTGTTGAGAATTTTAAAAACTAGTTTAACTAATTGTATTGACTCTAGAAAAGACCTTACTTTCCCAAAAGAGTGCCTGGTGCGATCATTTAATTCTAAAAATCAACAGGGGATACCTAAATGGATGGATGCACCCATTTAAAGCAAAAATTAGAATTATGAGGGTCAAGAAACATTGCAATTGGATGTAGTAGATGAAAACAGAGTAAATTTTTTCAGGCATAAAAATTTTTGTATGGAAATACTTTATTTTTTGTTTTAACGTCATTTCCCCCAGTAACTGTGCTCAGACGACGTCCATAAGAGGGACTTGGTTGTGGTGGTGAGGAATTTCTTAACCGGATGCCCTCTTTCTGACGCCAACCAATGGCTTTTTCTTGTGTAAAGTTCTAAAGTCTTTTGGGTCGCTCGGAAAATCGAGCCCAAAAGTTTCTGGTTACAGTGCAACTGACTGGACTAACCATTAGGCCAAGGCTCCTCTTCAGATATCAAGTGATATCAAGTGCATCTGTGCTTTTTTAATGAGCCTCCAAATTCAATTTCTTCTTCTTAGCTTTCTATACTTACTGTTTCTAGTTGATGGTTTTCCATCAAAATAAATGTGAATATAATCCGTTTTAAAACTCTTTTAAAAACTCTCTAAATTATGTGGGCATAATTTAGTCTTCGATTCCTTTAAAATAATTTAATAAAAATAGTAACAAACAACGACATAAAAAAGTGTTAAAAAACTGCATTTCATACTATACCTTCTGGGCAATAATGTCCTGATGGGCATTTGTCTCCGATTTGTCCAAAAACAGGAGAAGTAATATTGATGCCGATTCGGCAATAATACCCGGGTGAACAAAGTGTTGAAGGATTTCTGAGTCCATAAGTATCACAAGCGAACCCGCCAGTACATGGTATGCAGTCAGACTCTCGTTGTCCTTTTGTGCGATTTAAGAACGTCCCTGGGGGACAAGGATATTGATTGTAGAACTTTGTTCCATATGGGCAGTAAAATCCTTCTGGGCAATTGTGAGGTGTTACAACTGGATTAAAAGTAGCATTACAGTAATACCCAGCAGGGCAACCTTTACAGGTCCACTGACCAACTTCATCTTGGTATGTTCCTGAAGGGCAAGGCTTTTGAAACGGGCTCTGGGCAGGGCAGTAAAAGCCACGTTCGCAGGTTAATTGGGAGTCATTTTGTGCACCGGAAATACAGTAGTGGCCCTGTTTGCAAGGGCCGCTTGGCTCTGGTAGGCTATTACCACCGCAATACATTCCAGGAGTACAAGTTTGGCAATCCGTTTTATTTCTGTGCGAGAAATCACAATTAAAATAAATGCTGAATCATAGAGCAAAATAAGTACATTAAAGTCGAGCCAGGCAAAGTAAATACAATAAAAAACAACACCGTCTGTGATTCTAGTGGTAATAAAGACTTTATCAAACTCATACTGGTTAGAACTTGTTAAAGTGCCAATAATTGGGTTGGTAAGGGAGTTTTGTTTGCAAAATGTTATGTAGGTATCTTGAAATACCTGTTGTGTTAACGCTGTACCAAAAAGTACAAGAGTCAAATAAAGGCTCGCTTTTTAATAAATGTTATGAGAAACTATATCGAGTAATCTACACTTATGTTAATTTATAAAATTTCATAATTTTGTGTTCTGGGTATGGTTGAAGGAGGGAAGACATTATTTCAGAAAGTCAAGGTCAAATGGGAAGACAAGTATTTTTTTACCACATCAGTACTTTCTGCCACTGCAGGAATATTTCAAGGCAAATGTACTCGTATAATATACAAACAAATAGACAGACAGACAGACTGACAGACACACACACATACACACATATATTTATATATATATATATATTAGATGTAGATATACTATTTTTATGTATAAAAAAACCTATTATTTCATGTAACTAAATTATACGGCTCTTTTCTTAAGCACTATCTATGCAGATATATACGAGTTAGTATCTGCATGGAGGGTGCATAGAGAATGCTAACCTAACCTAACCTTCATATATATATATATATATATATATATATATATATATATATATATATATATATATATATATATATATATATATATGTTTGATCTAAACAGGTGATATGTTTTTATACCATACAACAACAAAAGAATAGAAGACGTCAAAAAATAGTGTTTGGGAAATGAGTATTATCACTCACACGTTGCCAGTAGAATTCAAAAATGTTCCGATTGGGCAAGGAGAAGGTGTTACAGATCCCCTAGTGCAGTAAAATCCTTTGGGGCATCTGCTTCCAGTGGTTCCATCTGTAGGATCAGCTTTAGACGCGGCCGAAGTGCAAAAATATCCCTCCTNTATATATATATATATATATATATATATATATATATATATATATATATATATATATATATATGTTTGATCTAAACAGGTGATATGTTTTTATACCATACAACAACAAAAGAATAGAAGACGTCAAAAAATAGTGTTTGGGAAATGAGTATTATCACTCACACGTTGCCAGTAGAATTCAAAAATGTTCCGATTGGGCAAGGAGAAGGTGTTACAGATCCCCTAGTGCAGTAAAATCCTTTGGGGCATCTGCTTCCAGTGGTTCCATCTGTAGGATCAGCTTTAGACGCGGCCGAAGTGCAAAAATATCCCTCCTTACACTCAAAGGTAGGTGAAGCAAGACCACTGCGTTCGCAGTAGTAACCACCACTGCAGGCTATCTTGTTAGATGATCCATTTGGGCAGTAGTATCCTTTCGGACAGAGTACCATCGTTGAGTTTGAAGCACCTCCTGTGCAGTAATACCCTTGCGAACACTCGGCTGTCTCTTTAGTATTTCCAAATCCTTCACAGTACTTTCCTGAAGAGCAAGCAATACATGCTGAAGCATTAGTCTGTCGTGTGTGGGGGTTAAATGTCCCTGGCCAACACTTGTACTGGTAACCATGAGTAGTATTCACTGGGCAATAGTGTCCTTTCGGACAAGGATATGGATGGTAATCTGACGAATTAGCAGGGCAGTAGTACCCAGGTATACATGATTTACAGTGCGTTTGGCCTTCCTGATTTTGGAAGCTTCCAGACGGACATCCAATAGGTGTCTTCGTACCTGGCGGGCAGTATGTCCCCTGAGGACAAACCCCACCAAAACCTAGAGAAATAAAAGTAAAGGGAAAAATTAAACTAAGTGTACGCAAAATGACCGTCTGAGAGTAACAGATAAAAATCAAAAGTAATGCAAAAGAAAAAAATCTAATAGCCTTAACCGATATGCGCACAGTCCGATGTCAGAATCCCTTGAAATCATCGAGAACACTCATGCTCTACGTACTGCCATACACTTTTTCTAGGGCACTTCTAAGCACGCTGGGGAGCTCCTGAAGAATTTTGACGCCGCATACTCAACAAATTGGCTTAAAATGCTTTTTAGAAAGGAGCTCCTCATAAAATTAAAAGAGTTGAGAACATGGCAATAACAGGACATCTATTAATGTTCTGCTTTTCACCAGCACATTAATAGTGACTTCCCTTAAAACTAGGGATGTCCAACCAAGTCATTGTGTGTGTTACGGGAAACATTGTACAAGTGCTAACAAACACAGCCAGTCTGTGCCTTGGGTGTGGTTATGAAACTTGTAAAAGTTGTGGTTGTGTTTTTAATGCTTCTCGTCAATTCAATTATGTTAGTATTTTTAAATTCCTGTAATACAATAGGTATTAAGTTTCAATGTATTAATCTAAGTAATTCAAGTTCTAAATACAATACTTCATCTTTATGCCTCCATCCCATTACATTTAAAGTATCTTACAAAAATGTACTTATTCGCAAAGCTAATATTCTTAACTTGGTGTGCGCAGAGATTCAGGAGTAAGTTAAATGTAACTGTAAGTGTATGTAAAAAGTATTGAGGTTGGAGAAGAATAAACGAATTGATTTAGGTATAAAAAATGTTGAAATGAATGATAAAATGAATAGTAAGAAAATGAATAGTAAGAAAATGAATTACGGAATGATGGAGAATGCGAGTTAAATCACTTAAATGAATTAACAGAGGAAAAAAGTGACTGACTGGTTGAGTGCCTTAACATGATACCAAATTTAATACCCCACCCGAACTTGTAAGCTACAGTAGTAGTCATCGTGTAAACATAAATTGTTTTTTTGTTAATATCAATCAAGAAGGTGTATGTATATTGTTTTCTAGACTTTATGCTGTCTTAATATATATAAAAAAATTACGAGGAAAACCAAATCAGATGCCTTTCAATTTTCAAATCAAATTCCGTCCAACAAATTCAAACGTTGCGACATTTTATATCCGGGTTAACTTTGGTTTAATCAGCGTAGGTGACGATTTGTCCTCATATTAATGGTTTTTCTGAATAGTCATGAAATGATAACTTGTTAAACATCTAGTGGCAAAACTGGTATGACCAATAAGCTAAAAAATCTTATTCGATACAAAATCATGTAATCCAATATATGCCCACTAAAGGACCTGGAGTTAAATCAACCAATAATCTAATTTAGGTGATTTTTTTTCATGAGGTTCCGAGTTTTAATATTAAAGAAATCGCCTATTTACAAAATACGTAACTCGTATTTTCAATAATGGCATTAAAAAAAAAACCAGGTTTAAATTGGGTATTTAAGAAAGTAAAGTGTAGTATTTTACCTGTATGAAGTCCGAGGTGAGAACAATTTGTTGTAAGAGTGGTGCCATTTTCCGAATTGACAGGATTTGGTCTGTCGACTCCTGATATACAGTAATGGCCACCTGAACAAAGCCCTTGATATTCTGTGGAATGTAGCCTGCCACAGAATTTCCCAGGAGGGCAATCTTTGCATTGCTTCTCCAAGTACAGTCCTGTGTCATTGCTGTAAGTCCCAAAGGGGCAAGGTTTCCAATCAAGTCCAGTTCCTTGTGGGCAATAATATCCTCGTGGGCAAACAGAAAATCCTGAGTAAGGGTTAGCTGTTAGATTAATGGGAAGGCAAAAATACCCATTTGGGCACATTTCACAAGTCCATGCTCTAGTATAATTTGTATAAGTTCCGGCAGCACATTCCTTTGGTGTAGCACTTCCTAATATAAGAACAAAGACATTATTGCTGGAATTATTATTGCACAATGCTTAATCATATTAAATAATAATGATGATGATAATCACGACGAAAATAATATGGAAATTACTTCCCCTGTCATGACGCTGAGGCATATAGACAATTTGGTAAGAACAGGTAAAAGGTGGAGAATGCCTGAAGGGTAAGGCAAGGAAGAAAAATCTTTGTTATGTCTTTTTATTCACGTGACCCTCGATCCCACCAGCTGCCACATTGCTGTACAACTCAGCTGCGAGTAGCATTAAGGTATAATTAATTCTTCGTCCTCTTTTTGCAAATAGTTGCAAAGTTGGATCTTTTTGTGTATGTTTGTAGGATTTAAAAGATAAAATCTCGCTTTAAGTTACCCGCTTTTGTCAAAAACCAAGGAGACTGCGTCAAAGACCTAACAATGGACTGAAGATGGAAATGGAGTTCTGCGGTAAGGAGGAGTGAACAACCAAAATATTAATGGAAAAAGTCAACGTCTGCACCAAGCATTTTGTTTCTGGCAAACCTGCTGTAAATTGGGACAAGTTTATCGTTGACTGAGTCCCGCTATTGAACTAAAGCTATTCAAAAATAAAACGTAGGCCCAGTGACCCCGAGCACGAAGATGACGGGGCACAGCGAACCAGAGTCACAAGTAAATGAAAGCTCTAAAGTTAACAGAAAGAACCCACTTTTAAGTTGAAATGCCTAAAACGAATCCGGATGCCCCGTACAAAAAATTAATTTTCTTATTGAGATTTAAACCAGTAGCAAGTTGTGAACACCCAGACCCTTTTTGTAACGTAACATCAGATAGCTTTACGACCAACATGAATTTCAAAGAGGCGTCTGATAGCTGAAAGAGAATCAAACACAAACTAATGAACTTGACTATATCACGACGAAAAAACCACCACAGCAAAAAAAATTTGAACAGCGCTATTTCAGTAATGGTGATGCAAAAGTGAGTTTTTATAATGGGTTGCCATCAAATGGCATTCTAATTACACTCATCTTTGTGTCTAAGAGTTTAAAGTCGTTCTAATAAAGCTTACACTAAATGTGTTTTCCTTATACTTTGTTTATCGTTTTAAAGCTTTATGATCAGTTTCACGAATATTTATTTTGTGGAAATCGTTAACATGTAAACATATATATGCAAGTAAAATACACCTGTATAGGGCTAATTACTCGTGTGCGATATGTAAACATAAATAAAACGAATGAGTTGGAAAATTCAAATAAACCCATTAAGTATCGGGAACACGGAAATAAACAAATGTTTCCGTGTGCCTTCTGCATTGCCACTAAGAGCACCCCAAACAAGGTCGTAAAATGAAATAGGCTGCAACAAACGGTAAGCTGTAAACATATTTGTATACAAAGGGATAAAAGAAATACATAAGCATGTATCTATACAAACTTTTATGGGCATCCGCAATATTACCAAACGTCCACAATATATTAAAGACAAAAGTGTCATATATGAAAATATCAGGGATGAGTAGTCGTGTTGCAGGTTAAAATAAAGCTAGTGAGTAAAGAAAAGGTTTTACCTGTAGGGCAATGAAGTCCAATCGGACAGTCAACAGCATTGTCTATGCTGGATCCAACTGGGCAATAGAATCCTTGGCGACACGGTCCGGAGGGAGATGACAAACCACTTTCACCACAGAATCGCCCAGCAGTACAATTCGTACATTGCAATTTTTTCCATAATTGTGTATTATTAGAGAAGGTGCCAGCAGGGCAGTGTTGTGGTGCTGAACTACCTTCTGGGCAGTAGTACCCTGACGGGCAAATTATCTGGGTCCTGCTGACAGATCCATTGGGACAGTAAAAGCCTTCTTTGCATAAGCCAGTAGTGTTGTATTTACCAGGTGTATCACAGTAGCTTCCAGAGGGGCATAATGTACATTGGTTTGACGCAGCAAGTTTTTTCGATAAACCAAGGGTTCCCATAGGGCATTTCTGGGGTTCTGCAGTTCCTTTTGGGCAAAAATGACCAAGTGGACACTCATTTGCATTCATGCCTTCTTTTGGCGTGGATGTCTTTGCACCTGAATAGATGAAAAATCAAATTCCTTAATATCAATTAAATAAACTAAATAAAAAATTTTAATTAGATATAAAAAAGAAAAGAGTTGTCCCACTAAAACAATCCATACTCCCAACCATTGCATAATAGCAATGAAACTCGAAAAATCCATTTGCTTTACATAAAATTTTGAAAAATAAACCAGGCCTAGAACAGAAAGATCCCATTTAGAATGATATCCGCAGTATTATATCTACAGTATTTTATCCACAGGCACTTAATTCTCTAGCTGCAACAACAATCAACTTAAAACTATAATTTACAAAACCTAAAGTTTAAATCCTTCTTAAATCTTACGCCACCCTTCTTTCCCCTCAAAAACAAAATACAAAAAAGATAACAGCGTGAGCAATAAACTAATCTCTTTGGAATTTTGACCAAAAGCCCGCAAACAAAAATATATTATGGCTAAGAGTCTAATGGGGTACATATAGCGTTATGTAACAATGAGAGCCTGGTCGCTTGACTGTATGTTCTCCTCCCTTAGAAAGACCTGAGCTACTTTAGGGATACGGTCACAGATATCGACATAAGACAACTTATGTTCGTAATATTAAAGTGAGACCGAAGTTTTTACAAAACGAAAGCAACACAGCGATATGCAAACAAGACGCCTCATAAAGATAAGTGCATGTTGCTCAATAGAAGATGTCCTTCTATAAGGTTTTACGGACAGGGCACGAAAGGCCTCAGTCATTCTTAAGCATGTTTATTTAATGAATATCTTACCTGATTTGCAGTAGTATCCCAAATCACATTTTGTATTTGGATAAGTTAGTCCTTGTTGACCACAGTAATAACCACCAAGGCATTGTGCACACTGATCTTGCCGTGACCTACCAGTTACATTATTGAAGGTTCCAAGTGTACAAGGAAATTCAAACGAATGGCGAGTACCATTTGGACAAAAGTAACCCTGTGGGCAAATGTAGCTAGTGTAATTAACTACTGGAATGGGTGCTGCGTTACAATAAAATCCTGGTGGGCAGGTCTTGCAGGCAGACTGTGTTCTCTGATCTTGATAGGTCCCTGATGGGCAAGGCTCTGGAAAGCCTTTTCCTCCGACACAGTAATACCCTTCTGGACATGTCATTTCGGTTCTTGACTTGGCTCCAGTTGGACAATAATATCCACTAGAGCAGTCTCCGACGGGTTCCGGAAGGCCACTGCCATTGCAGTATTTGCCCGAATCGCAAGACTTACAGAAAGAGTTGTCTGATGCTTTTTTGCTGTCTAGATATGTGCCTGGCAGGCATGGTATCTGAAATTTTGTACCAGATGGGCAGTAGTGACCTCTATCACATTGTGCTGCCGTATTTATACTTGAACCTAAAACACAAAAGTATCCAGCCGAACAGTTACCCGTTGGTTTTTCCAGTCCATCAGTGGCACAATACATCCCGATGGTACAGGGTGACGGCTTACTGGATCCTGGCGGGCAGTACTGTCCAGCACGGCATTTGCCGCCATGCGTTGTTGTTTTGTTCTCTGAAGAACTCCCATTACAATACCAACCGGGGGCACATGGTCCTGTTGGCCAGGAAAGTCCACTTCCCTGGCAATACATACCAAGAGAGCATGGTTTGCAGGCATTTGAATCTCCTTGCTTTGTCAAATTGTTAAAACTACCTGAAGGGCACGGGTTCTGAAACTGGCGAGTTGTGTTTCTAGGGCAATAATATCCGCTTGGGCAAAGCTGGGTGACGTAAGACACCGACCCTGTAAGGCAATAATATCCAGCAGGGCAAATGTCACAAGTTGATCTTCCCGTCCTGTTGTTGTACGTTCCTGCTGGGCATCTAGTTGGCACAACAGATTCTACTTTGCAGTAGTGTCCAGCAGGACAAATATCTCCAATTCCTTTAAATGACTGTCCAAGAATTGATCCAAACGGGCATGTATCATTTGTCAAGTTGTAACTGTTCACATATGGTTTTGAAATTGCCACTCCTGCAAATAATAAGTAAATGTTCGATTAACATCCTGCAATAAAAACATAACAGCTTTAACACGCATTCTTGTTTAACAGTAAATTATACCATTGGGGAAAAAACGAAACAAATGGTATGATCTGGTAATAAATTCCGTGTAGAATTCCGCTTCAAAAGATGATAATGTTGAGGCTCCCGCAAATGTAAGGGAAAAACAAAAAGAAGGTTGGGAAAGAGTAGGTATTATGCAGCAGAATTTGAAAAAAGCCAGCGCATCATGGATGAAGATACATGTTGTATCACCGAAATAAGGTAGTCAACCCTAAAAAGTAATATACATTTTTGAAATATAATTTGGCAAGCGAAAAAAAGAAGAAAAATCATACAGTTAACATATTTATTCTTTTGGTACTTTGGGTAGTATCCACTATCCATCAACTGTAACTGACGTAACCAAAATCCTACTGTCAGTTACATGGCTTATATGGCTTTACTACACTTCTAACTACACAGCTCGGGCTCCTTACACAGATTTTACAATTGATGTAGCTACATGATATAAAATGAATATCTCAAAAAGGAACGAGATGGAAACAAACGTCCGCGAGTAGCAACTTTTGGGGATAAAGCATTTTAAAACTATTCAATCTTCAGGAACGCCGTTTTTGTATCAAAGTCGCGTTACAAAAAAGTCTATTTAAATCCCAGTTTTCAGCATTAAAGCCCTATCCCTGATGATAATACAGTTCAGCCCTATTACACAGTCATTTAAAGCCCGACTCGCGACAACTCGGCAGAAAGTACAACTTTTGTTGCAGTGTGAGCTTATAATCCCTTAGCTGTTATGTCTAGATTGTTAACTTTCAGTTTTTTGCCGCGTCGCAAACCGGCTCGTTGTGAGACCAGCGATACTGTCATTTTTGTTGTTGCTAGCGATGGTGGTTGTCAAACAAAACTCAAAAGCAATGTGCAATATTGTGTTTAAAAACATTTGTTAAGTTTTTGAAATGTTTCTGAAATTCAAAAAAGATTCTGGAACACTACAGCCGGTGTTTATTTGTATTTTTAAACAAATCATGCACTATTTCGGTAACCATCAATTACGAACCACTATTTTTATGCTTTTATACATATTCTAATGCTCATGAAATCTTAGCGTTCACTAAAAATCCAATGCACAGAAGAGCTATCTGTGCGCATTAAGACGAATTGTTCAAAGGTTATTGATTTTCAGCCTATAAACGCTGAGTCAAAAAAAATTTAAAGCATGTGTCAATGCTATTACCTGCATCACATACAGTTTCCTTGACATTTTAAGGGAAACGTGTTATCCTGGACCCCTGCTACGGTCTAGCAATATATTATGTAAAGCAATATTTTCAAAAAATTACTAATAACAATTTCAGACTTTATAATAAATAAAATGTGTGGTATATAAATTGCTGCTGATATAACAATTTCTGCCTTATCTAGGTTTTAATTCTTGTTTCGCTGTTTCCATGCGAGCAAGCCAAATTTAGAAGCTCGAGGCATTGAGTTTTTTCTGCAGAATTGGAATGGCATAATTAATATCAATTTTTTCATGAACTTAATTTCTTATTATAACTTCAAGAGCATTAGAAACAACGGTGACTATTTACATCATCTTTGTTATCACTGTACCTTTATAGTGATATTAGTCTTACTTATCTAGAAATCAATTATTCTTATATAAGTCTGTATAAACAAGTCTCCCCAAGCTTCAAGGATCTTATAAAGACCACTTTTTGTGTTAATTACAAATTTTTTAGAATGACTACTACATTTATCTTTAACACGTTATTCAGTTTCCTAAATGATTGTTGACAAAATCCTTTTAGATATTCTCCATCCCTTTTTAGCCCTTCCAACATCATAAGGAGCAACGAAGCAACTTTATATCCCATGTGACTCCTCAGAATAATCTTCTTGATCCAGGCTTTCAAGTTTTTGGACACAATTTCTAAAGCTCCAACAACAATTCGGATTATTTCAACATGTGAGCATTTCCACATTTTCTTCAATTCTCTCTTAAAGTAGGAATAATGTTCAATTTTTTCTTGTTCTTCATCTACAAATCTCTCGTGAGCAGGAGACGCTATATCAATGACGAAACACTTTTTAGAATCATTTTCAAAAACCAGGATGCAGGGGGGGGGGGGATGTATTCATATGTCTACGTAAAATCCCACAAAACTCGCTTTTATTTTTAATGACTCCTTCTGGCTGGTGATTGTGCCACTTTACTCCCTGAACAAAGTCACATCATTCACAAAGCTCGAGACGGATGATCTTTGCAAAATTGCCTTTGCAATAATGTCTTTGCAATATTGTCATGTCTGATCTTGTAACCTAGTTGCCCCAGTTCTTTGGATTCTGCAACAAAGATGACTAACCGATTCTTCAATTTCGCCATACATTCTGCACTTGTCAGCTATGTCCTGTTTATCAATATGCTTCTTAATTCAATTTGTGCGCAATATTTGTTTTTGATCAGCAAATATAATTGCGTACGTGTTTTTTTTCAAGAACCCTTTCCTTAACCAGTCCCAAGACGACTTGTCCTTTATATCTTGTACTTGTCTGATCAAGTTTCTATGTAAGCTCCTTTCGCTCCATCTCTTGTACCTCTCCTCTTTTCTTGACTTCTTGACATTTTCATTGCATGTTTGTCTTGTCAGTATATACTCTTAATTAACAGCCTGGAGAAGCAACTCTTCTGATGCACTGACAATTTAACCAAACTCTCCACTTCCATCTGCATGCAATCTTCTACATGTACCCGGTCCCTTCCTCCTTGGAATATAGAGGCACTCAACATCACTTTGTGGATGTAACATTCTATTCATTGTAAGTATTTTTCTTGTCTTTCTGTTTATTTTCTTCAGTTTCTCCTTGGTCAAGTCTGAAATTCCAGCACCACACCTTACTAGAGACACCGCAAGGTAGTTGATGGCCCCTATAATACTTCCACTGTTTAGTTTTGGAGAAGCATTTTTCTTTACTCTCTTGACGTACTTTTTCATGATTTTGTCTTTCATTTGCTCATGTTTTTTGTCATTTGCTTTAAGAATTTCTTGTTATTTATACCCTTTCTCTCCACCTACTTCATCAATGGACTATTCATCCAATATCTCTAACCCTCCCTCCCTCATTACCATTCCTCTCTACAGCATTATATTTGGAAACTTGCTGATTCCAAATTCCATACAAACTATTAGTATAACTATTATTATAATAAAAATAATTATTATTATCATCATTATTACCACAACTGATGGGTAATAGCAAATTGTGTACAGCTGGTTAGAATTGTTTAAACATGTCATCTATCAGGAAACGCGAACAACTCCATAAAAAATATTGCTAAATAACCCCTAAAACCACATCAAAACTAACACATACGTACCTATTTTGCAATAATATCCAGCATCACACTGTCCTGTTGGCCTTGTTAAAGTAACTCCATCACAAAAGTGGCCTGGGTCACAGTCCTGACATTGATTTGCATGATAACGATTTGTCTTGTTACTGTAAGTACCAGATGGACAACGCATCCAGTTTAACGATGTACCAGTTGGGCAAAAATAACCTCTGGGGCAATCATGATATCCTTTTGATCCATTTAATGACACTGTGTTGGTCCAGTTGAGTGGAGTGCAATAGAAACCAGCTGGACAGATGTCACACGAAGATGCGCCAGTATGATTTGTAAAGTACCCTGCCTTGCAAGGCTTGGGATAAGGACTTCCTAACGGACAATGAAAACCTTTTGGGCAAGTGAATGGTGTAGGAGTTTTTGAGCCAGTCGGGCAATAAGAACCATTCTTACAAGGTCCAGTCACCGCTTCAAGGCCGTCAGTTGCACAGAACGAGCCTAGATAATATAACCATTTAGGAATTACCAACAAATAAAACATATCATATAAAATAACGGCATACACAAAAACACTCTAAACATAAATCGCGTTAAAATTAACTAGTATACTGTACGAGCTGAGAAGGAAAGGGTCTCAAGTCTGCAGCCCCCTCCCCCAAATCAGCTGCTGCTCAGATTTTATAAAAAATTAAAATATCGATATTGCAGTAATACCAAACCACGTTAATGTTGGAAATGTGTTTTTGGACGGTACTAGAAAGTAAGAAATGTTAAATTTGCGCTCGGTGCCAACCTTGCTGGCACCAAGAGCAGTCATTAGGTCTCATCCCAAAATCCAACTTCAAGTTCGACCCACTGCCCATATACCAACAGGCTAAATGAGAGAAACCTAAGTATGATTTCACCGCATATGACTTATGATACCTAAAGTTCTGTTCTTCGAGTTTCTTACTCTGAATTAGGCAAAACCAACGTCCACACTGGTGACACTAGAAACTTATGTTTTGCAAGCTACTTTAGCAAAGTTGTTTTTCCCATAGCCTTGGAGGCCTTGTACGGCTCTCATGAGCCTTGTAAGTTTATAAAAAACACATTTCCTTCACAGACATGCTGTCAATTAAAAATATCATAAAATTAAAGTTACAAAAAAGGGGTATCCAATTTTCGTGTAAGTACAGCCAATAAAGAGGAAGTAAACGAAGCTGGTAGTAGCATAAGTTTATAGTACAAAATATGTGATAACTTTTTTAATAACTTTTTTAATAATGAATTTTTTCTAGATTTTTCCTGAGTCGATACTGATTTCCAACCAAAGCATCAAACCTCACGGAACCAGGAAAATTGATTCAATCTGCCGAAAGCAACTAAAATGGTTAGTAAATTGTAGTTACTGACACAGAACATTAGTCACGGCTTAAGATAAAAAAAGGAGAAAGGGCTTCATATGATAAAAATCTACCTACATATATTTGCAACCAGTCGAATGCTTGTGGAATTGGCACGAAAAAAGCCCCCTTCACACAGAGAGTTTTTAAACTTTCGTCAAGCTCAGAGTGATTTTTATCAAGGATAATAGGATAGTGTGATGAAGTTGCTAATCCAACGCTTGGATTTGTCTTATATTTCACAGACGGTGATAGCACCTCAAATATGCTAGCCAATATGATGAAAATGCAATAGCATTCTTTATGTAAAGATTGTCACCCTCTAATTTATAAATCCGTTCCTTTTCCAGGGTTGGATGTAAACTATGAGATTTCTCGGGCCCGATAAAGTGTAACAATCGTCAAGGTTTCATCTTTTACTTCTTTTTAAGGCTAATAACACTCTTTCTGTAAAACGTTCCAGCAATTAGCTTAATGAAACTTTCCCACAATATACTAAGAACATCGAAGCCTCTCAAATTTGAATGGAAACGAAGATTAAATCCTTTCGGTGTCTGCTTATACTTTGAATATGTAGACAAAAACGTTAATAATGACGGTAATGAATTACCGTATCGATGGAACGAGAAAAAGATCAACGTAACTCTTGATGAGATTTTCTACACGCCATTTTGTTTTCTAGAACATGGCCTGATCACAGCAATACGTATGTATATATAAATATAGCCAGCCCTCGTTAGATTTACTTACCTAAACAACAAAAACTGCGAGCCAAAAAAATGCATAAAAACAAGAGACAATAAATACGATGTTTACTAAGAACGTAATATTTCGTCAAGTATTAACTGACTTTATCAGTCAAACTACAAGGTAAAACTTTTAAGATATATCTTTATTAAAAATACAAATTAAAAATACATCTGGCTATTTGTTTCTTTGGCAAAATAAACAAAATAAAATCCTGTTGTCTTAAAACAAAGTGCACTTAGATAGAAGGCCATTGAAAAGAGAATATGATGGCATTTATCGCGATAATTTCTTGTAAGGTAAAATGAAAACAAACAAGTTGTTAAAGCACTGTAAAGATGTACATCTAAACAAACGTAAAAATTGAATTAAACTTTTTTTCTACCGTTCTTTCAGTTCTATTCCAGCCACAGGTAACACTAAGGCCCTTGTATTGCGTTACTAGGAAGCCGATCCGGAACTTCTCTTTTTCTACGAATTCATCGACATCCTCCGATATAAGGTTATCGGGACAACATCAATAATGATAAACTCCACGTATCGATGTGGAGTAACGTTATCACCTCACTCTTCAATAAAATGCATATATGTATATATATACAACATCTTGGTATCATGACAATATATTGTACATACTAATAGTTGTTAACCAATGTACTTTGAAATAATATTAAAGTTGCTTTAGGACTTGAGAAATTCCCTGGTGGATTACAAAGGTCTTGCTATTCTCTATGTTTTGGCTTCTTATAAAAAAAGGATGGAAACAATGCTCTAGCCCCGCACGTAAAAAAACTACTAAATTAAGAAAGCTGCTAATTGAAAAAAAATTCAGTTCCTGACTATAATTGATAATTAGGCTTTGCTACCCTTCTATAAAACAGTTCTACATTTTTTAAGTACTTAATTTAAATGCTTGTCTTCATATTTCACTTACCTTCAGTACATGGTTGGCAATGAGAACTTATCCATCTGCCTGTATTCGGTTGAAATGTTCCCATAACACACAAGGTTTCCACCGCGGAAGCTGCTGGGCAATAACGTCCTCGACCACAGAGAATTTGCTGACTACTTAATGACCCTGGTGGACAGTAATACCCCTGTTGACAAGGTCCACTAACTTGAATTAGCCCTGTGCTTCCACAGAAATATCCAGCTGTACAATTAGTACATTGCAAAGAATCCACCAGTTCTATCACAAAGGATAAAATGACGATGACATTGAAATATCATAATACAAAATATATGTTTACTGGCGATATTAATAATTCCAAAATAAAAACTCTCTAAAACTGGCCAGTTTCAATCCCTCCAGGCCGTAGGGAGTCAAAGAAAGATAGTTGAAAAAGCAATATTTCATATAACTTACTTCTGGCTAGCATTTACATTTTTAAAATAAACAGTTTCGATCATGGAAACAACAATTAAATAAAATAAAATACAGCAAAACCTATTTGAACTGAAACAAATTATGTCTTAAAACAGTGACGTCGAGGCTAAAAGAATTCGACCTGTCAGAACAATCTCTCAATGCTGCCCGAGAACGCCAACCCAATATCAATGAGCTTAATCCTGAACTTCCAAAATGTTTGACATATTTTAACAGTAAATGATCTCGGTAAATTTTGCATTCGTCTAATGATAGAGTGTTACATGTTTCTCCGTCGTGTTTAAGGTTAAGTCTTGGGTTCTTCAAGACATATCCATGGTGCAGCTATTCCGGAATAATTTCAAATTTGTAATTTGGATACGTTATCTATAGATTTTAAATTGCTGGACTATATGTAATGAGCTTTTCGTTATTTTTTGACAAGGTTCGTGTCTCCTGGGCAATTTAAATCTACAATTGAGTCCAGTCTCATTTATTGTTCCCTATGCGGATATTTAGAATGTTGTTACAAACTTCCGTTGTTGCTTTGCTTGAAAGTCTCCACCAATACTCTCTTTTGTCAATTTCAAAAACATATTGTAAGCCATTCTTGTCATAGAATTTGTGATGTGGGTCAGTTTTGTTGATAACAGTTTTTTTATCAGATCCCCTTATGTTATAACGATAAATAGTAACGTGCTCATATTCCAGGGCAAAAGCAAATCATGTGGTTTATGTCATCAGCATTGGCCTTACATAGGAGCCATTTGTTGTTTGCTTTTGAGTTTTTCCTTACTCTATTCGTCTTTTGTGTCTCGAGTAGTTAGTAGGAAATTATTGTCAATGAATAGTAATTAAATAAGCATTTCTCAAATTGTAAAGTCACTGAGTTGCCCTATGTCCTTGAGTGGTAATACATCATCTAGAGAGAGTGGGTGAAAGCCCACATTCAGTGCTCAGTAACAAGCCAAAAAGGTGAATGCAAGATAAAAAGACCAATTAAATAAAATTTAAAGTTTAAACATAGTCATATCGAGATATGACTTCAAGGAATACAAAACTACTGTACCTTATTAAAAAAACTATGTAGCACAGGATGAATATACTTTGATATTTTTCGATATTTTAAATCTGAATTAAAATAATCTCGCAGACGATAAAAAATTGCAATACCTGTCTTGTTACTGTATGTCCCTTTAGGGCAATGTTCAGGTTCTCCTGTTCCTGCTGGGCAAAATCGACCTACAGGGCATATATTTGCATCTTCTTCTTGGTTTGGGGTAGCAGATGTTGCATTACGACGGCAAAAATACCCCTGTGCACATGTGTAATTTGGAAATGATATTCCTAAATCAGAAAATTTCAGATAAAAAAATTAAGGAAAACAATATACTAGTACTCCTTTTGGGGACAGGGTACAATTAGTTAAATCCTAAAAACATGAGCATTTGGGTGTGTAATAACGTTAGTAATAAAAAGAAACACTCAAAGCATATCTAGGCAAAGCGTCCACAAAAAGGCATAAAATATAGTCACTTATGTAGGGTGCTATGTTTGAATGTCAATATCAATGACAAAAACTAACAAGAATTGTGTGCAGCTGGCTCAGTGACATGCACAAAAGTATTCGTTCGCCGCGCATCGATGATCAGAATTTACCCTGATGAAAAACGTATATCACCTGGAATTGAATTAATTCCTACGAGAATTCTCTTTAATTCCTACGAGAATTCTCTTTAATTCCTTCGCAGAAAGGTAAACCGTATAAGAGGTAAGTGAGTCTTAGAAAGCGTGTTCAATTTGAAGAAAATAGTTCTAGATTTAGGATAAGGTCAACTAAATATCACAGTGATTTAATTCTTACAACACTACGTCACTTTCTCCATCGTTAAAAAATAATGTAAAATTCGTCCTATTACAGTTAAGGTTTTACTTATTTCCGATACATTACATGGATCTGTATTCTTGTTTTAAGTTATTTGATTCTGTATTGGGTGACCTTAATTTAATAAAGATTTTTTACAAACTTCTTTCTGTTTATTGCTACGATGATAATAGAATGAGGCTTTTAAATTTTCCGATGAACAATTACTTTCCTGAGGCATCGGGTTTCTACGCCGCTTTCATACACTTCAACTGCGATAAGTAATAGTAACTAGCAAACAATACGAAACTATTATCGGGCTATGTCTGTTCCAAGCCTGTAGTCCCATAAAAATATTGAGTTTTCAAGGGAACTGGTTTATGATAAATAACTAAGAAAAATAAGATAAATAGCTAAAAAAAACTTGGGTTACAGAAATAGCGTTATGCTCATATAAAGTTATGGTATTAGTTTATAGAAAACACGTAGATGAATGTCAATGATTACTAAGTAAATAACAATAAAAGTTCATAACACAAATAACAAAAACATCATTCCAAATTAGGCATTCATAACAAATGAAGGAATGCCTTAAACGATACTCCTTTTGTGAATTTAATGCCTTATAAAAATGAGCATCTAAAATAAACATTTAACTTACAAAAATAATGAATTAAAAACACTTCATTTAAGTGCCAATATAAAAAGGCCATATAACGCATAATGTATTGCAACAGCCTAAGAAAAATGCATCTTTCCCCCTAAATATTAAGGAATCCGTTAGTTACTTTCCCACACTTTCTTTAAATCTTTTTGCACATTTTGCTAATATATGGCAATTCAAACAAATAGGAGAGACTGAAAGATAATTCAAGATTTATTGTGGCACGCGGGTTGTAATTATCAGGATATTACGGAGATGATACATACAGTTGTTGAACTAAAAAACACAAGCTTGCAAATGTTGTAAAAATGGAAGACATAGAATACTAACGAATTAATGGACTGTACCAGTAAAATATTTGGATACTGACGCAATATGCCAATCCATCCCTCCACGGAAAAAAGAAGATTAATGTACTTACCGGTCACTGGGCAATACCGTCCAGGTGCACAAGATTTACAGGCATTCAGAGATACTCTCTTGGTTAAATTGTTGTATGTTCCGGCGGGACATGGATATGCATGTGCATTTTTCGTTCCATTGGGACAGTAATAGCCAGTAGGGCATGGATAAGGCTCATAAGACGTCATGTTACTGTACGGGCAATAGAATCCTTGAAGACATGGATAACAAGCGGACAGCTGTTCAACCGGTGCATAGGTTCCTGGTTGACAAGGTTTGGGAATATCAGTTCCCAATGGACAATAGTGTCCAAGTGGGCATCTCCCACCAACACCTACTTCTCGACCATCATGATAAAGACAACTACCATTTGTTGACGTAAGTGGTGTTGTTACATTATGTCCTGTTGGTCTAGGTCTGTCAATACCATGGCGACACCAAAATCCGGGGTCACAAGGTCCTGTAGCATTGGTAGCATTCTCATTACTACAATATTTGCCACCTGTACACGGTGTACAATCACCCAGCTCATCATAGCCCGATGCTGATCCAAACGTTCCTCGGGGGCAAGCTTTAAGGTCGTGTCCAGTCCCTTCTGGGCAGTAAAATCCTGTAATGCAAGGCTGAGGGAGTCCATTATTGATGCAGTAATAGCCAGCAGGGCATGGATCACATTGGGATGCATGTGTACGATTAGCCATTTTACCACTTGGGCATGGCTTTGGTTCTGCAACTCCTTCTGAACAAAAGAAACCAACTGGGCAGTAGTAAGCTGGTGGGTCTCTTCGTGTAGAGCCTTCCGGGCAATAGTAGCTAGTCAGAGAAAAATAAAATTAAGAGAATAAAATTATAGCAATACAAGAGAAAATACTACGGTTAATGTTGAATTAAAACTGGCATCAATAACGCTTTGTGGTTTCAAATCAGTCATGAAAGTCCCTTATAAAATTTAATAGATAAACAATTCTTTCATAAGAAAAAATTTCAGACGTAAAATCTCAATTCCAATTGTACATAGGAAAGATAAGAAAATGTATCCGATTACAAGCGACCAATCAAAATAAAAAATGTCTAAATGTTTTGATACCACCTGTCCATCAGCTGACCACATGAAGTCAAATGAGAAGTAGCAAAGTACATAACATGTGGCGTCGGAGTATAAAACGTGGATTTGAAATTCAAGTTTGGGGAGCCAATTTTTTCCAGCGTCCGATGCATTCATCACTTTTAGCAAGCAGGTAGGGCTAAAAAGAGCCATACTGACGTTTAGTCCATATTATTGGGCTCTTCATTTCCTAAACAACTTGCTGGTTTTGACATTAATATTTTATGCAGGTCTACTCTGTGTACCGTCGTAAACCTTAAGCATGACTCTCCTTGAAATATACTAGTATGTATGTACGGATGCAAGCATAAAAACACATGAATACAACTGCCAAAATGTTGATCTTTCTGAAAAAAGTACGTACAGAAATTAGTAAAAGCTACTTCAATTTAATGGAATTATGTTGAATGCCTGACAAATGAATTATGTTGAATGCCTGACAAAAGTAATATAAAATATTCATACATACCCAACTGCACAATTTCCTGTTGGAAAACCAATTCCTGGAGTGCTACAGTACTTTCCACCAGGACAAGGCCAGCAATCAGCTGACTGATTTCTTCCCCGTGTTGTATTACGGTATGTCCCCGTGGGGCAGTCTGATGGTTCTTTGCTCCCTTCCAAACAAAATTTTCCAGGAGGGCATGGTATCCAGTCAGGCCTTGAGGCACCACTATCACAGTAATAACCTGCCCAGCAAGGCCCTGTGGGGCTAGTTAGGTTTTTCTCTGAACAAAATTTGCCCTCGGTGCAATTATAACATTGATTCTCTGACTGAAGTTTCATTCTGTCACTAAATGTTCCTCTTGGGCAAGGGGCTGGTTCAGCTGTTCCTTCTGCACAGAAAAAGCCTTTTGGGCACGGACCAGCATTAGAGGTGTTAAACAAACCTGGTGAGCAGGTGCAAGCTGGACAGGTACAGTTTGTCATATTTTTTGTGTAGTCCACACCAAGTGGCTGGATTAGCTCTGGAGTCGAAACATATGCACCACTCCGGCAGTAGTAGCCTGGTATTAAAATCACAAAGTACAATAAGCTGATGATTATAGAGTTAATACAACACAACATTAAAGTGTTTATTGGTGATAACAATAACATATATTTCAGACTTGTCACAAAGCGAAGCCCGAAAACGACCTGAGCTACGTGCATAATAGCACAGATGTACCACAACAGGGAATTTCTAATCTTCTTACAACAGGAGTCTGGTATGAGTTTTTTTAATTTTTTTCTTTCAACGTCATTTTTCCCTACTAACTGGGGCTCAGACAGTGCCCTTCACAGGGACTTGGATTTGGCAGCGAGAAATTTCTAGCTCGTATGCCCTTCCTGGTGCCAACCAATGGCTTTTTCTTTTGTGAAGTCCCTAATTCTCGTCAACCGCTCCGGGAATCGAATCCGGAATTCTTGGCTACGGTGCACTTACACTAACCATTAAGCCACGGATCCTCTGGGAGTCTGGTATGAGTAAGAGTCCATAACAGGTCAAGCTAAAGGTCTCAATAGTCCTGTACCATGGATACCTGTCCATCAGATAAGAGCAATTCCACTAAAATGGTAACAGGTAAATAAAAATTTTTCTTCGAAAAAGAAATGCTTGCAATACAGGCTGCCAACAATTTCTGAAAATGTTCCTTGGCGTGTGTATATTACTAAAAACGTCATAAAAACAGCGATATTTACTTGGACTTCGGTTTAAAACTTATCACTTACCATAAATCATGGTGATGAATGTTTAATAAAAAGGGTGATAACAACGGCCAAAATTATGAAAAACATGAAATAATCAAAAATAATAATAATAATAATCAAAGTTTGGCGACGCATCTCAATCACAATGATCACTATCACTTTAACAACTGCAATCATATAAGCTGAACTAGATTCGAGTCAATGGTTATAGCTTTCGTACTTTTTTGTTCTTCCAACTAAGCTATAAATACTCTGTTCTTAAGCAGACCTTTTTTGTGACTATTTGATTGTTGGAATCGATATATGTATATATATATATGTATGTATACTAATATAGGTTTAATGTACATGCCATTCAATAAAAACGCTTTACATCAATTATCTTACTGCAAAGAAAATGATATACAATGTCTAGTAATCAAAAATAAAGTAAACGCCCTATTAAATAAATAAATATCTAAATAAATGAATACATAAATAAATAAAATAAAAAAAATAAATATATATATAAAGAAATAAATACTACCGTCGTAAACATGATCACAATATTGAAAATGAAGTGAGTAAAACAAAAAATATTGAAGCATAGAAAGTATCTATCACTAATACAAAAATTGATTAAGCGAAAAAAAAAGAAAAGTTACAGGACATTTTGTACAAAAGTTTAGCGACCAGTTGGATTGAAAATTTTAATGAAACGTTCAAAGTTTTAAGTTGTAATAATTACGAGGTGTGATCAATAAATTCCCAGAATCAGCTGATAACTCCGGTATGGTGAGATTGGTCAAGTTGGGAGTTATGTTATCATGAAGGGGGGTGTGTCAGGAAGCGTGAGTTTAGGGACGAATTTTGCAGACACTCTTCTCATGTTAAGATCCGTTGTGAGTATTGTTTGAACTGTCCCATATGAAAGACCAGTGTCTGAACTTATCTCCCTGACAGTTAGGCGGCGATCTTACATTTTTATTCCTCTCACACGCTCGATGCTTTCGGGAGTCCGTTTTGTAGCAGGTGCTCCTGGCCTTTCATCGTCTTTAACACCCTCTCTGCCCTCTCTAAATCGTTTGCGCCACATAAATACCTGAGTCTTTTGCAGGCTAGCTTGTCCATAAGCGATGTGTAACTTTTCAATTGTCTCTGATGGCGAAAACGCGAGTTTAGCACAAAATTTCACGCACACTCACTCCTCAATTTTCTCCTCCATTTTGACTGAAATTCGCCGGGAGAGAAGCACTGTCCTTGACCTATTCACCATAGCAACCGCATCGCGCAACAAAAAACTTTCAAATTGACACAAACGCTTCCTGATACACCCGCCTTCATAATACCATAACTCCCAACTTGACCAATCTCACCATACCGGAGTTCTCAGCTCATCCCGTGAATTTATTGATCACACCTCGTACTGTTATATGAGGAAAATAAATATTTAGAACAAAAAGAGAAAATGTTGAAATTCTGTGATTCTGATATCATATAAAAATTTATAAATTCGTAACAGATATACAAATATTACCATTTTGTGGCACAATAATAAGGTCACAAAAATATTGTAAAAACCATAACCATAACATCGTTTAGTAGTTTAACTCAGTTTCTGGGCAATTGAAATAAAGATCGTCGTAAAATAATAAAAAATAAACATCCTCGCAAAATAATAAAAAATAAACATCCTCGCAAAATAATAAACGGTATCACAGGGGAGATGGGAGCCTATAAAAAATAACAGTCATCATCAGGCATATAGATAAACAAAAAAAAGTAATGCAACTAAATGGATACACTAAAAAATATAGATTACACATTTAAGAAATCTATTCATACGCCAATAGTATAGGATCTCGTCAGTCATAACTCGTTCTCAGAATTATTGGCAATAGGATCATAAATGCTACATTGGAAACGCAAGCTTCAACCCGTATTTTATCATACAGTCACAAACTAAGACTGGGTATTACATACAATAAAAAATATTCTTACCCGGAGAGCACCTCTTGATGTACTTTGTTAAGCCAAGTTCATCGCAGAAAAATCCTCCGGGGCAAGGGCTGCATTCCTTTGCAGCTTGAACTCCTGTCTTGTTGCTAAACGTCCCAACAGGGCATTTGTACTGCTTTGCATACTGTGTACCCGAAGGGCAATAGTGACCGGGTGGGCACTCGAAGCTACTGAAATGGATAACAGGGCCTGTTGAATTGTCACAGTAATATCCTTTGGGGCAAACCTAAAATTCAAAACCAATGTCAAGTCTTGTTTTGTATAGTTCTAAGAGTTGAAATTTTCAAAACCACTAACCAAAAGATAAGTGTGCACACAGAAAAGGATGCACACAAATAAACATAAAACCAATCTAAATAAAAATCTCCACCCATAAAAATAAATCAAAATCTGACGTAAAACAAACTGAAATAAAAAAACAGGGTAACATAAACCTTTAATTGGTCTGCGACGTGTGCCTGCTAGAGAAGGGAAGTATTGATATCCAATAGCATTCGTTCTCCATTAAATGATAAGTAAGTAAAATCAGCCTTAAAACTTACGTACATGAAATCAAACAGAAAGGGGAAAATGCAACCTGAAAAAGTAATGCCTCAACACATACACATTTTAATAGTGTAGCACTACATACCTTGCACACACCTTGTCCAAATTCGTCCTGATATTGACCCTTAACACAAGCTGTAGGCAATTTGCTACCACCTCGGCAAAAATGCCCTTGAGGGCAAATAAACGCTGGTGGGGCAGTTTTGGACTGTCCTGTTGGGCAATAATAACCTGCAACGCAAGGTAACGTGGGTATAATATTGCCGTACCCAATGCATGCATTCCCTGCAGTACAACTTATACAATCAGACAGTAACCTGTTGTATGTTGTGTTAGTATATGTTCCAGGTGGACACAGGGTGTAATTCCCCTGACCTGGTGGACAATATGCGCCCTTCGGGCAGTGGTTACCAGTTATTCCGTCATCCGGCTTTGACGATGATGCCCCACCACTGCAATAGTATCCTTCAGAACAGTTTCCATTAGGTGCTGACAAGCCTTCAATTCCACATATCTTTCCTGGAGGACATCTTAGTGGTTGTGAGGTACCAGGCGGGCAAAAATGACCAAGTGGACATTTACCACCTCCTAATGCTTTACTGGATGGCCGAGGCGAAACAGAGGCATTTGTGCAGAAGTATCCTTCGTCACAAGGGCCAGATACATTGGCAAGACCTACGAGAAAACAAGATAAAAAACACTAAAAGTTAAAGGTATTAAAATTCCCGTAAAGCAACCTCTGCTTGCCTGGTGGCGAGCGTGCGTGCGTATTAATGTATGTAGCGGTGCTCCAACAAAATAGTATACAGTACCTTCGATCGTAAAGAAGCTACTTCTCTTGAAACTTTTAGATTGTTCACTACAGTTGTTTAAAAGTATTTTTGCTCTACTATCTAATAAGGGAGAAAAGGAAAACATCTTTCCGCTTATGATAACTGTTTCGTCATGGTCGAAATCTGGCCAAGTTTCTTTTAACTATCTTCCAAACGCTGCAAAGGGAGAGAAGGGGGTAATTGCGCAAAAAATTAATTTGTTAACTTGACTTTAAGAAGAATGTGTAAAGTACTTAGACAATAGGGCAGAAATTTTAATGGTAACATCTTCTGCAGTATTTTACAATAAAAACTAAACAGTTACTGCAGAATTCAGAAAAAATAAGCCGACACTTATAATAAAGGGGACGAAAAAACAAAATACCTGGTGTTCCGCAAAAGTATCCAGAAGTACAGGGTTGACAATCAGATTTCTTTGCCCTGCGAAGCAATGAATTGAACGTTCCCGGTGGGCAAGGTTCAGCATCAGCTCGTTCAGTTTCCAGACCACACCAGTAGCCTTGTGGACAGTCTTTTGGGTAAGTACTGTTTTCTGGGCAGTAATATCCGGACGGGCAAGACTTGCACGTTGGCTGCTTAGTCACATTGTTATAGGTTCCTGCTCGGCATGGTTTCGGTTCTGATGAGCCAATGGGGCAGTATGTTCCTGAAGGGCAAATACCACCGACGCTATCAGCTGGTCGAGCTGTTGGTGACCCTTTCTTACAAAAATAGCCCTCTGCACATTTTCCCGTTGTTGTCGTCTGATTCCCAGCTTCACAGTAATAGCCTTCTGGACAGAGATCACATTCACTAACTGACTTCAGCTTAAATTTGTTGCTTGGTGCATAACTTCCTGGTGGGCATGGTGTTGGAAGACTTGATCCTTCAACGCAGTAATAACCACCAGAAGGGCAAGCTCCGTATCGTTTTGGTACTAAAGTATCTTCAGACGGCTCTCGTGCAACTGCCGATTCATGACAAAAGTAACCTGCTGCACATTTGCCTGTTACGTTATAACGAACTGTACCATCACAATACCTCCCACCCAAACACTTACTACACTCGCCCACGTTCGTTAGCATGGTACTCTGTCCATAGGTCCCTACAGGGCATGGCTGCTTTAATCCTTTATATACATCATGGTCACCAATGTGGCAATAATACCCTTGTTGGCAAGGTCTGGGACTGATTGTAGCTCCTAAGCACTCATAACCAGCTGGACAGACTGTGCAAGAGAATGAGCCAGTGACGTTTGTGTATGTACCTACCATGTACAGTAGTACAAAAACAAAAAAAATCCCAATATAAATTATATCATAAAAGCAAATTAGTTCAGTTCATTCTGTACGAAAACAAAATTTACCATCCCGCATATAGATTACGATTGTAAAGCGATACTACTTTTTATTTAGAATCACTATACCATACCCAAAACATCGACCAACACAAGAATTCAAAATCAACGGAGAAAATGTAATCGCCAACTACATGGTGGTCCGCGATTCTTGTCTCCCCTTATCAAAAAGTGAAAAGAACAAAAGAGAAACATTTTTTTAACTTGCGATTTTAGATGAGTGACACAAGCTACATCAGTTTAGAAATGAGGCCAAAACTAAATGTTCGGATAGATGATCGTGTGCATTCTGGCAAGAGCATGGAGGATGTGCAACATGGTCTCACTATACGATTCGGTAGGGTGGCCCTTGCTAAGGGGATGATACTGCGAAACGTCATCTACCTTATTTCAAACATTTGACTAAAGTTTCGCACCGTATTCCCCTACGTAGAAAGCGAGCAAAAAAAGTATGTTTACATTCATACAAAGAGAGGTACTTCCAGCGGTCTAACCCTTGAGTTATCGGCTGTCTATGTTATAAGAACACCTGATGGCTGTCTCTGTAATTGAAATTTTGTCGGAATTCTAAGAAAATCAAGATTTAAATTTCACAAAAATATTTTTGAATATGTCCATATCTTTTGAATAGGAATCAAGAGACGAAAGTTCGGTAATAACGAGTTCAATAATGAGTTCCATATCTTTACTTCTATCTTTCATACGTTCATTCTGTGTATTCTTCCCAAGTGTTTTTTCACTTGTGCGATTTGATGAAGTTCATTTTATCTAAATGATGTACATTTTCAATAATAATAATAATAATAATAATAATAATAATAAAAATAATAATAAAAGTAAATAAATAAATATGATAGCTAGCTGCTCTGAAGAAAAAAATAACAGAAAATTAAATGTGATCTGTTAGAGTACATTATACTTCAGGATAATAATATGTATCTAGGTAAATGACCCCAAAGATAGCTGGTGCACTCGAGGCATCAGTAATCAGGTAGTCACAAACATTTAGTGGTGGATTTAAATCCACATTCAAAGCCCAGCAATAAGGCAGGTAATGTGAATTGTACTGTAGCCGCAGAAGGGAAACAATACAGATAGCTAAAATGGGGTAATATCATTACAACCTTACAAGTGAAATCATTTTATTACCAAAGTAAATTATCTTTCTAAGGAGGAAACTGGAAGTGTCCATATACCAAGGCGATTAGTTACGAAGGTATATGCAGTTGGGTGAACCACTCACACCACCGTCATTATTATCATCTTTATCATTGTCGTAATAATATTAATGATAAAAATTATAATAATGGAAACTTTTTATTTTTCATCTTAACACATACAATTACAAACCTCACTATTCAAGGTAGTTTGCGTCGGCTTGCCTATTAAACGAAATTAAATATTTTACTAACAAACTTATTAAAACGATAACAGTTTAGAGTTTGCCTATGGTTGGTTTCTATGACAGAATATGTAGTATGTAGTTTGAATGGATTGGCAAGTTTAGTGGGAAAAAGTAATACAAGATTGACCGAATATACCTAAAGAGCTAATGGAAAGGTTTACGAAGCTAACCCTCAAAAAGCTGGAATATAAATCACAAATTATAGGACGATAATTTTCATATTTGCAAGAAGCATTATTACCCAGGTTTGTTTCATAACGCACCGTCCATTCAAGAAACTATTTTTGCAGTAAATAAGAGCAAATCTGGTGGCAAGGAATCTCCAGTAATAATTCATGGCGATGAGAATCCGCAGATATCGGCGAATATTGTACAGCCTTCAAGTGATTTGAGAGCTCCTGCTAAAAACGGTAATGCCGGGTTTTGTCGGCAAGTATAATGGCCTTTCTGAAGGTACGTTTTCCAGCCGGCGACAACATGGGTTTTTGGTTATAATAATAATAATAATAATAATAATAATAATAATAATAATAATAATAATAATAATAATAATAAAATTAAAAATAATAATAATAATAATAATAACAGTAAAGAGTATGACCTTATCGACCAAGGTACAGTTTGGTATAAAGAGAAATGGGAGAGAGGAACGACTATCGAAAACCAAAAAGCAAAAGTAGTATGGGATTTTGAATTCAACTTACGAAAAACAACTACAGCAAGACGGCCGGATTTGACCATAGAGGACAAAGAGAAGAAAAAGATCTGGATATGTGAGATGGCATGCCATAAGCAACGGAACACTGTGAACACGCGTCTAGAAAAGATGGCTAAGTATAGACAGTTGGCGTTTGAAATGAGAGAAAGACGACCTGACTACNGAAAAAGATCTGGATATGTGAGATGGCATGCCATAAGCAACGGAACACTGTGAACACGCGTCTAGAAAAGATGGCTAAGTATAGACAGTTGGCGTTTGAAATGAGAGAAAGACGACCTGACTACGATATTAAGGTTGTACCTGTGATAATTGGCGCCCTTGGAGGTGGTATAAAACAAGTGACGAAAGACATAAAAAACATTTTTGAAAACGAAGAACTTTTGCTCAGGACAGTTGCGGAAATACAAAAAACAATATTAATAGATAGCGAAACAATAATTCGAAAGGTGTTTTCAGGACTAATACAAGATATTGATTGATAAAACTAAGCACGTTATGAATAAAATTTTGTTTATTTAGTTTTTGATTTTTTTTCTTTTATTACACAATCAGATTCCAAATTTCCCTTGCGCTGAGTAAGGCTATCTATTGGGTTTGAGAATGGTTGTTTCATGTATCAGAACATGTTTTGTATTTTTAACTAGCAATATTTGGTAGTTATGTATTATGGCTTGTACCAAAGCTTTATTCATTCAATAATAACAATAAGTCTATTTAGAAATTTTTCGGAAAAATGCATATACTACAGTGGTATGTCTCCTGTATGTGACGTTTTGTGTTGAGATGTGTAAGTGCAAGAAATAAGTACTTTAGGAGATAATAACTAATTAGGTGATGGCTAATAATAAAATTTATTACATCCCCAACTTCTCTAGGTTTCTGGGTGACATCTATTTGGCAATAAAGAAAATCAGCCATAATGCGAAAGAAAAGGAGAAATGTGCTAATGTACAACTTTTAATATGTTTTTATTTCAAAAAGTAAATAAACATTACTTATGCATGGTTTTAATAGCAGAAACTTACTCTCTAATTATATCTGAGATAACACTCACAAGAAAAGCTAGTAACAATGACACGAGAAATAAAAGGAAAAACTGGGTGATTTTCAAATCAGGACCAGTGGATCATTGAAAGAATATGGACATTGTTTAACACTGGAAGAAAACATACCCACAGCGCATGGCTTCGGGTTTGCCGTATTTTCTGGACAAAAATGGCCCTTAGGACAAGGCCCACCATTGCTACCGTTGTTTGGAGTACGTATGACATTACCACGCAAACAATAATATCCCGCCTGGCATTTTCCTGTCGGCTTTGTGTTGTTTGTACCCTCACAATACGTCCCTTCATTGCACAATGTACAATCTGCCTCCGATTTTCCACCAGTGACTGACCTGCAAAAGTAAAAATGGAAATAAAGATCAGTAAGCGGACTCAAAGAGCTTTTCGGATGTTGGGATACATGGCTTAGTTCAGTTATCATAATCGTTCACTTGTCGATTGTACATAAGAACGAAAGCACAGTATAGATTAACGCATTTTAGCATACCAAAATACACCAACCTACCATCTAATCGTGCAAAAGTCACCCTCATAAAAAATGAATTTTCATAGAAAGCGATATCGGATTAGTAGTACAAAAACTGCAACACGAAAACGGTGCAGACTTCTTTTGTATCTAAACACCAACTTGCGTAATGTTGCACCAATTTCAAGTACAATAAAGTGAATAACAATATTATGCAACGCTTTCACAACTGTGAATAGTAATATCAAAAATACAATAATTAATGTTTTGCCAAATAAACTCAAGCATCTTCGCAACTTAAAGGAATGGATGTTAACCACTTCAGCTTAAATTCTTGTTGCATTTATTCAGATGATTTTCAGTATAATTGTAGCACAATCACGCAAACAATTGACAGTTTTTACTTAAAAACTAATGTATCTCCACAGTATAATGGACGCTTCAGGAAGTCTCCCGGCAAATAATTTCATATTCTGTATTTTCCTCAATGTCATTTTCCTTTGGTATACATGCCCAGTGAACCCTCTTCTTGGTGGTTAAATTGCATTGTAACCTGTTCAAACTATGGAAACTATCTCTCGTAGCAATTTTTTTCTAAACTTTGTTAGTGTCACAAATTCTATCAAAGGCCATAGTTTAAACACAGTTTAAACACACCATTAAAACCTAGACGTTGGCAAATTACCTCATTGCACGAAAACAAACACGGAAAACGGCAGCACGGAAACTGTCTTAATTAAATGCTGCTTAATTTTTGTCTGGGTTTATAATAAATGTGGTTTTGAAATTAGAAGGGGAAAAAACTAAAAGGAAGCATGAAAATTGACGTGAAATGATAATATCAAAATCTTTCTTACTAAAATTATGCAACGTGAAGTCCAATTTTACCTTTTTACGTTTTCGCAAATCTTTCATATGTTGGGTGCGGCTTTGTACAATTTTGTGCAATTATTTTCAAAAACTAGAATTATATAGGTTTATTTAATATGCGGCTTAGTTTGGGGGTTCTTAATTACAGGCAGAGTTTATTTTCGTGTTATAAGATATTTAAAAAAACTGTCACTGGACACTTTTCAATTAAAATCATCTCGAAAACTGTGTTTTCGTAACACAGACTTTAAATGATGTACTACCTGCCACTTATCATAAGACGATTAAGTAACAAAGTACTAATTTAATCAATAGCTGTACAACTGTTAATCCTTTTTATCTCGCTTAAGCATGGCTTGTTGCTACAATATCCAGCCCTCCATCCTTTGAAGTTAACGAATAGTTAACCATTAGTCACTTGGAGCCCAGACTAACCTTCCAAATAACGCTTCACCATTCCCTCCTGTTACGTATGAGATGACGTATTTGGGGAACTTCAAGACGGGCGACAGCAAAGATACCGCCAGTCTATCTCATTTTCTGTCTTCCACGTTTTCTCCATCTACAAGCAAATCTCAGTAAAGACCTTCCATTATGTTCTGTTCTTTGTCCTCAAAACCACACCCAAACTACATCAACATTATTCAAAACACTTGCGTTTCCAACATTAATCTAAAGTATAGCCTTAATGACAAAATAATTACCGAGGAAAAGTTCCTGATGGTTTTTTCCCTGTTTACTACTGTGGTTACACACCTATTTCCGATCACATGCGTGAAAGAAAGTGGTACAGAAATGGTGTTACGGAATTAAGGGCGAAACAAAAGACAATCACCAAATCTTAAAATGAAGCAAAAATCTTCGTGAGTAAGAAAATGAAGAATAAATAGAGATGGTAAACTATTGACGAACAAAAATACTCACTAAAGTACCCAAGAATTAACAACTGTTTCCAGCGATGATGATAATAATAGTAGATATCATCAACATCAGAACCAAAATCTCCTTTCCACCTTCATTAAGCAAGTATAGTCAAACTCGCGTAAGTCGGATCTCTTTGGAGCAGGCAAAATAATTCGACTTACGCTAAGTCCGACTTACAAGTACGTTATAGCATATATAACAATGGACCAGGGCCATGTATTTTTGTCCGACTTGTAAATATCCGACTTCGGTAAATCTGACTTATGCACGTTTAACTGTATTACTGAGTATTGAAACTCCAGACAAATTATGTACGCAAGGAGAAAGAATATACCTGAAAGTTCCTTCGGGACAAGCTATTTCACTGGTTGTTCCTGCTGGACAGTAGAACCCTTGGCTGCAAAGTCCTCCCCAAGTTTCAATTTCAGCAGGTGTACTGTAGGTGGCTCCACCTCGGCAAAAATATCCAGCTTGACAGTTATCTTCAGAATTTAAACAAAAAAAAATTGTCAAAATCATCTGAAATACTAATTACAGTCATCGAAAAGATAAAAGGATTTTTAAAAAGACTTTATTCTTATCTATTACGTGAAAAAAAGTTTTGAGAATTGGGGTCCGCATAACTCCAAATGCGTCTATTTTCAGACCCATTAAACTATACATTTCTTGACTTAGTATTAGTGTTAAAAGGTTTAGGGCCAATAAATTTTTAAAAATTAGTCTAAAAAATATTACAGATCTGAATACTTAAAACGAAAAATTATTTTGGGGTTAGGCACTTCAAGGCATGCTTTCGCAAATGTGCATTAAGTCTCACATGTATTTTTTATGATGACTTTTTACTCAAAAAAAATTTTGTATCACCAGAGTATAAGCATCGCTCACATACATGCGTCACTTTCTATGTATTAGGGGTTGCAGTGTTTTTGACCACAACAATTACACACAACGGCTTTCCTGCAGTAAAATAGCAAGAATTGCTCACCGTAAGCTATATTTGGCACTTGTTCGTCAATAAAACTTGCGTTAATCCCAAATAGCATTGTATGATCATCTTTTATTTATTGGGGCAACGACGGATAGCCCTGCCACTATTGAACTCAACAATTACAGCCGCTTACAACAACACTGACACCAACATTTATTTTTGACTTGTAGTGGGTTGATAGTTGAAGCTGGCTGTTTATTGGCTCAGAAAAGAAAAACATGTGTTGTTTTCCGTTTACCGACCAAATTTGTTGTGTAAATCTTTGAAAAGGAAAATAACGATGCACAAAAAAGTTGGCCAAAGTAGACAATGAAACCTGTTTCTAATACCTCACTCTCACAAGCTCGTGTGTAATAATTATTGATTCTCAAATTTCTATTCTGGATTTTTGACTAAATAAAAGCTTGCACAACTGCAAACAATATTCAAATAATTTTCAGAACGCAAGTTCCAATATACTTGACCAAACGGACAGCCTGTTTTTCAAAACAACGGCTATATTCTTGTACTTAGCTCTGTCTTTCTTTTAATATTTTTGTAGTTAGATCGTGAAAGCCATGAAAGGAGGCATTATTTTGATTTTCTATCGCACCAAACATATTTACTTTGGAGCAAATGATGTCACTGTGCATAGAGAAACCTGAAAAACAACAAAATGAATGTATTTCTATTGGTTTTTACAATCCAAGAGGGCTTTTTTCCACAAAAAACCGGATATCAAATTTAACATTTGATCTCCCATTAATCCCAGCCAAAAAAAATCTGCAAAAAGTGCAAGAACGAGTAAAGAAGTGCTATAATTTAAAAGTTTACAGGAGCAACATTTAAATGTTATCAGGGGAAAAAACTCGATTTAACAACTGCTATTGTCACTGAGTTTAACGAGTTAAATGTATAATGAAAATTACCTGTAGGGGTCGTTTGTGCCGAAGGTGAACAGTACTTGCCTCTTGGGCATGAGAAACAGGCTGCTGAAGAGTTCTGCCTAGTAAAATTGTTGTATGTTCCCACAGGGCAAGAAGTTGGTACTTCACTCCCTTCTGGGCAATAATAGCCTGCACCACAAGGTTTTGTTGTCGTCATTTTTACGCCATCACAATAATGGCCTGGTGCACATGGGAGGCACCGGCTTTGACCCCCAAACGGCTGATAAGTCCCAACTTGACAGGGAAACTGCGATGAGGAGCCATTTGGAGCAAAATGACCAGGAGCGACCACATTTTCAGTCGGGGAAATCGATCCCGCATTACAGTAATGCCCAGCATAGCAAGGTCCATTTGGTTTGGGCTCACTAGCTTTTGAACAATAGTATCCTCTATCACACGTACGACAGTCTTTATCATTTGTTGCACCAGTGCTGTTAGAATAGGTACTGGGTGGGCACGGTCGAGACTCAAAACTGCCGATTGTGCAGTATCCACCAGCCGGGCAAATGTTCCCAGTCTTGCCGTCGGTTGGTGTGCTCGTGTATGCACCACCTGTACAAACATACCCGGGATCACACTGTGCTCTTGGCGTAGGTAAACCCTGCGAATCGCAATACCTGTTTCAAGAATAAAAAAAAACTCTTTAAAAGCGATTACAATACTAAGTAAAGTAGATGTTTATCAACGCTGTCCTTTAACAAGACTTCAACTTGGACGCTTTTAAAAGAAAATATAGCAATCTTCATAACACCCAGATCACTTGACACGGGTGTCTTGAGGCAATGCTCTCTTGTTATTATTTCTTTTTATTTATTAGGTAGCAATGCAAAATAATGACCACGTGTTCTAAACAAAATTATGCATAATAGATATATTATGTAAAGTGGAAAAAAACAATGAGGAAAATGCACAGATATTTTAATGAAAAATTCGTTGCCACTTTTGCAATTTCATTACCAGTTAAACAATTAGGAGCCGTGACGTAATGGTTAGTGCAGTCGCACCGTAACCAAGAGGTACAGGGTCCGATTCCCAGGGCAGGCGAAAAGAATTTGAAACTTTGTTTTAAAAAAGCCATTGGTTGGCGTCAGGAAGCGGGCATCAGGCCAAGAAATTCCTCAATGCCAAAACAAAAGTCCCTTCGAAGGGCACCATTCGAGCCCAGTTAGTGGGGTAAAATGACGTTCAAAAAAAATTTACAAAAATTTACCAGTTAAAGAGTTATATCTTACAATGAGTCAAAGTGTATTTCAGGGTTCACTATCGGTGGCGAACTAATTTCAAATCTCTCTAATGCTGTTCCAACTATTTCAAGATATACAGATGTACATTAAATGTTACCTATTGTTGATTTCAAAAACAATGAAACAAACGTATTACAAGGTCGCTTTCTTTTTAACACGTGGTCATATGCACGTGGCCTTGGAAACCGGGGGAAAAAAGCAAATGCATGGTAGTGAATAAGGGTTAAAGCCTCTCGTGCGCCAGTGGAAACACATAAAAAATTTAAAACATATATGATTAATTAAAAAAAACACCAGAAATAACCGTAAAATAATTACGATTCTTATAATATTTAATCATTCTGAAAACAAAAACTACGGCATGTAAAGTAAAACAGTTTTATTCAAAAATAGGGCCCTGGTAGGTAATTCTGCACAGAGGGCCAAGGTTTCTGTCATGGTCTCTGCACATAAATATCCATAAATATACAAACGCATACGAAAATACCAGTGTTTTCTTGGACAGTACATAATGTTCAATACCAAGCAAGCAGAGCAATTTGGCCCATGGATTTTAGTACAAAAACAAATTGATGGGCGTAAGCACTCCACCGCAATTAAAATTTTTGGTTATTAACATCAAAAGTAGGCATCGAGTTAACATAAAACCTTAAAAGGAGCTCCAACACTATTAAAATTTTAATCAATAACATTAAAAGTAGGCGTTGAGCTCACAAAAAATCACTGAAAGAACAAACATGAATATAGAAACAAGACAAAAGCTGATAAACAGAATTCTTCCAGTAGAGGTTAAAATCAATTATCAAGAAAAACAAATTCAAAATTGTACCATACCAGCCTCTGGTGCACTGTGTACAATTCTCCCTGTAATGAAGACCACTTCGATTTCCGTAAGTTCCAATAGGGCATGGCAATGGGTCTCCAACAACAGGGGGACAGTAGTATCCACGCGGACAGTCTTGTGGTGTTGACGTTCCTTCTCTGCAAAAGTGTCCTACTGTGCAAGGTTTACATTCAGTCACATTTTGTGTTCCTTCTATGTCTGTGTATGTTCCTTTTGGGCAGGGCATTTGGAATGGGCCATAGGACCCAATAATACGATTATGAACGCCATCATTTATATTGGTTGGGCAGTAAAAACCGGTTGAGCATTTCTTAGTCGGCACTACAGTTTTCTCTAGACAATAGAATCCAGCCGTACAAGGTAAGCAGCTTCCAATGCTATTGCCGTTTTCTTGGGGGTTGTACGTGCCCGGGGGGCACGGAATTTCGGTAGGAGTAGCTGTTTTTGAAAGGCAAATGAAAAACACTATACTTTAACCTCTCAGAGGTAACAGTTAAATTAAAATTTGCTATTCTAATTCTACAATATATACATATATGTATATACATATATAATATATATATATATATAATGTATATATATATATATGTATATTATGGCGAAATACAAATGTAAACGTGTAATGGTAATCTAAAAGCAATGTATTACTAGAGAAGCACTCAATAACCTGAATGTACAGCCAAACCTCCTGCTAACACATTCCCTAATGCCAAGTAAAATCAACTGCCAACTCACTTATTATTGGGTACTATATCTTGTCAAGCCCCTCACCTGTCAGAACCTCAATGTCTAGTCAAGGCTGAATTTAAGGCTCTCTTCGGTGCTTGAATTATTCTCTTGCTCCTTTTGTTGGTGCTTAAATATTTACCAAGTCCCTTGTCAACATACATCCAAATGTTTAGTAAAACCATTTATCAAACCCCGTCTACGTCTGTAGTTAAGTTTCTGGTCGCTTGCTTTGCCAACTCAGCCACAAAGCCATTATCAACACTTCTTAAACTGGCCAATACTGTTCCCGATTAAGCATAAGAAACCAGATGAAAAATACATTTACTATACGAAAATCATAATTACCGACTGGACAATAGTGTGCCTTGCTGCAGTTTGTAGCTTCATTCACATCTTTGAGTCCCCCTTTGCAGTATTTTCCTCCAGGGCATTTTTTATTCTGCAACATAGTATCTTGTGCTGTTGTTTCTGAATCGCAGAAATAACCTGCGGGGCACCACTACGAAAAAAAGACCAAGCACAAGTTAATTTTGTTATAGTTATATATTCGAAATATAGTAATATATTTCGAAATTTAGTTATATATATAGTTATATATTCACAAATTTATGTCATTCAGTGTACTAACTGTATGATTGGGTTTTCTTGCTTTATTTTAGCCCCAAAACCTTCCTTTTATTCTATTTAGAGCTGTATCTTAATAAATATTATTATCAACATTTTCTATATGACTTTACTTAATACTATTATTGTCAGCATTATTATTGTTGTTATTCTGATGATGCCACTGACTGAAATACTGACTGTTACTAAAATAACTTATTAATCAAGCATTCAATAACAAAGTTGAGAGGGAATAAGTCCCTAAACACATAAATTTTACAAATATATAACGGATATTAAAAGAAAACGCCGAAGAGTCCATTGGAGAAACTTCAATTTAGCCTAAAGTAAACGTTGCTAAAAGAATAAATAAATATATACAGATGCGTCATGTCCATAATTTATGGTGTGCATTTGGCCTTGCTGCAGTATGTAAACATCGACCAGAATTCTTAATTTAACTTGTGTGAAAATGAAAAAATTATGAACAACGCTTATCGATCTCCTATGATCCAAGAAAAAATTCTCAAAATTTCTGTCGCAAAACTCGGCTATTTTTTAACTAGTGGTTTCCGAAAATTTCAGAGTTATGCGGAAATGCAGACTATAACACACACACACACATATATATATACATAATTTTTCATTTATTTATTTATACACAAATACAAATATACACTTATCATCTGATGGTATATATTAAAAAGTGGTCGTATATTGCTGAAAGTATGGGTTTGTTCTTTGTATTCTCCTTTCTTCTAATTATTATCTGGTTTGCTTTTATCTTTGTCCTCATTCCTTTTTTAAATTGAATAATTTCTTGGTGTCCAATTTGTTCTAATGCCAATTCTGACTTGTGCCAAAAACTCGAATGTGGTAAAAGTTTTTACAGGCCACTTGTCTTGAACAAGAAAGAAGTTTATGACAACCTGATAATGCACTAGGTCTGGTCAAGATCATTGGCATGGTCCAGTGGAAATAGAAATTAAATGGCTTTACAGGCTGTAAATTTAAACGGTGTATAAAACAGTTGTTACCTGGCAAACAGACTGACCAACTTTGGTAACAAAACCCTTTCCACATGATGCTGGAGTTACAGTGGCATTTAGGCAAAAATAACCTCCTGGACAGGGTATGCAATGAGACTGATATCCAGCAGCAGTACCAACAAGACTTCCTGAAGTTGTATTGTAGCCTTGCGGCATGTATGTACCTACAAGACAATTAATTTAAGAAATGATATAAATCTTAGAAGTTATAGAAATGCTTCGGAAATAATGACAATTTGGTTATTTCCAGACATAGCATAACGTATTTTTATACTTATACTTAATAATTTATCTAATGCTCTGTGTTCTTTCTGGATTATTTAAATAAAACCTAATTGAACAAGCTCAAAAATATTTCTTGTACAAATCTTCACTCGTAATAAAAAACTGAATTAAACAAAAAACCAATGAAAACAAGCAAGTTGTATTGAAGCATGTGTCTTGGGGCTTCCTTCATCTTCGGGCCTGCATAATGTATTGCAACTTCCTTAACTTTCAAAACACATTTAGTATCGAACAAAATGTTTTATTAATAGGTTTGTGCGACTTTTCTGCATATAAGCAGTGCAGGTCTCGCTTAAAATTCCCTAAAATCATTACCCATTAGATTGAAGCCAAGCGACTAGCTTAAGACACGGTATCAACATGCAATACGAAGAAAATACCACTAACAAAAACTGATCTTGCAGCACATTTATGTAAAACAACGGAGATTATTCCAGCTTTAATAACGAGCCATATCTAATCAATAGCAATATTTCAATAGTATGTAATTCAAAATTCAAGGTAAAGTTAAATTCTCATCATAAACATCAAAATTAGTTTTCCTCAAAAATCAATTCAAATTTGATATATCGCCCTCCAAAATGGCATAATTAAGAGAGGAGGTAGTTAAATCGAGCTTGGGCAGTTGTAAACCGGGAGGCACTTTTCCAAATAGAATCTAAACTGTATCATTAAGAAAATACAGCATACAAATGGCTTTTAAAATACTAATGAATCCCTTTTCCAATCATTTTAGGACGGAAGAGCTGTGCTGTAAAGCTTGGAGCAGTTTTGTAATAATCACATAGTTACCGTGTTTGGAATCTAAAAAACGTTAATAGCCGTCAAATGAAGGCACTTGTTAATCCTTCACTAAAAAGACCCATAATGGGAGTGTGCAATTCCACCATAATAGGCATTTTCCGTAGTGACAAAACCTCTAAGTAACTTACCAATAGGGCACTGAGTCGGCTGAACAGTGCCTTTCTCACAAAAGTGGCCCTGGGTACAATCTTTACATTGCGAGGTTAAATATAAACCATAGTGTGGATTGTAAGTACGATTTGGGCATGGAAACTCTTCTGCGAATCGTGTTCCCGCAGGACAAAAATACCCAGGTGGACAAAGTGCAGTTGGTGTTGCTTTTCCTCCAAGGCAGTAATACGTTGCATCACAGACAGTACATTGACTTGCATCCCACAAACTTGAGCTATTTGTATACCTTCCTGGTGGACAGGGGAACTTTGTGGGTGACGGTGTGCCTATGGATGAAAAAAAAAACAATTTAAAATCAAGCAATGTCAAGACGAAAGGAGCTCGTTATAGTTTTTAATTTTTGGCCTTTCTTTCAAGTTGCAAAATTCTGCAAATTATCCTAAGTCCTCTCTCCCTGGGATATATATACTCCCTTGGGGAAAAAAGTAACACTTTATTTCCATGCATACTATACGCTTACTTTTCGAAGAACATGAAATTAGATATCAAAAGTCATTGTTTATCAAACTTTGTTTTATCAGTTTTTCTAAATTATTCCTATTACTTTCCGAAGATCATGAAATTAGATATTAAAAGTTATTGTTTATCAAACTTTGTCTTATCAATTTTTCAAAATTATTCCTGTTACTTTCCGAAGATCATGAAATTAGATATCAAAAGTTATTGTTTATCAAATTTAGTCTTACAGTTTTTCTAAATTATTCCTATTGCTTTCCGAAGATCATGAAATTAGATATCAAAAGTTATTGTTTATCAAATTTAGTCTTACAGTTTTTCTAAATTATTCCTATTGCTTTCCGAAGATCATGAAATTAGATATCAAAAGTTATTGTTTATCAAATTTAGTCTTACAGTTTTTCTAAATTATTCCTATTGCTTTCCGAAGATCATGAAATTAGATATCAAAAGTTATTGTTTATCAAACTCAGTCTTACAGTTTTTCTAAATTATTCCTATTTTTATTCCTACAGTTATAATTAACTTAGAGCCTTACTAAGTTATATCAGCAGGTAATAAACATCGTTCCCAAACGATTAGCTGAGCCTGTCATGTGGGAGAGCAAATGAAACAAAATACAGTACCCCTGCTGGCAATTCGAAGAAAACATCCATGTATCCAAAAGTACTGCGCACATGAACTGTCCACTATTCGTAAGAAGTGGGTAGTGAGATACGTATATGAGAGACGCTCCTTTCAATATTCGTGGTGGGCATTTGTAGCTTAACATATTATTTAGCCATCTATTTTTTTCACGAGCCAAAAAACTGATAAATGATGACCCAAAATGATGGGTTAGTCAAAAACTTCTTGTCAGTCAAAAATTAAATCAAGCGCGCACTGTATCGACCTACGCTCAGTTCTCTTCTGATACCCTTGAAAGCCAATAACATTTTGTGATCACAAAAGATATACAATGCATTAACGCAACATTTCACTATTACAATACTGCTTATATATCAGTCTTTTATGGTATGCAATATTCCTAGAGTCCCAAGTAGAATTTTTTGCCCTATTTTGGGATATCCCACTAGTCCCACTAGTCACTAAACCCAAATTTGATTTAAAAAGAGACGAGCCAGATGTGACTGCAGAATTACTGTATGACGACTAATCAATAAATTCAATTTAATGACTGTATACTTGCGCTTGAGAGAATTACTATACTATATGTGCTTACCGTGATCCCTTTTGTGTTACCATTTTCGTATATCTTTAAGTTTTGACACACCACAGTGAAAAAGGCAAGCTCTAGGGCAAACTAGCAAACAACCTCAATTAGGTAAAATAATCTTGATACAATCATGTCTTGCTTAACATAATGTTGTCGTACTACAAACAAACTCTACTCTTTTCTTTAAGTTGATTCAGAATGAAAAAATTGTCAAAAAATTACCTTCAGGACAGTAATGCCCTTGCTGACAAAACTGTGGTGGGCGAGAAGATCCTCCAGTTGCCCAACCGCATGAAAATCCTCTGGGACAAATTGTGCACTCTTCTGCTCTTTGTAAGTCTGTTCTGTTTGTATAAGTTCCTGGTGGGCATGGGTACTGGTTGCTTGTTATTGTTCCATTCGGGCAATAGTAGCCTATACCGCAAGCTAGAGTTGAAGCATTTTGCCCGGACTGTGGGCAAGCAAATCCAGCATCACAAGGTCGACAGTTTGTAAGATAACCAGTGTTCGTATCAGGGTTATAGGATCCCGGTGGGCATGGTATAGGCTGGATTGACGGTTTCCCATTCGATCCATCGGGGCAATAATGGCCAACAGGGCAACTGATACATTGGCTTGCGTTAACAAGACCAGGAATGCTGCTGTAGGTTCCAAGTGGACACGAATGTTTGGTCCCAAGCTCTGTACCTTCCGGACAGTAGAAGCCTAAAGGGCATATGTACGTATTTGCGGCGGGAGTCCCAGGTGTACAGTAATATCCTTCAGGGCAGGGTTTACAGGCATCGGCAACAGAAGTCTTATTGACATCAGGGTTGTACGTGCCTGCTAAACAAGGGAACTGATTTCTAGTTTTAGTCCCTTCAGGGCAGTAGTACCCAGGTCTGCAAGTATAAGGTGTGTAGTCACTCACACCCGGGCCTCTGCAGTAAAAACCCCTAGGACATGGAATACAAGCATCACGAGACCCTTTTCCTTTGTCTTTATTGAAAGTTCCACTGGGGCATGAGTGAAAATTTCTTCCGTCACACCAACCTCCAGCGTCGCAAAGTCCTAAGAACATAAATATATTATAAATTTTCAATGAGCACTCTTAAATATTTGAACAGCAGCAGCAGCAGCAGTAGTGTTGGTGTTAGTAGTGATAGTAGTAGTAGTAGTAGTAGTAGTAGTAGTAGTAGTAGTAGTAGTGTAGTAGTAGTAGTAGTAGTAGTAGTAGTAGTAGTAGTAGTAGTAGTAGTAGTAGTAGTAGTAGTAGTAGTAGTAGTAGTAGTAGTTGTGGTGGACGGTGGTAGTACCACCAATAGGGGTGAACGTGGTAGTAATACACTTTGAACATAGACAAACGAACCTGGTTAATATGACAAACTTCTCTTAGCATCACATTTATTCAAGTCAAGTCCGAAAGTAAACACCTTTGCAACTTTTCATATAATTCAAAATTTCCTAAAGTTTGTGCTACTCACTTTAAAAGTGTAATAAGACTGAGATCAATAAACGATCACCTTTAATATGACATATTTCCTTTTACTTAGTCTGAAACACCATTTGTCTGCTCAGGAAAGTCAGTCAGCGGTAGATTCAGCTGCAAGGAACAAACTTTAGCTACAAATTTAGCATGTCTAAAGCAAGACAATGGGGCAGAAAAGAAACCAGGACAGGAGTTGGTTGTACTGGCCAGACTCACTTACTTACTTTATTAGATTTCCACTTTTTCAAAACTGTTTAAATTCTTGAACTTACCAACTGCTTGAAAATAACAGCTGAAATGGCTTTGTATGAAAATACAGAAGCAAAAAGAGTATCTGGTACTAATCTTACCTAAACTGGGTGTTGACGAGATCGATCCTGCAGGGCAAATATAGCCATGTGCACAGGGAAGGCAGGTAATGGAACCGGCCCCTGAAAATGTACCAGCTGGACATTCCACAGGATCTACAAAAAAGGAAAACAAAAACTACAATGCAGAAAGATATGCTACGGACTACAAAGAGAGGAAAAGAGTGGCATATCGGTCTTACTGCACCACTCATGTAGTGTTCATGGTTCCACAAAGACATTTATCCCAATACTCTATTGCCTGTTATAATTTTGGAGAGCAGGTAATATGGAAATTTCTTCCCAATGGGCATGGTCATTTTATTTACAAATTAAAACCTCAAAACGCAGTATCTCTTTCATCCATGTAGCAATTACAACTGACCACTGACGGAAACAGAAAATTGAGAACCAAAACTATTAATTACAAAGTTAATCTTGAGGCTTGGGTAAAAATTTCAGCTAATTAAAGGCTCAGAAACTAACCAAAAACATTCTGAAATTGAATATTCAACAAATAATAGGTGGGATAAATCTTAACAAAATATCGAAGACTTAATTTTTGTACGTGTCAGTCAAAGACGAACGAATATTGCCATTTCAAAATTGATTACAAGAATACCTCCATGACAACAGAGTACATATATTTAGGACTGATGATAAACCCTGTAAATAAATATTCATTAGGTTACTTTTTAACTCTTCTTTTTTCAAACTAATAAAATACGATATCAAGTGCCTCTCAGTGACTGGTAATTTACACTGGCCGGCCTGTTTACAAGAAATTAATAATCTTAATAGCAATACTGATTACTAATTAATACACAGCAAGAATAAAACGTAAGAAAATAGTAATAGCTATGTTACGAAAGATGGTATGTGGTGAACAGTGTGAGAGAAAACCAAGATCCGTTCATTATTTAGAAAACAGAAAATAAAGTAAGTACAACAAATTATGTTGGCTGAGACTCCAGAGATAAGGTAGGGCTTATTTGTAACATTCATCTTCACTGGGCTACACATTTTTGTTTGTGAGACACAACAATCACAAAAGATTTCTATAAAACTGCCAGAAAGATTTACAAACGTGATACCGGAATATCTTGATTTAAGCGTGTCAATGCGCGAGTTAAATTTATTCCATTTGTATAAGAGTTGGATCAGGGTGGATGTAATGACGATACAAGGTGAAGTAATGATACAAGGTGAAGTAATGACTCAAGATGAAAAGTAGCCAGGCAGCTGACTGACATCAGCATATATGGAAGATGTGTTAAGTGCCTTTCAGGATATTAACAAGAAACTGCCGAGCTGGGTAATGACACCAGGTGTATCAGCCTTGGTCAAGGTAGGATTTACAACCAGCTACTATATGAAGTTGAGTTTCCGAGGAGAGACAAAACGAACAGTCGGGGAGTTGACTAAGGTTCCGTTTGTAGCGATCTTTTTGATCAACAAGAGAATTAAGATACCTGACTGTAAAGCTGAAAAATTCAAGGAATGTTGCTTTGTACTTTGGATCAAAGAGGTTTGGCTATTGGAAGGGAATGGGCAAAGATAAATGAAAGAATCAATAATCATTTACTAAAAGTGAATTGTTGCACCCTGATAAATATTACACTTGACTGTCTTTATTCTCAAATAAATCTGTAAATAACTGTTGCGAAATTTATCTTAGACAGATATATTAAACTAGACAGCAGTCTCATTTTTCCAGCAGACTCACAGTTCTCCGTCATCCTTTCTTGCTCTCAACTTTTGTTATGTCAGAATTCAACCCACCTGTTCTGTACATTGTGTTTAATCAATCAAGTATATGTTAATTAAAATAATAAAAAATTAAGGGCAAGCATTTAATATTAATATTTTCAAATAAAAAAAAAAGACTTTGTGTATAGCCAAAAACTACCCCTGCAAAATTTTTGCATAATTTCACCTAACAAATTAGAGACAAAAATATACAAGCATCGAATTTCAAAATCCGGCTACACTGTGGTTATGTTGCTTGTGAATACAGTAACTGAGGACATACTAGTTATACGGTAAGTGGAGGTCAAGGAAAATAAAGTCTTGGCTGCAATGCTGCATCGAATATTTCTTTAGCTTTGCTCAAAAGAGTCATAGTGGAAATTACTGAATTAAACAAATTAAATTATTGATTTCAATTTTTTACTTAACATTCCTTGATATCTACATCTGGCTAAAAACTTCGGCTTTTATTAAACTGTAAAATAAAGACGCTGGCAATAATTATTTTAAATGTCAGTGTCTTTATAACAAAGGTATTATAACTCAATAACGTAGAAAAAAACCCCGCTTCTCAAAAGAACCAAACAAGTAGAACAGTTGTTTCGATCTTCACTTTGGATGTGGGTCACTACGTTAGAACTGCCAAAACTTGTTACCAAGTTTCAGACAATTATTTATACATCAAGCGTTAAAAAGTTTTTCCAGTGATTAAAATAAAAACGATAAAAACAAACAAGTACAAACGGTACCAGCAAAATTCTGGCCAGCCCGCGATTACAACATCTTTCATTTACTATATATCTTTCTGAATTCTTAAAAATAGACATTTAAAAAAAATACTTGACCCATGCTTTAGATACTGCTACGCACTTTCTTATGGGGAATATTCTTCTACACAAACCGAAAAACCCTATAAGGCAAACAAAAACCTTTTAATACTTATAATATGAAAAGGATATAAAATTTCCTTTTTATCAGTTAATTATAAGTTTTCAAACAAAGTACCTGTTGGATCTTGGCATTGAAAACCTGCCTTACATGACGTGCATGTTATTGAACGTGATATGGAGTAAGTGCCTGGTTTGCATCTGATTGGGTGTCCTGTTGTTGTAGGGCAATAATAGCCTGCTGTGCATTCAGTGCATTTGACTTGCTGGCCAAGCGAATACGTCCCACCTACACATGGATTCCTATAGTGATAAATAAAAATAAAAATCTTAAAACTTGTAAATAACTTGGGTTAAAACTTGCAATCTGCTTGAGCAGAGGAGACCACACGACAGTTACTACATTTTTCTATTCACTTCACAAGCTTAGCTTATTTCGTTTTCTAGTACAAGTTCTAGTTCAAGTTCATCCCAGAAGTATTGTAATTAACCAGAACTTCTATTAATTTATTGCCTGGTCATGATGTAAGATGGAAATGAGGAAGACCTAGAGCCACCTGGCGTAGAGGTCTAGAACAGGAGATGAAAGACAGCGGACATAGTTGGCACATCATCATGACTGCAGCCCAGGGCAGACGTAGATGGAGGGGGATTTTTAGCCGCCTATGCTCCATACCGGAGTGAACAGTTTTAAGTCAAGTAAGTCATGATGTCAGGGTCTCAAACCGTAGTTCATGATACACCATAAGGTCCAAGAAAAAAAAATCATACAATTATAAATAATACGTGCTCAAAGTTATTGTTAAAATGTTGCATCGTAGCTTGTGTCCATAGTTAGACGGTGCATATCATAATTATCGTTTAAGAACAGGACATAACAGATATGAGCACCTCAAGTCTTTACCCTGTACCTTGTCCCTTAAAGAATACATACCGTTGTGCTCAATTAAAAAACACCATGAAAGAAACATGTACTTCTTATCCTTTTATCTGGTTTTGTATATATTACGATACTAAAGTACAGTTTTGTTTTTTTTTGTTTTTTTTTTTGTTTTAACGTCATTTTTCCTAATAACTGGGGCTCAGACGGTGCCCTTTACAGGTACTTTGATTTGGCAGTGAGGAATTTCTTGGCCGGATGCCCCTCCTGACGCCAACCAATGGCTTTTTCTTTTGTAAATTTCCAAAGTTGTCCACTTGGGGAATCGAACCCGGAATTCTTGTTTACGGTGCAGTTGCACTAACCATTAAGCCACGGCTCCTCGCTAAAATACAGCATCAGTAACGGTTTATTTCAAAATCATTTACCTATCTGCTTAACACCTTGTTGAACAAATAGGGCATTAGAACAAGCAACAGTAGTCTTATACGAACTTTTGTAACCAGAAGCTTTTTTATCTGTTATAATGAGCTCTCTACTTTTATATGATCAGTTATGTTGCTGTCTTGTGGTAAATAAGAAAGAATATTTTGCAAAATATTTGTATGTGGAAGCAGTACAAGTTTTTTTACTGTGCAATTCCTTATATATTTTGACACGATAAAGCATTTTTCTGCCAAACTATATTTACTACAATTTAGAAATTAAACACTAAATATATATATATATATATATATATATACATACATATATATTGTAAAAAATTAATTTTCTATACATGTCTGGAGCTCTGAACATTTGTGACTTATTGACAAGGTCCAAGCCGTAAATGCAATTTTCGTTGATTAAAGATGAGAGCGAAAAAAACATTAGAAAATCAAAAGGAAGTGGATTGCTACAACCGCTCTATCGTTAATGGGTTCTGAAATCGGCATTACTTTCATAAAAATGTCACACATTTGAATCAGACCTCTGGTATTACTGAAGACAAAGAAGTAGTTAGTTTTCTTTATTTTGTGAATTTTTTTTCTATTATCCTGTGAAAGAAAGGAAGTAAAAAGAGCCCTGTGACCAGAACCATTTTACCTTTTTCAATCTATCAAAATGACCGCTGCTACAACAGAAAAGTACAGTTTGAAGCATTATCAAATGGGTTTACTTAAGTCGTAACAAACTCTAATACCAGCCAGTGGAAGTAATTCAAATAACTGGGCATTTACTTTATCAGGCAATTTTAAAAAACAATTAATAAAATCTTAAAAATTCTTGATGTTATGGACTCAGTAGAAGGCATTGATGTAGGATATTTATCATGTTTTGAGTCGTAAGCTTTTTCTGAACTAAGTTTCCAGAGATACTTTTACAATCGTCAGCCTGACGATAGGAGACGTATCTCTCGAAACGCAGCTGGAAGTAGTTGGTTTTCTTTTCTTCTACAATTCTTTTCTTCTACAAGTCTTGTATAGTCGATCTCGTCGTTTACTATCTGTTTTCTCAAGACTTCCTAGTGGAAGCCTTGACAATAGAATGGTATTATTTCCTATTCTCAGTAAGGGAAGGTGTGAATATTGGTGGTCTTCGTTGGCTTCCTCACGTTGCAGAGAATCTGAACATTGTACTACAAGGACTAACTAATCTTTTTTCTCCCTTACTTATTTAGCTTATGACTCAAGAACTACTTCCCTAGGTAGTTTGTAGCTTTTAGTCGGAATAAGCCTGAATTAACTAAACAGATTTCAAATCACATCCCCTGTTTTTCTAATCTACAAAGCATAAAATGTCTTGGGCAATTGTATTTTTAGTACCAAAACACAACAACCCTTTTTTGGTACCCATAAGGTTCTTGCCCAACCTGATATGTAATTTGTACTTTTCAAGTCTTTCCTGAAATCCATTTAGCACCATTTAGTAAAAATCTTACGTTAAGTGTCATTTAAGTCATTTCAGGTTTTTTGGTGACTTTCCATAATTTAGGTGAGTGTCAAATAGCGATAACCGTTTGCAAAGGTTTAGAGCGACAACACAAAACGAGCAACAAACAATAATTTTCCTACGAAAAACAACTAAAAATACAGTCTTAAAAATATTTTCTCTTCATTTTACGACGTAATTACGATGGGCACTAGTTTTTAATTGGATAGTTTATGAAGTCATTTCTATAACAAACTGTTTACTACCTACTCGAATCAATGACATAACTTTTACTAACACTTAGCGTCTGTATTCTGGTACAAAACACGGGTACACAAAAGTACGTACATTACGTCTTGATTCACATGAGGGCATTCAAATCCTGGATCGCATGTCCTACAGTGCGATGAGTTTACAACGGAGAATGTTCCGCTTGTGCAGGGTAATTCGGTGTCTTTCCAAGGGTAAGGGCAGTAACTGTAAAAAGAAAAAGAAAAAAAAAATTCTTTCATTATGAAAACGGGTACAATAAATATTCACGAAACAACGTACATCATTTCTTGATTTCTGTCTAAAAAATCTACATTAAAAAAACTTCTTGTCTAATTTTCTGTTACCTTAAATTAAAAAAGCACTTCCCTGAAAAAAGCCCTATTTTTATTTTAGAAAAACTGTGTAGTGTGACAAGACAATCAGATTAAGCTCACGGATTAATTCTAAAATTTAAGACATGGTGTGTGTGGTATATCGTCTCTATATAAATAGTAGTAGTAGTACTACTACTACCACTACTACCACTACTACAGCTACTACTACTACTACTACTACTACTACTACTACTACCACTAATAATAATAATAATAATAATAATAATAATAATAATAATAATAATAATAGTAATACATTATTATCGGGTAAACACTTTAACAATAAATACAATCGAATTCTATCTTTGCGCTTTCTTCTTACGTGAAAATACTTCACCAAAACGTTTTGTTATCATGTACCTCACGTATCTTATTCTAGTTAAATTTTTGGTAGGTTAATAAGCAATCAACTGTATGTTCGTTTCGTGGTCTTGTGCAAACGAAAATAATCGAGAAATGACACACGTATTCCTTGTGATGACATTCTGTACAAACGAACTTTTCGGTTTTTGCTTTTAATTTGTGATGAGGTTGAAGTTTCGATTTTCTTTACCTCTGTTGAAAACGATTTCGTCAGCACGACGTTCCATTAGTTCAACATAACATTGTTTGCTACTCTGTGTGGGTCAGTTTTAGTAAACAGTAGTAAGTAAACAGTGGAAGAACGATCATATTAAAATATTGATTGCTGTGCCTGTATATAAAAATTTTCCAAGCTTACTAAGTAGCTTCAATCTAATTGATATGTTTACATGTTTTACATGACTCCATATTTAGTGAGCTATCTATCTCCACACCGAGATATCTGAATGTTCCTAAAGCATTGTCTTTTTAAATTTCCAGTTCGTTGTTTTTTGCCGAACAGTAGTACTTCAGTTGTTCTGATTAGGTTTCTCGGGAACATTTTCTTCGAACCAGTTGGAGAGGTTGTTGAGGTCACTATTTAAACAGGCTTTGATAGTACAAGCATGTTTGCCTGCACAAAATATCAGTGTCGTCGACAAATTGAATAAATTTTTACTTACCAAGCAGTAACAATGTCATTAAAGAAGAGGACAAAAGGGTGGATGGCACATCTGTGAAAATTGTATATTGTTAAGGCAAGATGCCCCTTCGAAACAAATTCGCTTATGTCCACCGAACAGATAATTCTAAAACCATTCACGCCCTTTATCTCTTATACCATAGCTTTCTTTTTACTGATAAATGTGTTGATTTATTGTATTCACTGCTTTGCTTAAATCAATAAAGCGGACCTCAACAGGCTTATATGTGTCTACTTGCAGTCCTATTTTATCATTATTGCATCCAGCTCTGCCAAGTTACCACCTTAGCATCCACACTAAAACCGCATTGTTAAATTTTCATCCTTAAGGAATTCTATAAGCTACGAACTTCTAAAACTAAAAACAGGCATTTTTGTTGATTCCGAGGTATCCAAGGTCTTTAAAGAGTGACCTAACTAAGGGATGGATTCCCTCTTTTTTAGCAATATGCGGTGGATGTCTCTGATTGCTATTACTATATACCTCAAACTATTCTGGATAGGACTGTTTTCTATCAAATTTGAAAATCAAACTACCAAGGCAGTTTCTGTTACTGCAATTAAAGTTATTTTTACCTCGCGAAAAATTCTTCCTTCGGCTACAAGGAAGGTTTTGCCTGCCAAAAATTTAAGTAAGGTTGTGTATGAGTTAAGTGCCGATGTGATGTCAGGTACGTAGGCCTTACACCCTTAATGCTGATGGATAGAATAAAACAGCACGTGCCCAGTGTTTTTAGAGAAAACTCCCGCTTTTGTCATGTTCAGCCAAAAAGACAATGCAAGGGTAAAAGCAAAATTATGTATTCTGACACTGCGCTAGCGCGGCATTTGCTGCTGAACCGTAAATGTAATGAAAACGTCGAGATAAATCAATTCAAAATAACTGGCCGAGCTAGGTATACCTTTCATTGAGGAGCATTTGACGCAATTCATACTAAGTTTTCATCCTCTTTTCAAAGAATTCATAGCTTACAACAGTTTTAGACACCCAGTCATCAACAGTGATGGGCTTTTCTCAGTTTATTACAAAAAACTGGCGGGCTTGCTCGATCGTCTCTTTGTTTTCGGCTTTGAATAAAAAGCACAATTGCTTTCAGCTTTCTTATTCCACAGTCTTTTGTCCACTCGAATACCAGTAAAATAGCTATCGACCAAAGTGAACGCTATTTTAATAGCGATTATTACTATATTGTTACGAGCGCGTCTTTGAAGAACGTCCGTGCTACGTTAGCGGACGTAATGTTTCTGATTTTATGTCCGACTTGAACATTATTATATATCTCCTGAGGATTGTAATCTCTGTATTCATGGCACTGAATTGTTCTTGTAGAAAAATTCGCTGGATTCATTTGAAATACATAACCTATCATTTCGTGGTCTCCTATCTGCCTGGAAATAACTTCCGAATTTGTAAATTTATTGCGTACTTTGCATTTTTGTGTGAATTAGACTCCTCTTAAAACCATGACAAAATTGAGTGTGACTTGAAGTGCTGCTACATAAATGACTAAGAAAGTTCCTGCCAGTGAAATATCAGCGTAATAATACCTTAAAGACTAACTAGCCAGATCGACCTGCATACTTACATATGAACGAAGAACAAAAAATTTAACTATAGCAAATACAAAACCATGTTTTTCAAACATTAATAACGATTAACGTAACTTAACTAAACATGTGCAATTTATATAGAGAATGAAGTATTTACGATGTGCAAGGGATAAGAATCACGGCAACGTATTTTTTCTTTAGGAATCACTTTCACCAGTTTCTTTAGGTTTTACCAGTGGCATTACGTTATGTCTTGGCAATAAATATTTGGTGAGCTGTCTTTAAATATGATTGGAAAATAGAATCATAATGAGTGTTGCAATAAGCAGGTTGTGACTAAAAGCAGAGATACTATACCAGGAGAACAAGCTTCGCCATTGGAACATTTGTTTTCAATATGAATGTGTAAAATACAACTTATATAATTGGAAACAGTCGCCTGAAGATCACTCTACATGAAATTCAGTGGTGGGATTACTGTTTTTCATAGTTGTACACATATATATGCAAACATTAATATACACATATATAACAAGAAAATGCACGTGTTTTAAAATATTTGTATACATAGATATTACTTTTAATTCAAAATTTACACCTGTTACGGTTGCCATTCAAATTTCATCTCAGATATAAACGCAACATTACATTCATAAAAAGAAAGCATCGAAATAAATGACTTTCCCCCAAGAAAAAAAAAGGAAGTAAAAAAATACAATTCAATCCAGTATAATACAAAAAGTAAATTCAAAATGAATAAATAGATTAGAAATGATACTCACAATCCAGCACGACAAGTGGTACAAGATTGTTTCTTTTGAACAGAATATGATCCAAGTGGGCAAGCAAACTTTGTGTCACTTGCAACATCCGGGCAGGCATACCCTCGAGGGCAAACAAAACAATATTCCTGCCCCCCTGTACTATACTCTCCAGGATCACAAGGCTGCTTTACGCCACTGCTGCATTCGTACCCTGCTGGGCAAGGAGTACAAGAGCTTGCACCAGCAAGTGAAAATGATCCACCATCGCAGTCAATTTCGATGTCCATGCTGTGGAATTAAGAGAAAAATTAAACCAAAAGAAACGCATATGGAAATAGCACATATATAGAGAGATATAGATATAATTATAGATGTAGATATAGATATAGATGGATAGATGGATAGATAGATAGATAGATAGACAGATAGATAGATAGACAGATAGATAGATAGACAGATAGATAGATAGATAGATAGATAGATAGATAGATAGATAAATGGATAGATGGATAGATAGAAAAACAGATATATATATATAGATATACGTATATAAAAATGAATACCTAATCAAGTCAATGAAGGTACTAAAGGTGCAAAAAACCTGACTAAATTCAATGCCTTCTTAGTAGGTGATAAAAAGTATGGTCCACTTCCGGATTAACAAGATCTTTGTGCAATAGAAACGACTGAGGCCAGTACATTGTGAAAATGGATTCGTTAATATTAATACGGTTAAAGAGNTAAATGGATAGATGGATAGATAGAAAAACATATATATATATATATATATATATATACGTATATAAAAATGAATACCTAATCAAGTCAATGAAGGTACTGAGGGTGCAAAAAACCTGACTAAATTCAATGCCTTCTTAGTAGGTGATAAAAAGTATGGTCCACTTCCGGATTAACAAGATCTTTGTGCAATAGAAACGACTGAGGCCAGTACATTGTGAAAATGGATTCGTTAATATTAATACGGTTAAAGAGATAAACAGAAAGAATCTAAAAACAAATTTTCTCTGAATTTAAATTTTTAACTCCGGGTGAAGTCAAGAAAATGATCAGTAATTCAAAAAGAAAGTTCCAAAAAGATAATTTGTGTTAAACGTTCATAATTGTGTAAGAGCTTAATTTTTACCAAGCCAAAATGTCACAATATAAATAGCTATTACAACCACAAGAATGAATAAAAGATTACATCTCTGTTCTGGTATGCCTTCTTACGCAAGAATCACCAAATGCTAGTAGCCACACTGCTTTATATTTATGCAGTTTTGGTATAAGATATTTTTATACATGCAAAAAGTGTTGGCCATTTAAGTCTACAGTGATTCAAACATCATTATCTCCCTGAGAAATAAAATACTCACGTAGTCTTCGGACAAAATTTCCCAGCAGTGCATTGAGTACAGGTAACTTCTGCCTCAACAGAATAAGTTCCTGAAGCACATGCTACGTTTGCCGTAGGGTTGGTTTTGTCTGGGCATTTGTATCCTGCTGGACATGGTACGCATTTCGTTGACCCAGAGCCACTTATATACCCTAAAACAAAAAGATGGCCACAGAATTATGTGGTAACAACATCCAAAATTTCAATCAAAACGCAGATAATAAAGTATAAAGTAATGTAATTTTATACATTTTACAGTACGCACCATGCAGAGAGCACATATACGTGTATATATATATGGAGATGTTGGCCAAATTGGCCGACATCCACTTACTCGTTTCAAAGAGCACCGAATGCCATCTACGCCAGTCAAGAAATGTGGTGTAACATGCGATTTGGAAACCACAAAAAATCTCGCTTCAACATCACGCGAAGAAATGTATCGACTCACTCCAGAGGCCCTCTACATAGAGGGACTGAAGCTCGGCATCAATACCAAGGCGAATTCAGAAGTAGAACTCTCACAATCAAGTTCTTTTAGTTTTGTCAGATTGTGACCATACAACAATTAGACCAGCTCTGATTTGCACTTTGATGAAAATCTTCATGGTTTTAATTTCACTTTTACAATTTTTTTTCATTTTTCATTAGGTTTATGATGAGTACAAAATTCGAAATTACTTACCATATTAATAGTAATCATTGTGTGCTTCTTCACTTCAACAATACCAACAAAATAATATTTTTCTTTTTTAACGGTCAAATGGTTTACTTTTTAATACTACTATCACTAAGGTACACTGTGACTGAAAAAACATAATCTCATAACTTTAATTACATGTACAAATCTAAATCACTTAGCCAAAAACAATGAATTCATCAGCAGACCACAAAAAATTGATCTACCCCGTTTAATGTGTACAAAAAGCAACTAGGTTCTTTGGATCGCAAAGCTAATCATTTTTCTGTAAAGGTAACATTTTTCATCGATGTAAAATTTGCACTGATGTAACATTTTTCATCGATGACGCTCTAACCAGATACCATTCCCCGCAAATTCGTAGAAATAATTATGCAGTTGTCACGTAAAAGATTTATCATGGTTTAAAACAATGTCTGGGTGTAAATTATCATAAGTTCCATAAAAAAGTGTTCTAATAGATCGCTATCTCATGGTAAATGGTAAAATCTGGGTTTAAAAATGTCAGTAAATTAACATTAAATTTTACATTTGAATCAAGACACCAATTCAGATATCCCTTGCTCATTAGAATTAGGCAGCTGGAAATGATTGCTGTAATGTTCGCGCTTTAAAACAGATAGCGCATGCATTACCATCTTTTCTAGTGGCAAAGGGTATTTCAAACTCGGAGTCAGATAATTTTAATAACGATTAGTAAAGCTATTGGTGTTACGAGACTGTTCATTTAGTGCTTTAGAGTTTTCAAGAGTAAGTGCTTTTAAGTACCTTTTAAAATTTTGTAATTAGCGATAAAGATTAATTAATTTAGTCAAATATTTCTTCACTGTTATCCAGAAGAATCCTTTTATGATGCATGTTTCCTCAAAATTTCTACAAAATGTACAAACAATGATGAAAATTTGGTGCTCTTAATACAAAAAAGTTCTGTTTGCTCTTGTGATTTCAGTACATGTAAGTGCTTACCTGGTTACTAGTGTTGCATGTGGAGGTGAGGCAACTGTGGAGCGGGTTCTTTGATCCTTTAATAATGCGAGTCCACGCATCTCCTCAACAACAGTAATTATTGTAAGGCTCTTGATATCAATGGGAAGGGTACGCTGGAGAAGTAATTGGGTGACACTGAAACGGAGAAAGTTCCATTTCAAGTCTAATTCAAAAGAAATATTGGTATATCTGTTCGTTACAAGGGGCGGGAAAAGAATCTAAGGCATTTAAGTTCAATTACTTACCAGCTGCGCATGCTACAGGAGTTACGGCAGGATCTTCACATGAACTCCCACCGGGGCAAGTTTGACATGTTGACTGTGAATATGAATTTCGATATTGACCTCCTGGGCACCTTGTCGGGAGTGAATCAGATGAAGCGCATTGATGTCCCAGGGGACAATTCGTGCAAGACGTGGATTTCGCTTTTGAGTATTGGCCAGAAGGGCAGGCTTTTTCATCTTGCTGTGGAGTTGGGCAATAATAACCTGCACGGCAGGGCACACATGCAGTTCCTTCCGCGTTTGGAACTTCTCCACTGGTACAGGCAGTTGGTATTCTGTCTCTTGCAATACAAACTTGGCCAGATGATCGAGCTGGACACTGTGTACAGTCAGCCACTTAGAGAAGGAAAGAATACGAATAATAGTAAATTTTTGGAAAATGCTAAAGAATGATACAAAATTTTTCAAATAAAAAAACCCCTCTGCCTTCATAGGCAAAAAATTTGTTGCTCAAAGTAATCAACTGTAGCAAATGCAATCAAATAATTTCTTCCTTTTGTTGTTAACTGTACTCTTTGCTTCCTCCCTTATTTTTCATATTACATGATTTAAACAATCTGTCGTTATAGATTGATTTTCAGTATCATTTCTACGAGGATAATACAAATAGTAAGCAGTAAAAAGGCACTTTGAAAAAATAGTGTTTATGTTCAATGTAAACAGAATACAAACATCAAAAAATATATAAGAAAAGCTGTGCGTCAAGTAATCAGGGAAAGGAGACAATGAAAACTGGTAACAAGTAAGTCAGTTCAAAATATACTATTAATGTGCGCCGTTAATGAAAAATTTTGTACTTCTGACATCAAAATATTTTCAAGATGATTTTCAGAAGTAAACTAAGTCGGGAGACTTAGTTTACTTCTGAAAATCATCTTGAAGAAATCATACAGCCTTGTAAAAATTACAAATTGTACCGTAAAAGGATAAGACCACGGTCTATACCCATAGAACTAAAATCTACTTTCAGTAAGATAACATCTAACTTCGCACAAATGAACTAGCTGAAATACTCAGCTTTTAACTAGCCAGACAGCAAGAGAATATGCGAGTCTCTATAAAATACAAAACATTAAATTTCTAAGTGACTTTTCGGGCTCTGAACTTCAAAAAAACCGATTGACTAAAACAAATATTTTTTACGTTGTTGCCTAAAACATGAAAAAAATATTTGCCTATTTTACGACAACGATATGATCTAGGACAATAATGAAAACCTATCACGTGTGCTATAACATTCACAAGAGTACAATCTCTTTAATTTTTCTCACATGTGTCCTTGTAATGTATTTCTTATGTTTAAAGCTTTTACAAAAACATATCAATAGTGCATTAGTATTTAATTCGTGTAGTCATAGAAGTTAAATGTGATTAATCCAAACAATATCATCTTCAAAGATACACCCTATAAACTCCACAAATAATGACAAAATGCAGCAACTGCCAATGACTTCTACTTCCTATATATGCTAGATCACGGATCAGCTCTCCCTATATACCGAACCAAGAAATACCAGGCTCACAACTCCATTGTAAAACAAATTCCACAAACAGAGGATCTGTAGAAGACAAGATAAGGATGCCTACCATTAACGTTGGATTCTTGATCATCTCAAGTGGCCGATACGTCAAATAGTTCAAATATATCGCGGCTAAAATCTCCTTACTGAGTTAAAATCATCTGTATCCATGAGTGGTTCTCATGACTAGCAAGTGTGGTTTCAGACCAGTTCGTACGTTGCTTCATCGACTCGTGCGGGCAGAGGGTTCGTGTATGCTTGTTGTCCTTGTCTATTTTTGTGTATTTTCTCTGGTTAACATAGTTGGCTTTCGAACAGAGAATGCGAAAACATTTCACATGTCCAACATTTTAGCTCATTCACTCAATACTTGAAAAAACATCAATTGAAAGTAGAGAACAAGATGTCGGCCATCTAAGCTGAGAGGTCAGCACTCGCCGGAAAATGTGTCCACCCTAATCTTTTAACTGGTAAGCATTAATGCCAACACTGACGAATACGCAGTTTATATGAGAGTTGTTTGAAGTCCTTTTTGTCATAACAAGTAAAGCGGTGTGTGTGATAAAGTTACAATATTATAAAAAGTTAACCAATGAATATTGATGCCCATTAAACAAAAATTGGCACTATAGTTTTTGTGAGAGGCATCTTTGAACGGTCTGAAAAAAGGCCAAAATTAGGCCAGAACCCTTCCTCTTACTGATATAGTTCCTAAACTTTGATGGTAAAGATTAAAAATAATTTTACAATATATAACTGCATGCAAGAAATTACTGATAATTAGTGATCACTTGTTAAGTGGGTACAATCAATTTCCAAAATTTGGCTAATCTTGACGGCTGTCTGCTACTTTAACGAATGACAATTTTTCTTAAGTCGGATTGGAAAAACATAAAATGAGTAATGTTCTGTAAATTGTATCACAGACCCCATGTTGTAGATGAACTGTCTTTGTTAACGTACCTAATTCCTGCAGTATGTTATAAATACTATTTAAGTGTCTAAAGAGCAAAGTGAAATACTTACTAGTATCTGTGCTATAAAAATACCCATTGGTATTATCAAATGGACACATCACCGTTTCATTATTATTTGGGCATTTGTACCCTGCAGGGCATTTAAGACAATCTGTACTATAAGCCTTGGAATAGGTTGCTGCGCAGAAAACAAAAAACATACAATTTTTATGAAAACGCAAACTGTGTACACAAAATTTACAAACATTTGGCACATCATGTTCTTATCAGGACGATAGCAATGGTAAAAAGCAATTTTCTAGCCATAAACATGTTGTACTGAAATGGCTTTACGGTCACTCCAGGTTTCAAAAGTAATTGTTCGTTTTTTATTTTGTATTTAAAATGGTATCCAAGTATATAGTTTTAGACTAATTTTACCATGAGAATTGTTCCAGATGGTCCTGACATAGACGTAAATTGGTAAAGATTAGCAATTTATGTCTGTCTCCTGTTGTAAACAAGAATTTGCCTTCTTTTATATTATTTGTATTAATAAGGAGGCTAACACTTAAACCATCTAAAAATGTGAAAAAACTACTTTGTTCTGAATGCTAGAATCATCATCACATAATTTTCATCATAGTCAACATTGTTGCTCTCACTATTGTTACATCATTACCACTAAAAACACTTTTATGGTTACCAAGAAAGCTACTTGAGTATTTGTGATTTTATCAGTTGACAATAAACTAGCGAGAGCAATCTAATGTTCAGAGAGGAGCATGGACACGTTACTAGATCACTTTATTAAACTTGCCAATACAAATGTTATGTTCAATAAGTGCCGTCAGCTTAATATCAGCAAAATGTTGTCTATTATCTTTCTACTATTTCGGGTACTGCTGAGTGCATTGTACAGGGTGAACACTGCTACCTGAAAAGGGCAACTGATGCAGGCTGGCAACAAAATTATGGGCAAAATTTCTATGTGATTGGTGACGTGTAAACCTTTAAATGTGTCACGCTGTAAATGCTGCTGTATAAGTCGACCCCCAAAAATGAACTAAATCCTCGATTTTATTATACAGTCTTTGTAAAAGTCGACCAAAACATTGTCTAAATACCTTGTGCTGTATAGTGCGAAATCCAGTTAAAGTTTTAACAAAAAATACATAAACAGTCAAACTTTTCAAACATATTGACTGCTGGTATTTGCTCGGTCAATCAGACAGTTCAGAATCAGTTCAGTATTTGGAAAGTTTTTGTACAGTCAAGAAAAAATTCAACAGTCCGAGGAAAAAAGTATATCCACTTATTTTTTGGATCTGGTCTTTAAATTCAAACAGAAAATTTACAGAAATTATGACATGATTACATTTTATCTGTTTTGCGCATAGCTTAGAGCAGCATCTAACACCAATTCCCTTCAACCATTTCTGTTTTGTTTTCTTTTATGTTTTTTAACAAGTCGGCGAACAGTAAAATTTTTATTTACTGATTAGAATGTAAGCTAAATATTATTAAATAAAAAATGATAAATAAATTGCTTATTTTCCTATGTTAGACTGAAAAAATTCATTAAATTGCCTTTATGGTGAGATTTTCATATCACTTTGAATGGGCTATCAAAGGTCGATTCTTTTTAAAGTCTGGGTTGATTTTCAATTTCAGGGCTGCAAGGTTGACTTTTAAATCGGAATACATAGTAGGTGTCTTCTGCAATGCTTGATACACCTTCATAACGAATCAGAATCTGTGATTACGACCAACAAAATACTGCAGTCTTGCAGTTGAAATGTACGAGGCTTTAAAATTTGGTCCAATTTATAATATCAAAAGTCTGTACTGAATATCAACTTGAATGGTGCACTTACCACCAATGCACTGCACTGGACTGCTTGCTGCATCTGGGCATGAAAATCCTGCTGGGCATGGAATACAACCTAGTACTTTACCTCCAAGTGAATATGTACCCATTGGGCACTTTCGTATTGTTGACCTAAAGGAAAAAAAGGAAGACATCATTAAACCTACTTTGCGCTTTTTAAAAACTGCTTACCTTTAATAAAATAGGCCATAGTTATGATGGGTCCTTTAAGTAGCACATTTCATGTATTATAACAGAAGATTCCTTGGAACTTGATTTCCCTTAGTTACTCTGTAAATACATATATACATACTATACATACTCGAATTGACGGTGCGGTATGAAACAAATCTGGATAAAAATGCTTCTCGCAAATATGAAAATTATTGTCTCTTATTTTGTGATTTACATTCCATCTCTTTGAGAGCCAGCTTTCCATTAGCTCTTCAGGTATTTTCGGTCAATCTTGTATTACTTTCAGTAAAATGCGTAACGCTTTCAAGATCGACAACATACACAAGCACTTTTTCCCCACTAAACTTGCCAATCCATTCTAACTACATACTACTTATTCTGTCATAGAAACCAACCATAGGCAAACTGTGAACTATTATCGTTTTAATAATTTTGTTAGTAAAATACTTAATTTTGTTAAATAGGCAAGTCAGTGTAAGCTTCCTTGATTATTAAGGTTTGTAATTGTATGTGTTTGGGCAAAAAATGTCTCCGTTAAAAGTATTAGCATCTAAATTTGTTTGTCTTTTGCTTGCCGTGTCCTCAAAAAATCACCGAGTGTAGTGGAATCCGTACCCTTAGGGTGTTGACACATGGGGTAGTGGCAGCTATTTCATTTTTTATTAATAGCACCTATCTTAGTAAATGTGGTGGTGTTCTCAACAGGATCTTCTGTATCAATTAGATATTTGATAAACCAGGCAGCTACTTACTCCACTTTTCACAGGTCTTTCGAATCATGCCTAAATCCCCGACTATTATTGGGGTAACTATGGTTTTCATATTCTACATCCCTTTGATTCTATTTGAAGGTATTGATATTTTGACAATTTTTCTACTTTCTCATCTACTATATAACTGGTTTTTATTCGGTGGTATTTAATCTCTATTTCTGGTCTGTTGGCCTTTATTTCCCGATCAACTGAAACAGGCATATTATCCCAGACAATCATTACTTCTTCAGCGTTCGTAACTGACTTCGGTTCACGCTCATACCAATTTTCACCTTCTTCGATATTGTAATGTTCTTAGGATCAAGAAAATAATGGGCTCAATGTTTACCAGGACTACCATCAATGAAAGACCCAGTAGGCTCTCATTATTTGTAAATATTCATTTTCTAAACACTTGCAGGGAGTTTATTTTGTGTTGCTGTTTCAGTCCTCCACCTCTATGAGATTTAGTTTCATGTACATGTGGGTGCAAAGAAATCACGCTGCCGAACCCTAACTAATGGTGTACCACAAGGTTCAGTCATTGCTCCACTTCTTTTCAACCTGTACACACATGATATACCCACAACTATCAGTAAAAAATACATATATGCTGACGATATAGCCCTTAGGACTTGTCATAAGAAGTTTGATGTAACTGAAAGAACATTATCACGAGATATGGATATCATCAGCAAATACTTCAAAAATTGGAGACTCAAACTGAATATCACCAAAACTGTTTCCAGTGTGTTTCATCTTGTTAATCGAAGAGCTGATTATGAACTCAATGTCTCAATATCTGGCATGAGGTTACCTTTTGAGAAAACTCCCAAGTACCTTGGTGTCACACTAGACCGTACTCTCTCATACAAACATCATTTGATTGAAGTCTCTTCTAAAGTTACCAAGCGATGTAACCTACTAAGGCGTATTGCTGGCTGTCGGTGGGGTGCTGATTTCTCGACTTTGAAATCATCTGCTTTAGCCTTGTGTTACTCTGCTGCGGAATATTGTTCTCCTGTTTGGAGCCAAAGCCATCACTGCAATAAAGTTGATGTTGCACTTAATGAATGCTTGAGACTAGTGAGTGGTTGTATAAAATCGACTTCAACTGATGTTCTTCCTATTCTTTGTGGTATTGAACCTGCCGATTTAAGAAGAGATAAAAATATATTGAATTTGTATAATCGTGTGCTATCAGAGGAAGGGCACATTCTTGAAAAATTAGTTGAATATCCACTTACAAACAATAGGTTGAAGAGCAGAGTTCCACTTTCGAATCGCATGCACCTTTTAGCTTCCACCATAAACGATACAGCATCTGTCAAATCTTGGGCTGCTAATGTGTGGAAACAGCGATGGAGTAATACAGACAACCAGCTTTCCCAATTTATTCCTGAACCTACGGTGAAACCTCCAGGACATGACCTGAAGCGTGAACAATGGGTGCTCTTAAATCGATTACGATCTGGATATGGACGATATGCCGATTTCATGCATAGAATTGGTCTAAGGGACAATCCATTTTGTCGTTGTGGTGAAATTCAATCCCATCAACACGTATTGACTTGCCAACTGATAGGTTGTTCGAGGTGATATCAAAACTGTTGATGAGGACTTCCGTTTGTGGCTCAATGACAATGTCTTAGATATTTAGCATTTTTTTGTTGATCATACGCATATATATATATATATATATATATATATATATATATATATAAAGCTTTCGATTCGGTTATCCGTATTAAAGTGCTCAATACATAAATGCAGAGCGTAATATAAGATATGATAAGTTGGAAAGAATCAAAAAACTACACAGTCCCTGTGTAGTCCCTGGACTGTGTAGTTTTTTGATTCTTTCCAACTTATCATATCTTATATATATATATGAGATTTAGTCTTGTGGAGGAGAGGAGTACCAACATTGACAATGATATAAGATGAGTTTCTTCCATTTGCAGATTTTTCGATTTCACCCTGGTTGCTTAATGAGAGACATGCACCTTGCTGACCTACACAACGTGCAATGTGGTATAAAATTCTTTTTGACTAATTTTCCATGAATTTATAAATGGCCTTTCCAGGAACTTGTAGCTGGGCATTAGGCTATACTTAGATTTTGGGATAACAGTTCGGAAATTTTCTTAGCCTCTACCTAAAGAGCTATTCTTGGCAAGGAAGCAGGGTTGATTATTAATAATATTATTTTTTATTGTTATCATTATTTATAATACTACTAATAATAAATTAAATAATACTCATGTAGGTTGCAAAATACCACAATAACTGAGTTATTTTATACATTTCCAACTACTCCTGTTTAAAAGATTATTTTCTAGCACATGGCAACCAAACCTACAACAACAATCTAAGCAAAGTCACGTCCTGTGTTGCTAATCATCCCTACGTATCTGTTAAGCAATTACATGCCAAGCTATTTTGAAGGTACGTAGTACTTAGAACAAAGCTGTTATGGCAAGGTAAAATTGACCATAGAACAGTTAACATTTTAACAGATTGATAATTAATAAATATGGTTTTGGTAAAATATTTTTAATTAACTAGGGAATAGGGTATCCACTCAAGAAGAGTACATGAATGACCTAACTATAAAAATTCAACAACCTAAATTCTATATTTCTGCAAGTCTAGTTTTCTAAGATATAAAAGCTTAGTGGTGACAACAAAATTAACCTTGCTTACCCTGGGTGAGGACAGAAGTACCCTGCTGGGCAAGGTTCACACCCAGTTCTGTTTGCAAAGCCAACATAACCTAACTCACATAACTTGCAATTTCCTCCCAAGCCTGAATAAGTTCCTTGTGGGCATGGCTGTGGGTCTTGTCTTGGGTCAGGGCAATGTTTTCCAGCTGGGCATGGTAAACAGACTGTTGCCCCTGATAAACTGTAATTACCTGATCCACATATGAAACACTGTAATATACCAGCTGGACTATAATAACCCCTTTCACATGGAACAGATGTATTCTGTCCAACACATTGATGTCCAGATTCACATATGCTACAGAACGTCTGACGAACACCATTAGAGTAATAGCCATCACTACATTGCTGCGGATTTCCTGTTGCACTTGTAGGACACTTATATCCTCCTGGACAGTCCAAACAAATTCCTGTTCCTTGCAAGGCATATTCACCAGGTGAACATGCAACTGGTGGTGCACCATTTGTACACTTATGTCCACTTGTGCAGGGTGCACATGTAATACTTCCAGAAGCACTATAGTGTCCTGGTTGACAAGGTGTTGGAGTTGTTGAGCCAGTACTGCAACTGTATCCTTCAGGGCATGTATTACATGTAATACTTTTTGAAATATTGGTGTAATATCCTAAAGGACATGCTTTGGGAAGCTCAGTAGGATTTGGACAGTAGAAACCAGCTGGACATTCCTAAATTAAAAGAGTAAAAATAGTAATCCCAAGTGAATGAATTTTAAAAATTTCCAAGCAATCAAGCAAAAAAAAAGCTGTTGGTGTTACATGAAGGTCAAAATGTTACAATAATTGACACTTCTCTGAAGTACTTGTACTTTTGTAAATGGTACAGGGCAAAACTATCAGCTTTGGCCACAAAATATTAAGCTATTTAAAAACTAAAGCAAAGTTCTTGCAATATCTATCAATTTTTTTCTCTGGTTATGACAGAGATGAGGCCTATATAAAGGAGATGAGTGAACTTTCAAAATTCCAAAAAACGATGGCAAGAAAAATTTCAATTCATCAGCCAATCAGTTTACATTGCTCAGATCAGAACAATATTTGACATTGAAAACATCAATGGGAATGGTAACAACTACAAAGGCATTCAGTGTATGTAGGCATAAATAGATTAAGATTTTGTGATTTGCTGTTTGACTACTTACCTTTGACTAGATCTGCATGTTGACTGATAAGCATATAGTATGGAAAATAACTGAGTTGAAAATTATGGAATCTTCAGAAAGCTTAGTCATGGGGAAAAAGGTTACATTTCAGTCATATACAGGGCTGTAAGCACACCCAAAAGTGCCCTGAAGCTCTCTATAAAGAGAATCCAAGTCAAGGTAATACAAAAAAGTAAATGAAGCAAGAAGTGAATATGACAAAAAATAAAAAATGAAACCTGGATAAAAAAGCATGTCAATTTACCAAGGATAAACCTCATAAAAGCTCTTCTGTTTATCTAATGGAATATTGTTTCTAAAAGTAAAGTTTAATAAACATTTTATAAACTTTGCAGTTTTCCAAACTTATCCTTTTAGAAAAATACTATGTAAATGATGTCCATTTCAGCTTCTGTGGTGACTGGTTAAAAGTATAGTGTTTACATCTGTAGTATGAACTACCATGTGAATGATATGATTAAGTACATTTCAAATACTATCCATCAACCAAATACAATGTTTGTGCATGTGTACCTTCATAAGAAAACTTGTAACTTGTTTTACAGGGATTCTTATATCTCGATTCTTACAACCAAATCTTTTCTGACTAAAGCTTCTACAAATTTTCTTATTTGTGAAATCAAAAACTTCTATTGGAACAGGATAGTCATAACAGAATTCATATTTCAAATATAGCTTAGTGGTTCAACAAATACCTAGTAATTATGTTTGCACAGTAAAAATATGGATATATTATCTATTTACTTATCATAGGGCATACAAAAGCTTCAAAAAGAAAAATGCTATGGGTGTTAGGTAAACTTAACAAAGATATTTGAATGGTTTGATAATAAGGGTGAACATTTATGACACACCTTACAAGCTCCTATATCTGACTGTTTTGTAACATTGTTGTAATATCCTAACTGGCAAGGTATTGATGAGTTTCTGCTTCCAGGGCAACTATGGCAAAAAAAAAAAACACACACAATATTTTTAATGAGTTTTAACAGGGTGAAAACTCCTTCCTCAAAACAACTCAGTCCCTGTTTACATGTAGGTCTGCACTGCCAAAGTATAAAGCAGCCATACCTAGCCATTTCAGTAGCCTGTCAATGGGAGAAATATCTCTCAAAACATAGCTGAAAAAAGCTTACAACTTGTGGCATAATAAAGCTCTTAAATCTATTAAGAGTCTCATTGTTACTTTCTTTAAACACTATTAATTCCTTTGGTTTAAAACACGGTTCCTTCATTTTGAATATACCAAAATCATTTCATGATAAGGAGCATAATCAGCCAGTGATTGGTTTGCACTGCATGCTGAAATTTTTAGACTCATGAAAACCACTTTAAATCTTTGTACTATTGTGTTGACTACCTCACTTTTGCAAGCCCAATGAATAACTTCCAATTAATGTGTTGTGTTTTTGGGGGTGGGGGCAGCTTTCTTTCTGACATATCTCAAAGATTTCACTGTCCTCTGCCACATAAGGATAATCATCTAAGATCTTTTGTCTTCATAATATCTTTTCTAACTAACCTAACTTGCCCAACATAAGTTGCATCAAAAGTAACTAGGATTTATTTTTGCAGCCTCCTAAACTGAAGCATTAAATTCTGAACTCAAAAGTAACAAATTATTAATTTTTACAAATTTTTACAAATAAATTATTAATTCTTACAAATGTTTATGTTGAGATTTTTCTGCCATAACTGGATAATAAAGGTAAACTCACTGTCTGGTCATTTACATCCAACTTTGCCAGACTGATAGTGAGGGCTGTCATAAAAATGGTAATCAATTCACATAATGCATTCTTTTGTGTTGGCAATATTCAGGTAATGGCAATAGTCTTATAATTACAACACAGCTACCAATTAACATATGTTTCCAATTTTACTGAGGGCTAAAATATCCCTGCTATACCCCTCTAATGGATCAACATTGCTTGGTACTCATATACTTACTAGTCTATTAGCTTAGCTTTAAACAATAAACTTGGTGAGTTGGTAGTTAATATGGTATAACCATGATAAACTGAACACTATGTATCTGCCCCAAGTCTGCTTCATGATCTTAAATTAAGTAAGCAACTAGCAAACAAGCAAATAGTTGTTTGTGATTCATGGTGACATGGTTGCCATATGCAAGATACTTTAAAAAGTGGATCTACTTCCTCCCATGGCAATTAATGACAGTCCAGCAGAACATTGTGGTGGTCATCAAATTGAATCACTTATCATCTACTAAATAAGGGGTAACCAATACACAACTCCTGGTACCATGAAGTGTTAGGTAGACCAAAGACAACTAAAAAAACATGATAACTGTTGTTCAATTAAATAACATATCTGCTATCCATTTACAGGCAAATATTATTGGGGTAATCACATTAAAGAATTCAATATTTTCGTTTCAGTATGATTGTTGCTGAAAGTAGATAATACTGGTCACTTGAAAGTAAATCTAATCATGTGAGTAACATACTTCCCATTACAAATTTCCAAACATCTAACATCCAAAACTTGTTTTTGTTCTTCAACATGATTTTACAAATACTTAAGGGTTAAATTACTTCACCTGTAAAAAAAATAATATGGTTTGTTTCCTCTGACATAAGAAAATGTAATAAAACCCTTCATATGTGGGACAACAGAAACACTGGGTTCTATAGTAACTTTTATGTTAACATGCACATTGTAAACAAGTATTGAGATCACTGAAGATCTTGATATTTGAAAAAAGTAAATGTCAATAGGCAAAGAAATATAATTCTGATTGATTATCTCAGTTGTGAAAATCATTGGCATCAATTACTGACTGTACACTGTGAATTAAATATTCACATCCCATATATAAAATATAGGCCCTACTGAAATTAGTCACAAAATTACTAAAGAAATACAAGTGAGCTTACTAGTGACCAGGAGGGCAATCAAAACATCCCCAAGTTCCATCCTGTAAGCCAAAGAACTGGCCTGGGATGCAACCTGCAACAACTGTACCACTGCAATTAGTAGACTCTGTAATGAAAAAAGCAAAATAAAAAGAAAGTAAAAGCTGTTAGTGGCTTGCTTTAGTAAATGTTTCTCACAGATTCACAAAAAAAACCAACTTGCAACATAAGAACCACCACAAAAAAACAACTGGCAACAAACTGACCACCACAGAAAACAACTTGCAACACACAGACCACCATAAAACCAACTTGCAAAATATGGACCACCACAAAAACCAACTTGCAACATATGGACCACCACAAAAAACAACTTGCAACATACGGACCACCAAAAAATTACAACTTGCAACATATGGACCACCACAGAAAACCAACTTGCAGCATTCAGACCACCACAAAAAAAGAGTTTGTAACATGAGGACCACCAGGAAGCTTTTCTGATAATGTCAAGGAAAAATACAAGATTTATACACATTAATATTATACACATTAAATTCACATTTTCAAATACACATCCTATTGTCACTCCAACAAATTTCAATTAAATTGTGGTACACCTGCTTACAGAAAACTTCAGTGACCATTTCATTAAATAAAGCTAAAATAAATGGGTAAACAGCATCTACCAGTATATTTTATTATAAATATATATGATATAATTTTTACATTCCTTACCAACATTTTTTTCAAAAGAAACAACAATAATATAAAGTTTAAATATAATTAATAATTATATTAAAACCTTCCAATCTCCTTGTTCACTTATTGAAAAAGAAATTTCTTATTATTTTGCAATCTAGACCTGAAACCATGAAGCTACAACAATGGTACACTAAATCCAAAAATAGTTGGTACAAAAATTGTCACAATAAATTAAAACTTTCTTCTAGAGACAATTTCTCTTTCACTGGCTAAAGTTCCTCAGCAACACCACAAAGGTGGAAAGTACAATGTCAGCATATCATTTTAAAACTTTTACTATCATTGTTAACCTTTATAATGTAAATGTTCAACACATTATTACTATTATTATTATTATCATCGAGTGGTTGCACACCATCTAGTGATAGATTGGTAAAGAAACCACATTCAGCACCCAGCAAGAAGCCAAATAAGCTAGTAAGTAATTATTATAATTATAATAATTATTGTTATTATTATTATTGAAAAATTCCTTAGAATTGCTATTTTAAAATCCAACACCGAGTCACTACCAGTGACCTAGGGTGAGGGAAGTTGGGTAACAAAAACTTTTAAGGTGCACAAGAAGGGTGTCATTCAAACCGGTCAAAACATAAAAACATAATAAAAATCATTTTCTGACAAAACCACAAACATCAATTCGCAACAATTAAATGGAGAGGGCTTTCCTAAGAAGATGGGCAGTGCCATTCAAAACAATTTTTTGCACTTCCTGCAATGAGGGTTCACCCGGTATTTGCTTCAGGAAGGTGTCAGTTCCTTTCTTAATAAGACCCAATGCTCCAACAATCACTGGTATTGTCTTTGTCCTCAGATGCCACATTTTACCTATCTCAATCTCTAGATCTTTATACTTAGAAAGTTTCTCGAAAATCTTCGCAGAAACATTCCTATCAGAAGGGACACTCATGTCAATCAACAAGCAGGTGTTGTCTTTCTTGTTTTTTATGACAATATCAGGACGGTTCGCCTGTATAGTGCGATCTGTTTGTATTGGGAAGTCCCAGAGAATTGTCACATCTTTACCTTCTGTGACCGGACTAGGGTGGTGTTCATACCAATTTGATGGCGTATCAATGGAAAAATGTTGGCATATTTTCCAGTGCAGATATTGGCCTACTCGGTCATGGCGATTTTTATACTCATTTGATGTTAATACTGAGCAGCCTGAGATAAGGTGGTCAATGGTTTCAGTTCCATTTTCACAAAACCTACACTCCGGGGTGGCACCATTGTGTAAGATATTGGCCTGGTAGTTTCTGGTAAACAGACTCTGATCCTGAGCGGCAAGAATAAAACCCTCTGTTTCCCCTTTCAGTCCGGAGCTCCTCAGCCACTGATGGGTTGCTACTTTATCTACATCAGCGTTATTGCTTCGGGCTGCGAACTGTCCGTGGAGGGGTTTTTCTTGCCACCGAGACTCGAGTTTGTCCAAACCACTTTTCTTAGCTTTTTGCTTGGTTTGTTTAGCAGCTAGCGTTGGGGATGGTGGAGTTTCTGCATTTAAATCAATACCAAATTGTTCAGAAAATTTTCCTGATTCTTTGAGAATCGAGTGAAGTCTTTTTGAATTTTCGTGTCTATTGACAAGTTGGAGCATCCAATCGTCTGTTAAATCAAGATATTTTGCAAGGCCAATGGTGGATGTCTTGTAAGAAAGTTCTAACTGGATCATTCCCCTGCCTCCTTTATTTCTTGGGAGGTACAAACGATCAACGTCTGACTTGGGGTGATGCATTCTGTTACATGTTAGTTGCTTTCTTATCTTTGTATCTAGCTTTTGAAGATCACTCAGATTCCAATTAATGATATTAAAACTATAGCTAACAACCGGCACTGCAAGAGAATTTATAGCTGTTATTTTATTTTTGGAATTCAGTTCAGTTTTCATAATAGATCTCACTCGTCTAATACATTCCTTTCTAATCTTCTCTTTCATTTTTGAATGTTGTATGCCGTCTCCTTCATTTATACCTAAGTATTTATAGGTTCCCTCTTGTTCTAGTTCTTTTATCACAGTACCTTCATCTAAATCAATATTTTGAGTCTTATCCAGTTTCCCTCTCTTAAAAGTGGCTTTCGCACACTTATCGAGACCGAACTCCATTCCTATATCATCACTGAATGCTTTAACCGTTTTTAAGAGTCCTTCGAGTTCACCATCATCCTTAGCATACAGTTTCAGGTCATCCATGTAAAACAAATGATTAATCTTTCGTTCCATGATCTTGTACCCATAGCCTGTATCATTAAGGAGCTTAGAAAGTGGAAAAAGAGCCATGCAAAATAAAAGAGGTGAAAGAGAATCACCCTGAAAGATTCCACATTTTATTCTCATACAATTCGAAAATAATGTACCATTTGCATGGGTAAGAATAAGATTAGTTTCCCATAAGGTCATACTAGTTCGCAGAAAATTAATAATTGTAGGGGAAACTTTATACATGTCCAATGTTTTTAAAATCCAAGAATGCGGAACACTGTCAAATGCCTTCTTGTAGTTAATCCACGCAGTGCTTAAATTTCGTTTTTTAGAGTGGGTATTTTCTAGGATCATTTTGTTTACCAAGAGCTGATCTTTACATCCATAAGAACCTCTCTTACAGCCTTTCTGTTCAGTAGGGAAAATATTTTGTTCCTCCATATGAATGTAAGTCCTCTCAGTTAGTATTGATGTCAGCAGTTATTATTATTATTATTATTAAAGTTGTTGTTGTTACTTACTCAAATGCTGAAGTTCGAATTTTAAATCGAATATACATATATATATATATATATATACTCAATCTGCAGACAGTACCGTTTCGGCCTTTATGGGCTCATCAGTGCAGCACAGAGCTTCTGAGACATAACTCTCTGGCCATTAATATATATATATATATATATATGATCGAAATATCGTTAAACAATTAGTTGCAATCATAGTTCTTATTTTTCGTGTTTTACCTTATGTTGTATATATATATATATATATATATATATATATTGAAAGCAGACGAATTTTGATCAAGTGTCCATGCAATAAACTGACAAAGGAACAGTAACTTCAGAAATAACAAATCATAAGCTTAAACTCAAACCTGTAGTAAAATTAATGACTGCAACAATATTTCAAATACTGAAACCACTTCTGAAGAAGGTAGAGATCTTCAAAAGCTATGAAAAAACTAGAATTAATTGCAATTAAATACTGTGGCTACTATAAGTCATTATAACAAGATACTTGTTGTCCAAGCTGAACAATACACAATTATCCGACATATTACATGATTTGATAACAAAGGATCATCTCTGTGTGGCTTATGTATGTTTTCAGATGCCTGGTTTTGGTTTCTTTCATAAATTATATATTTCGTTGGCCTTGTTACAATTCCACTAATCTGATGCTGCATTAGATTACAAAAAGACAGTAAAGTGCAATTATCACTGTTCGGATACTTCATTTGGGCAGCAAAACGTTGGCCTTCTGTATCTGTATCTGTATAAATACGTTGAAGGGCCTTTCAGTATAATTTCAACTGGAGACTGGTGGTAAAAGGCGTTAAAATGTCAAATAACAAAATGCATGAAAATAATAAATCCAATTTCAAGAATTTCATTAATGTTTAATTAAATTATGATGGATGGTGCCTTGGAAGTCCATCGCCTTCTGCATGGCAACCAGGAGAGCAAAGCTCAACGAATACAGATACCGGTTGGAGTAGCTTTCTGCGTTCAAAGCTAATTATTTAATTTCTACTTACCACCACAGCATCCTGGTAGGTAAACTAACAAGAAAGCAGACCAAAATAGCACATTTATGTAACAGTAACTTTTTTTTCTCGGCATAAGTGATACAAAAACAGCATCAGGCCTATTCCTGGCTCGGCCGAAAATTTTCTTTCTTCTTAACGCTGGCGTATCCTCCACAAGCTGAGTTCGACCAGCAAACTCAGTAATATCATTCAAAACAAACTGCACCGATAAACTTTGGTTTTATTTAGATATTTATGTAAAAACACGAAGGTAAATCTCTAGTTTATACCGTATTAGACTTGATGACAGACATGAAAATGAAACGAAGCTGTTTTCATTCTCTCCCTCCTCTGCTAAAAAGTTGGCACAATCATGTCCTGATTCTGTAAATTTAAATTTTGCAGTTTATCCGAAATGATGGCCTTGGAAAATATATTAGCACTCAAAACAGGTTACTTTTTGTCTTCTTCAAGTGCAAAGCAATTAAGTAATTATACCTTTATCATCTAATCATGCCTTTTTCTATAGATCAAGACTTATACTATTGTTGTTCCGATGGACTGTAGTAATGAAGCACAAGATTTACAAATTTGAGTTCCTTAAGGAATATGGGAGAAAAGCAAGGTAAAAAATATCTACAAGCAGATCAACTCAAATTCTGCTTTTTACTTACCTGATAATGATTTTTTCAGCATATTGAAGATGGGCTCCAACTCATACTCATTACAGGTACTGCTATTGTTTATCTGACAGCGGCATACGATACAATCAAACATCGATTGATGATCAAGAAAATATACGACATGACGCAAGACCTGAAACTTTGGAGGGTCATACAGAGTCTGTTAACAAGTAGAAGGTTCTGTGTGATCATGAATGACAACAAAAGTCATTGGTTTAGTCAAAAGAATGAACTTCCACAGGGAAGTGTCCTTGCTCCATCACTTTTTAATATATACACCAATGATCAGCCCAAACCAGCCAACTGTGAGCGTTTCACCTGTGCAGATGATCTGTGCATAACAACGCAGCGAAAAAGCTCCGAGCAGATTGAACACTCTCACAAGTCTGCATTCCAGGAGATGGCCATGTATTACCAACTAAATCATTTGAAGCCAAACCCTAGTAAAACCCAGATATGCAGCTTCCATATCAATAACAAGGCTGTCAAACATCAACTCCGGATACACTAGAGTGGAGAACTTCTAGAGTTCAAGCCAAATCCAGTCTATCTTGGTGTTGTCCTCCATCGAACTCTGTCCTTCAAGAAGCATATCTTCAGTGTCAAGGCAAAAGCGAACACCCGAAATAATCTTCTGCAAAAGTTGACCAACAGTCGGTGCGGTGCTGAACCAAACACCATTCACACCACAGCGCTAACACTAAGTCTTCTCACCGTGGAGTATGCATACGCTGCATGGGCAAGATCTACCCATGTCAAGAAACTGGATACAGTCCTCAATAAATCCTGTCGTATTATTGCGGCGTGCATTAAATCAACCTCGTGCCATGCCTCTATGTCATTGCTCAACTTTACTGAATGTCTGACCCTGCTATTTACACTGATGTATCAAATCTGGTTTTTGACATCCTCTCCTAGACTTTTTCAAGTCCACAGTCGTCGTACATGATTTTTAACTATGTACTTATCATAACTTGTTTGCTTATTTTACATTATTCAAATAAATTATTACCGTTTTCATATCTAACTCCAACAACATGCATTCCCATGATGTGAGCTTGCTTACCTTTTTCCATATTAGCAATTATACTCGCTTTATAATAAAGACGTCTTGTGATTTTTAATTGCGTGTGACCTTATTTTGATCGTCATGTAACCTTTCTGTGTCTTCATTTGTACTTGTGGATGTAAGTGCCTATACTTGGACTATTAAAACCTCAAATGGTTGTATTTCAATCCTTACAATGATTATTCTTTCTGACTTAGGCTAATACCATAGATTATATATATATATATATATATATTTATACATACATATATATAGATATCATTTTACTATCCCCAATACATCAATGTGCCTTTTTTTGTTGTGCTTATATCAAAGTAGATGCTGACACCTCCTTCATCCTTCTCGCCTCCAGGATAAACAAGCTTTATCTTATTGGTATCACAGATTCCAGCATTTATCCACCTGGTGTCACTTATTTCCATGATGTTGATCTTCAATTCCTAGATCTCTTTGGAGAAATTGGCTGACTCTCCTCATTGAAAGAGTGATCTTATATTCCCAGTTGCTATTTACACATTATCTTTCATTTTGTAGGCAGTAGCTTGATGATGGTCGGTGATCCCTGCCTATCAGAATCATTCACCTTACCCTGTTGTTTAGATTGCTATGTGTATCTGACCATAATATTCTTGACATTACACAATAGCGGTCTGCACTTACCTTCTGTTTGGTGTGTTATGCTCGAGAAGAGCACCAGCTCCTTCCCAAGAAGGTCCAACTGTATAATAACTGTTGTCTTTCAGGGTCGTATCTTCTGGATTTTCCACCATTATTTTGACGACGAACTACAATTGGCCTTCACAATTTAACCCAAAACTGAGAAACTGGGAGTGTTGTATTAGTATAAGATATTTAACCCATGTCTGAGACCCTTCCAGGTGTTACTAGGATTAGAGTGGAGCTGGGAGTAGTGGCAATTAGGAGTAGCTTCATTCTCCCCCAAACTTCAAAACTTCCGAGCAAGAGCATTGCCGCCGGAAACAGTTTTAATGGCAGTGCCCAGGACATAATTTTAGCTTGAAAGGACATTAACATTTGACATAATTAGCACTAATATAATAACTGCTTGATGAGAATAATTCGATGAAAAGGTGAAATAAATGTCAATTAAGCAGTTTATTGTACCAAAACGGATAAGTAACTGACGCAATTGGATCTTCAATAAAAAAAAGCTAGAAAAGAAAGTACGTAATAAAATTAGTAATAATAATAAGTAATAGAATAAAATTAATAATAAAATAACAATAATAATACAATTATTAGTAATCACTGTAATACTGTCAAACCATCCAAGGATCTCTTCCATTGAAATTCTTCTCACGCATCCTTGGCACACATTATCACTTTACTTAAGGTATAAGCAGCAATTAACACCAATTGTGGTATCAATTTCTCTGCTCGTATTCTTGATTTTTTCACAAGTAAACTTTGATTGGCTTTTTTGCTGTCATAAGTAGGTAGTAGGCAAGTAAATGCTATGACAGTTAACTTCCTTGCATCTTCAAGTCCATTAAATTTCATCTTTAAAACGTATGCAACTGCAACACTTCTAAGCACTCCCACTGATTGATTTTAATCCAGGGTCAATAAACCATTTCTTAAGAATTAAAGTAATTTTGTCATGTATTTTTTCATCTGAAGATGTCTTTCATCCACACAACTCACTGTAAAAGGTCTAAGCGATGATAATTACTGTTACAATTTTCTTTTCATCAATACGCGACCCTATTCCTTTTCTGAACATTTTTATTTCGTTGTTTTTACGATAAAATATCATTTTATATCTTCAGACAATTTCTTATTAATTATTTATTTCGTTGGTTTTACTATAAAATATCTTGCTTTTTCTTCAGACATTTCCTTGGTCATTATTTATTTATTGTTTTTACGATAAAATATCATGTGATAAAGCTGCTTCTTGAACAATACATGCACTTATTAGTGGCAACTGGTCCAGTTTTATGAACGGCCTATTTTTCCAGCCACTCGTTCGATAAACTTACAAATTGTTTGCCCATGTACCGGAATGACCTTTCAAAAAATTAGATTTGGAGGGTATCATACAGGGTAAATGAAATATAGGAAAGTATTTGCAAAGCAATGTTTACAAATTCTCTGACCCCTGACCTAAAGAGCTGGAGAATGGCATACAAAGAGGTAACTCTGGTAAAAATTAAGCGATATTAGTGCACAAGGTGCCGTAGGTGAAGAAAATGAATAAATAAATGCAGTCGGTTTCCTGTTGCCTTCTGTACTTTCTCCAGTGCGTACATAATAGTGCGCCAATCATCATTTCCCTGACCTTAAACATGCCATCAACTAGTATACTTTTTCCAAGCTGACATTAGAATATCCAGCTCAACTTTTATGATTCCGCAATGTGACAAAGTCAGGTTCAAAGGTTTTTCTTGTTTACCAAGAAGATGTTACACGTACAGTTTGAATTGTAGGATGATCACTTTTGATCAGGAAACTTATCCATTCTTATAACTGCCTCAAGCACATACATGTATATATATGTCTGCCTGTGTTTATGCAGATGTAATCTCAGGCGGGTTTCTTGCCTCAATAAAATCCATGAATTTTTCTTTCAAGCACATCAAATTGTAATTTTATTTACAAATATCAGTATTTTCTTACCGTTTTTTTATAACCCGAGTCAAATAAATTGAATAGATGTAACTGAATTTTATTAAGCTGAATTGAACTAAATTGAACTGAACTGAATTTAATTGAAATTAATTGAATTGGAACATTTCAAAGTTCCTTTTTTATTTCATTGCAAGGGTAAATCAAAGTGATCAGCTGCTTTACCTTTGGTATTTTGTAATTGCAGAATCTGAACAAGTAATTAGGTATGTTATCAGCGAAGACGTCAGCCAGCAAACAATAAGCCTCTTTCAAATATCTTCGTTGCTAAGTGATATTTTGTTGATATCACAACATAGCTCTTGTGAGTATTCTCACTTTATTCAATTGCTTTACTGTTCAAAGGAATAGTTTCAATCAAAAGAAAAAAGAAAATCAAGTAACATAAAGATATAACTGCCTGGATCCGGCTCTGATTGTGGAAGTAAAAACATCGCATCTTTTTACAGTTTACATGAATGGAAAAACAAACAAAAAACATAACAAGAAACTGTATAGCCTCATACCGTTGCTCGGTGACTGATTTAACAACATTGACAAAATTTAATACAGGGTAAACCTTACAAACACTGTACGTATTGTTATCAATAAGGGCCCGATCTAAAATATCGACTTTGACCAAATGGAGTCCAGTTATTTATTTCACAGGTCTGACATCCAAAGTTTGAAATTACTTTGGTGCTGCTTGTTATTACAGAAAATGCCAAGAATTAGAAATATTGAATCAGAGATCCACGGGATAAAACTATCACTCCCTAGTTAATATGCTCATCCAAAAGAAGCCGTAATAAAGCCAAATAATTGACTAGTCATGGTGTACATGTGATACAAAAAACCAGAGACATTATCACCTCTTTGTGTAATCACTTTGAACTGATATTTAATAATTAATCCCTGTGGTTGACCAGTGAACATGAATGACGTTAAAAATTTTCAGCCTTAGTTTTTTGTTAAACAAAAGTTATTGTATTTCTACAAGCTGTAAAGTCCACCCATGAAACGAGTAGACCAAGTGATAAAAATTGCACCTTTCTTGGGCGGGCAGGTTGGGGCATTTTGGTCAGTAAATGAATTTATTTTTTTTGCAAAAAACAATGTTACAATCGCAATAGCGTGTCTGGAAAACACATCTGAACATGAAAAACAGGACACTTCTAGAGCTTTGGTTATTACTGATCAAATGTTAGGTGCCTAAGTCGACTTCAAGGTCTTAAATAACACTCGCACAAAAATCTTGCAAATGAAATACACTTTCGTAAGATTTTGTGAAGTAGCAATGCAAATTTCATTTACCTAATGTGGATATTTTCGTTTCAGATTTATTTCATTGAGGCGGGATGTTCATTTGTCTGCCTTACTAACTGATGAAGGTGAACAATTTTGGATTCTGTTTTAAAATTATTTAGATTTGGATAAAAATTCCAAAGAGGACTATCATTTACAGGGTAAAGAAAGGTGAGAAAGAAGTATCTGCCAGGTATCAGAACAATGCACAGCAGAAACAGGAGCTTTTTTCTCTTAAGAGTTCGAGATATAGTGAACAAAATTTGTTCGACCTCTATCAGACATGTCCCTTCTTTTAATTGGGGGTTTGCAGTAAAAAGCACTGAGAGCTGTGACCCACTGAATATAAAAGTAATAAAATATGACGTATATCAGCCGAGAATGAATGCAGTAGTAATATTAATGCAGTGAAGAAATATCATTATTTACTTATTATTATTTGAGTTTATATCACAGCTGTATGATCTAGATTAGCTAGTATTTAACCTGAATATCAAGCTGTTACCTGCAGCCTTTGATTTTCAGGACTTACCGAAGAATCCTTGCTGTCACAAGTAGGCAGGCTTTTTGGAGAGTTCCAAAGGATACATTTGGGGATATGGTATTTAGCCATCCTTGGAAACTCTTTGTTGCCGTACCTAACGCTCCAATAACTATTGGAATAACTTTGATGTTACTGCAATCCAAAATTCTTTTGAGCTTCCATTTCAAGTCCTGATACCTATCAACTTTCTCCGTTTCTCTCTCTTTAACCCGTGTATCAAAAGGGCACGTAACGTCTATAATTAAACAATTTATTGTCAGTTTATCAAAGATTAAGATATCAGGCTTATTGTGTTCAAAATGTTTATCGGTCTGTGCTTGAAAGTCCCACAGTATTTTAACTTTCTGATTTTCATTCACCGATTGGGGTTTATGTTCATACCACTTTTCGTTACGGGGTAGATTACTCATCCTGCATAAATCCCAATGAATAATAACTTTAGCAACAGCGTCATGCCTCCATTGTTTATACAGTTCCTGTTAAGTTTATCACATTCGGTTTCATCTCGCTCTCCACACAAACTACATAGTGATTTGTTCTCAGTTTTGTCGATATAACGTGTGATTGCTCTAGTCCTCAATGCTTGCTCTTGCGCTGCCATGATCATTCGCTCTGTTGCCTTTTTAAGGCCTCCGTTTTGAAGCCAGTTCCATGAGTTTGGTCTCTAAAGTAATCTGTTTTGTTAAAGAACACACTATGCATTTCTTTACTCTCCAAGTTGTTTTTCCTTTCCCCCACAACTACATTCTTAGCTTTTACCTTGATCTGACACACCTTCCTTTATCACAGATTTTTTTCCCACAGAATAGTGACATTAGTCTTAGCATTAGGAGGGGTGATATAGAAATTAATCAACACTCAGAAGTCACATACCTTGGATGTGTTCTAGATGAAAATCTTTCTGGGGAATCAATGGGAACTAAAATACTTGGAAAAATAAATAATAGGCTGAAATTTCTGTATAGAAAACAAAGCTTTCTAGATAACTTCCTTCGCAGATTGCTCCTCAATGCCCTCATTCAGCCACTTTTTGATTATGCATGCTCCTCATGGTACCCCATGTTGAATAAGAGACTGATAAAAAAAATGCAGTCTGCACAAAACAAATGCATTCGCTTTTATCTGAATTTAAAAAACACAGCCCATGTTGGTGCTACTGAATTTAAAGAGATAAATTGGCTCCCCACAAAGCACAGAGTAAATCAAAATATTAGTGTAAAGATATTGAAATTTTTTAAAGGAACTGCTCCAGTTTATTATGATAAAATATTCCACCCAGTCAACCAGAGTTGTGTTACACGAAGGTCAAAGTTTAAATTACATATCCCATCTCATAAAAGCAACACAGGCCAAAAATGCCTATCTTACCTAGGGCCAAAAATATGGAATAACCTATCATCTGAATTAAAATCTACTAACAATGTCAACACTTTTAAACACCAGACCAAAGAATACTATTTTCAAAATATACAGAAAGAAGAAGACAATATATATATCTACTACTGACAACTCATGTTTTCACTCTCATAAAGAGTCATGCATTCTAAAAGGACATCTCATTTATATTTTTAAATTTTATCTCCCTTTTTTTTTCAATTAAAAAATCACCTCTTGAGGGACCATTATGGAAATAAGGTCAGTTTGACCTTTTAATGTTATCCCTGTCACTTCAATTAGGGGTGATCTGTCATTATTTTTATTTTAACTCAAATTGTAATATTTTTATGTAACATTCTTTTTAGTATTAATTTATACAAAAGTTTGTAAATTAACTTTAAATTGTAATTTATTGACTTTCTAGGCCTTTCTTTTTTTCAAACATTTGTAAACATTTTTCATTTTATGTTTGTGACAAATAAAAACTTTCTTACTTACTTACAGGTAATTGGTCTAAAGTTTGTTACTTCATTATCCTTGCTTTTGTCCTTAAGTATAAGGATAGTTGTGCGTTTTGTTACTCAATTAGATACATTTCCTGATATCAAACAATCATTCAGCATTCCTGTAATAATAAGGTGGAGTGAATAAGGTTAAGTTTTTTACCCAGTAACCTTGAACCCCGTCTGGTCCAGGGGATTTCCATTTCGATAACTTTCCTAACTGTTTTTTGAAATTTTCAAAAGTTATGGTTAGATTAGCTTGATTAGCGTGCTCCTTTATTTCTTCCTCTACTTCCCTAATCCAATCTGCATCTGTATTATTACTCCTCCAGAATGTAGCCAAAGTGAATTGACGCCTTCCATTTGCGTCGGTCCAGTGGATCTTCCTTGCTCAAACCAATCTCCCTCCTGTCATCTATCACACAGTCTCTCCATCTTCTCCTTGGCCTACCCTGTTTTCTCCTGCCAGGTAACTCCATGTTAAGCACTCGTTTAGCAATGTTCTTCTCCTCCCTCCTTTGCAAATAAATAGTGAATTATTATACCATACCATACCACCTTAACCGTGTCTCTCTCAATTTCCCTGCAATGTCACAGACACCGATAGTATACCTGATCCTTTTATTTCTGACCAAGTCCTTTCTTGTAACTCTAAGCAATCATCTAAACATACGCTTTTCTGCCGCTTGCATCTTTTTCTAAAGATTCTTGGTAAAAGCCGCTGTCTCCAGTGCGTACAACATAGCAAGCCTTATCATGGTTTTGCAGAGATTCCATTTGACCTCGACGGGCACTCTTTTCTCTGGCAATATTCTAGTTGTTTTTCGCTAGCTGCTTCACCCTGCCTGGATCCTTTTATTCACTTCCTTAGAAAAACACTCACTTTGCCTAATGATAGACCCTCGGTACGTGAAATCTTCTACTTCTGAAAGGTCATCATCGCCCATTTTCATTGTTGGTAAATGTATTTTCTTGTTTATGCAGAGGTACTCCGTCTTTGCTCGGCTCACTTTCAGTCCATTTTTCTTCAGTGCATTTCGCCATCCTTCTTGTTCTTCGTCGGCCTGTCGTTTCTCCTTATTCGAGAGCGCAACCTCATCTGAAAACATCATATGGCATGGCGTCTTTCTTCTCACTTCATCTGTCAGCACATCCATCACTATAGCAAAGAGTAGTGAACCCAGGGTTGATCTCTGATGGAATCCTACTTTCACATCGAATGCTTTTGTCCTTCCTGCAGCACATCTGACCTCCTTCCTTCACTTCCTGTACATTTCTTGGACATATCGGACATTCTTTTCTGACACTCCTTTCCTTTTCATTCAATATTAGATCTCATATCTCTGCACCCTGTCGTATGCCTTTTTGAGGTCGGTGAATACACAAAGAAACTCCTGTTGGCCTTCCCTATACTTCTCTGTTGTCATCCACAGCCCAAAGATGGCATCTTTTATGCTTTACTTGGACACAAAGCCAAACTGTTCTGGTATGATTTCGAGTTCTTCCCGGATTCTATGATCCATCACCCTCTCCGAAATCTTCATACCGTGACCCAATAACTTTATTCCTTTGTAGTTGGAGCAGCTTTGTACATCTTCTCTGTTCTAGTAAATTGGATCTGGAGTGATTTTGTTCCACTCTTCCGACATCTGCTCTGTTTCAAGGATGTCGCCGAATAGGCCTGTTAGAATCTCAATTCTAAGGTTTTTCCAGGCTTCTACTAGTATTTTATCTGGACAAACTGCTTTACCATTCTTCAATTTGCTAAGTGCCCTTTATGTTTCCTTTCGTCTGATCGGTCTAATCTCTCGGTATTGAACTGTTCAACTGCTTTCTTGGTCTTTCCTGGAGTTCTCAACATTCATCAGGTCTTCAAAATACCCCTTCCACCTCTCCAGAATTTCCGGCTCTGACTTCAGTAAAACTCCGTTTTCATCTTTCGTCGTCTTAACGTGCTGTATGTCTTGTGCACCCTTGTTTCTTTGCTTTGCCAGTCTGTAGACAGATTCCATTCCCCCGCATCTCTCCATGTTGCAGTACCTCTCAACAAATGGCTCTTGTTTCGCTTTCATCACTACTCACTTTACCTCCTTCTTGGCCTCTCTATACGCACTTCTTGAAGGTTTGCTTCTTTTCGTTATACTTTTCTGCACCTCCTCATTCCACCACCAAGTGCCTTTCTCCTCCTTCAGCCGACCAGTGGTCTTACCCAGCACTTCACTAGCCACTATATAAATTCCATCTGCCATTATATTCCAGGTTACTGGCAAGACATCTCCAAGTCTTTCTCTGACCTCTTTATTCTTGAACATTTCTCCAACTTGTGGTTCTTTAAGCCTCCACTATTTGATTTTTGGCTTCGCTTTTTTAGTCCGTTGTAATGGCGCTCGCAAAGTCACCTTGCATATCACCAGTAGATGCTGGAGTGTGACATATTCACTCACCGGTACTTTGCAGTCTGTGACTTCCTTCAGCATTCTCCTTCTGCAAAGTACATAATTAATTTTGGTACAATGTTGGCCACTTTTTTAAGTCACTTTCTATTCCAATGACCTCATGAAAAATGTGTTTATAAAAGCTACATCGAAGCCTTCCACAAACCAGACTATTTTCTTACCTGGTTCATTTCCTGTTCCTAATCCATGGTCCCCCATGTTTCTTTCATTTCCCATGTTATCCCCACCGACATGACATGTAAACTCGTTCTTGTCCGGAAATTTTGTGCACATAACCACCCAGGCTTCCCAGAACCTTTCCTTTTCATCTTCATCACTTCATCATAATCCGTGGGGAGTATGCATCAATAAATTGCATGATGGCATCACCGGCCTCCATGCATGGTCCCATGATTCGGTCCGAACATCTCTCTACCGATAATACTCCTGCAGTGAGCGACGAGTGGAGGATACTTCCCATCCCATTCCTGTTGTTTGTTGTCCCACTGAAATACAGCTTGTATCCAATTCCAATGTGCCTGGCCTTTAGGCCTTTGGACTTGGTTTCTTGTACGCATAGAACCTTCAACATTTTTACTTTCATCAGATCCACAATTTCAATCTCTCTGTCATTGTACCTACATTGAGAGTACCAATCATGAGCTCCTGTTCTTGGATTTGCTTCTATCACTTTTCCTTTTCCCCTCTTACCCTTCTTCCACCACGCTTTGTTCTGCTTTTGCAGTCAGTCGCATATTTTTTGTTGCTATGCTGGTCTGCCAAGCCAAAGGCGCTCGTTGGTAACCCCAGCCGCGACCGATCTGTATAGTATTAACTTGTTCTGTCATTTGCATTAAGAATTTGCAGTTGTTTTTTCTGGCTGGATGACCTTCCTGACAACAACCACAATTATTGTCGGCTGGTCTAACCTTTGGTCTAAGAACCTGCTCTTAAGGCAGTGGGTGGGCATCCCTGGCCGGTGACCTCATCAAGGAGGTTCATATACCAAGGAACGCACCGTCCCCACTCTGGTAGGAAGGCCGACAGGACGTCAGGATTCCTGCCAGAGTGGAAGGTCCCGTAACCTACGTTACGGTACAATAGGTTACAGTATTGCTTTATTATTGTCAAAGTAAAACTAAGTCAATTTCTATATTTCCTTTATTTCAAACATGTCACAGAAAAGAAATTATCACCAATATTCAGTTGATTATCTGATTATCTGATTAAGGAGTCTCCAGTATGTCTTCCTTGCTATGCTTCGTTTTCAAAGAAAGCAATGAACCTATCTAGCTTGAAGGAGCACTTGGAGGAGAAGAACAAGGAAAAAGTTGATAAGGATATCAGTTTTTTGGGGAAACTGAAAGAATAACGTGATAAGCGTAAGACGGTATCTGGTATGCTCAATATGGGCCCTCTGCAGAAGGATAAGGGATTGCTTGCTTCCTACACCATTTCTCTTCTCATTGCACAATTTGTAAAGTCTCATGATATTGGAAAGTAACTCATTGTGCCTGCAGTTAAAGAAGTTGTGCAAACTGTTATGGGTACAGAATGTAGTGTCGTGTCCTCGCTACCCTCCAGTACCAGTTTTGTCTCTCGTAGGATAGATGAGATGGGTCACTACGTCGAGGATAAACGTTATGAATATCTTAAGAGAACAGAGTTCTTGATACAGCTTGACAAGTCAACTTTACGAGAGAGTGAGGTAGGTATGCCTGCATATAAATGATAAGTTGCTTCTGACGGTTTTGAAGAAGAAGTGTTGTTTCTTTACCCGCTCGTTACTGATGCAAAAGTTGTTGAATATTTAAGGTCTTGCAAGGGTACTTGAGCAAAATGATCCACTCAACAATATGATTGCCTGTGGCATCGATGGAGTTCCTCCCGCTATTGGCCGACGTCGTGGCTTCATTGCTCGCCTAACAATGAATTCCGAGACCTGTTCACTATCTATTATACGATTTACAGACAACATCTTGTTGCAAAGAGTCTCAGCAAAGAGCGTCACACGTCTTTAGACCTTGTCATCAAAGCTGTGCACAAAATCAAAGCTCATCTACTGAATTACCGCATTTATTACCAGATCTGTTAGGACGCTGTATAGTGGCAGCTTAGAGAGACATGAGTTTGACTATTTTCTAACTTCCTTGACGTTAGGTCACTACAATAACTGATAAGTCACTTCTGTACTACAAGAATCGTCTGGAGAAATTAACGTTGGATATGGAAACGTGCTTTAAGGGTTTGGTCAGTCTCAACATTCCGGACTGTGAAATCGACCAAATTTCGAGTCCGCCCCTCAAGTGTGAAGAAGGCGCTGCAAGAAGAGATCATAGCTTTGCAACACGAAGTTGAAGCCAAGCCTCTGTTCAATCGACTGGACTACACCGAGTTTTGGGTTAAAGTTAACCAGCACTTTCAGACTCTCTGTAGCCAAATCATACGGCACTACTTGCCTTTTCAACATCATAACTCGTGGAAAATGGCTTCGGTGCAGTCAATAACTTCCTGACAAAACAGCAAAACCGCATGAGCATTCTCCAGAGAGATGACCAATGGGTCTTTCTCACAAAACGAAGACCCGATGTGGAAAACCACAAGGACCATCAGGCACAAAGCAGTACTAAATTTCTTTCCTATGCTTGTAACATTAGTTGCACAGGATAACCAGGAAGTTCGGGGTCCACAGTAGCACTTCTTGTAAATATTATGAACCAATGACTATCCGACTACCCTATAGTCTTAGAGGTTGAGTCGGATTTATGTTACACTTGCTTGTTTACATGCAGATACAGTAAAAAAATGTGCTTGGTAAGTCCATTAGCAATGCACAATGTATTAAGAAAGCTTAGTACAGGAGATTGAGGGATTGAAGGCAGGAAGGGGCGAGCTTGAGGATTCCACTGTAAGGGAACGGGGCGTTGGCGTAAAAAGGTGGAGAATCACTGGGCTTTACCTTTTCTTGTTGCAATGGTCTGTTAAAGTTGTTCAGTCAACATACAATAATAGAAAATCATTGTGTTTCATTTGTTGTCTGTTAACAAGACTCCTCCTACACTTACCAAAAGGGGTGGTTCTGGTCTTCTCCATACCAAAAAATATTTTTAAAATACAAGTACTGTATTAAAGGTTTGTTAATGTGCTTACGCTAGCACCAATGATATAAATATTTCTTTCAAGAGAGAAGGATAACTTGAAAACCCTTCAGTAGTGGATTAATTATGAAAGTCGGAAAGCTTAAACTTAAGGTAGCCTAATCCTGGAGGGATCTCCAAAGCTTCGTTTTAAAGGGTAAATTTTCCAGTAGAATGAAACATATTTTAAGGTTTTTTTGTTAAAAGAAGACGATTTTAGGCATTATATTTTCTAATACAAAATCAAAATTTAATCAATGTGAATCAGATTTTAATATAAATAATCGTGATTACATATGCCATCTGTTTTTTTAAGTACAAAAAGGAGGTCTAGTTGCAATAACTTTTAAGTGAAGAAGATTCCTCCCTGCGGGTGTACTCATATATATATAAAGCTGTATTCATCCCAATTCAGAATATTCAATAACAGTAGCCTTTCATTGCATTGTACTTTTAAATTCACCCCTCTTCATTGACGTCCCAATGACTTTCTTTAACTTTTAATAATATCTCTTTTCAAGTGAAGTGTCTTTTACAAGTTATTATAGAACCCCTGGTAAACAGTGGGCCCATTTTTGTCTTTCACAGATATCCACCTATGAAAGACCCAAAAGGAAGCAACAGATCAAGAAAAAGTAGGACAGAAAGCACGCAAGACACCATAAAGTGCAAGACATACGGATCACCCCTCAATGGCCCTGCCAGGGAAGGCCCTCCCTCTTGGGTTGGTCATCAGCCAAGGCTCAAGCATCTCGAGACCCCTGTCCTGCATGGTTGGGCCCTATTGCCGAAGACCCGACCAAGGAGAAACCAGAGCTCAACACTTGATCTTAGCCAAAAGGCCGAGAAGCGATCCACCCAATATTACGTGGGAGTATTGATAGAAATCATGGGCAACCAAGTTGCTTGATGAAATTCTGAATCACATTAAAATTGAGACATCAAATACATTTTATCATTGTTGCCTCCTGTGTATTGTTTATTAACGTTGGACTAAAAGACTATGGAAACGAATTCTTTGTTCAAAAATAGCAAAAACAAGGTATTCCAATTATAGTAACGTTGCTGGTCGCCACAAATCTATAGCGCTGTAAACTGCTGGAATGTTTTGTTGTCACTGTTGACTTCGCGCCACCAGCAAAGCACCAGTGAAACTTTTCAAGAGCTATGTTTACTGAGTCCTTCACTAAACAACACTACAAGTTGTGTAGAAAGGTCCTGGTCCTCAATAGACATACGTAAATCTGCAAAATAAGAGCTAAATATTATTACAATTTTTTTGTTATGACTTGCAAAGTGTAATATTCTGCCCGGACACTCTGACCAACTGCAAACTATTTTTTTACATGGATAGCGGCTATCTTCTCTTTCACATTCACTCGTGATTTAGTCTGATGCACGCTTTTCGGTCGGTTAGAACAGAGGTTATCAAAACAAAACATGATCTCTCAGTATTCGGAGTATTTGGATGGATAAGATGGCTGTTTGAATAGATGGCCTAATTATTTGAGAACTGCATTAAATGGCCATTTCACCACGATCTAGTGGATCTTAGCTTAGCAGGTTTCCTTCCGCCATGTTAATCTTGCGAGTTTCGAGAAATTTCTAGTTTCGGTTGTCCTCTGTTTCTTGTTCCAGGCATCGCAAAATTTGTTGTTCTTTTCTTCACTTACTCTTCTTCTCTTATTTCAACGTGCTCGAACCATCTCAACCTTGATTGTAAAACCTCTGGGAAACAGGTTTCAGTCATCTTCGGGACATTTTCACATGTTATATGTGATTACTGTAGGTTTACACCTTTCTTGACATATAGATACTGTGTTTTGCAGTAGTTGCTCTTCATTTCCCAATATTTAAAGGCTTTTCTCCAGCTCTTTATCAAAATCTGCTTTACATTTGTTGACAATGAAAATATCGTCAGCAAACATCATATTGTCTGGGTTTGTCTACCTGACAGTATCAATAAGAATATCAATAACCATCACAAAAAAGGACTTAATGCGAAGCGAAGAAAAGCTTTTCCCTTAAATATTTCCCTCTTTTCTCTTTACACACTTTACCACCATCACCCCCCCCACACACACACACACACACACACACAAAAGTGTACATCTTGTGTACATCTCACATACTTCTCTGCTACCCTCTTTAGTCTAGGCCATAAACACACTCCTCCTCGGACTCGACCCGGTACTTTTTAAAGAGCAATAAAAAAAAGCAATGGAGCATGTCTGTCATGATTTTTAAATATGTGTAAATTGCTTCTAGTTAATTGTAATTTTAGGCCTTACCCTACTGTGAGTCATTCTCTCTAATTGCTTCACAGTGTGGTGCGTGAACTTGGTACCGTAGTTTATGTAGTTTTATATCTTCCTTGTGTTTGGAGATGGACGCTAGCGTAATCTTTATTCCTTCTTCTGGCAGGTACCTTGTTGCCAGAAATCGTTAAGGAATTATTTTTAAAAACTAGGAAATTTTGGTTAAAAGGCATTCTGGACCTCAGTTGGGACAGTTATACGAACAACACCTTTTCCATTTATTAGAGCTGATGTTTGCTTCGACTTTCTGAAACCGATTACCTTCAGTTATTTCTTTAAGAATTTCTGCATTTTAATCTCCAGCTTCCCTCACAATCTCCTCCCTTATCAGCGTCTCGTCGTATTTGATATATCTTTTCAATATGTCTTTTTACAAATCTAAAACATGGCTATTTGCATTTTTAATGCATTTTATATGTTTCACGGCTCTTGGTACCGCGATTCAATTGCTTTGCCATGCGATACACCATCATTTGCTCCTCAGTGGTCTAGAGCTTTGCAAACAACTCTTTATGCGCCTCTGACTTGGTGTTTTCCAAACCCTTTCGGCCTTCCTACTGGTATTGTAGAATTTACCCCTGTCTTTAGCTGTCCAAGATTTGCATTATTTATTGTAATCGTCCTTCTTCATTTAAGTGCATTTCTGAACCTCTTCACTCCACAACCATGTATCATTGTCTGGTTTGCCTCTACCAATAGGTTTGCTGAAGGTTTCCTTAGATGTAGATCTGAGCTTCGCTGAAGTGACTTGTCGGTCAATCCGAGTCAATGTCATAGAGTTTACTCTGAAATGTAGTCTTATGTTGTGTTAATAATTTGAGCTTTCAGTTTCCATTTCAAATCTTTACGTGAGCTCTTTTTGTCTCCATTGCTTTGCTCACGAATCTTGTTCGACTTTTCTCATATGCCTTCTTCTCCAGAGCACAAAAATAATTTGTGTCTGACTATTTTTACTTTTAATCTTAGTTTTTTGCTAGTACGCTTTCACATAGTGTATTTACAATTTACAATGGTTAATTCAAAGCTAGTTGAAGAGTTGATGACTTTTTCCTCCTGTATCACTTCTTCTTTCCCATACGTGATTTTCTATCACATTTCCATTTGTATCAGCGTTAATAGAATGCATTTCTTCTTTGGTAANTCTTTACGTGAGCTCTTTTTGTCTCGACTTTTGTTCGACTTTTCTCATATGCCTTCTTCTCCAGAGCACAAAAATAATTTGTGTCTGACTATTTTTACTTTTAATCTTAGTTTTTTGCTAGTACGCTTTCACATAGTGTATTTACAATTTACAATGGTTAATTCAAAGCTAGTTGAAGAGTTGATGACTTTTTCCTCCTGTATCACTTCTTCTTTCCCATACGTGATTTTCTATCACATTTCCATTTGTATCAGCGTTAATAGAATGCATTTCTTCTTTGGTAAGTTGGTCAAGGTCTGATTCCAAACTCTCCATAACAAACCCTTGTATGATCTGTCAGTATGTCACTGATTTTTAGTCTTATCCACACAGTTCTTTTACTTACACAATTGACTTAAGTCACACCTTATGTGAGACTTCGTTGGAGGATAAATACTGATTATATTTCTCTGGTATGGTGGTAGAAAAGTTTGCATCTGTTACCAATTTCTCCAGCTTTTGTTTCTTACTACTTCGATTCCAACATGCGTGATACCCAGAAAACACTCGACGAGGCAAGATTTACGAATTCTCTTAAATTTAAGTCTTATTTCCAACATTATGGACTCCACTCTCATAGCAACTTCCTTTATTTTTCCCCTTCAAACAGCTTGTTTCTTCTTTGCTCTAGAGACTTCTCTATTACATTTCTTTTACTATTCTTCTTTCACAAGCAGAATAGTTGTCAGTACCATATTAGCGACGTATGGTACTGGCGATCTTTGTTGACCTGCTCCGTAACCGATCCGGTACGATTTTGTATTTTTTGGCATAGTTGCATCAGGACTTGACATTATTTTCCATATACGAATGCCTTAATGACGTCAACCACAGTTATATGCAGCGCACCTAACTTCGGTAAATTGAATTTACCTGTAGCCAGAGAATTTACCTTTCAATTCACGACTGGGGCATTTTGAATCCATAAGCTGGAAATAAACTTGGTAAATAGCAGAATATATTTCAGATGGATAGGTGAGACATATTTGGTTCATCTCTTAGACCCCTACAGGCTGCGAGTTTGCCAATACTCAGTTCAATAACCCCAAGGAAACTAGTTCTATGCTGCAAAGAAAGAAAGGGATGGGTCTGGCTTAATAAGAAATGCTAACCTTGCAAGCAGACTAGCAAAGTGACGAACTGCCGTCACCAAAAGATATAAGCAGATCATGGGTTTACAGAGTCAATTAAGCGTTTACACAGTTTGTACTACTTTTATATTTATACATGTACTATATAAATATTATTATTTATATATTTGTTATATACATACAGTCTAAATGCGAAAAAAATAATGAGTATGTTGATTACGAAGGAACCGGTTATATCCGTCTGCAACATTACTATCAATGGTCAAGTCATAGAACAAGAAGATAAATTTTGCTATCTAGGATTTTACATTACATCAAATAGCCGATCGACGCATAACATTAACTCTAGGATTGCACACGGAAAACAGGCATTCATCAAGTTGGACAATGTCTTGAAAAGTAAGAAAGTTTCATGGATCAGAAGGTATAGGATTTTGAAATCACACGTATGGTCAGTTATGTTATAAGGTTGCAACTCATGGTCTTTGTTATCATGTTCAGAACGCAAATTGAGAAACGCAGAAACATGGTGCATTCTTTTTATGATGGATATAGTGTGGTCAGATCAGATTTCTAATGAGGAAGTCTGAAGGAGAGCGTCCGTTCATGATACTAAACCTGATCTCTTGCAGATAGTAATAACTTGACAGTTAAAACTAAAAGGCATATAGCGAGATGTGGTGGTTTAGAAAACACTATTTTAACTGGGGACTCTATAGAAAATAAAACACGAGGAAGACGTAGATTTTCATTAATGGATAACTTGAAGCGGTAGCTGCAGAAGGACAGCAGATAACTTTTCATCAACATCGATGCTCGGAAATTACAGAGAGCCATGATCGTTGACGCTGCTCTGCAGTATAGCACCCCATCATGATGATGTGCCTATCATGATGGTAAAATGTTTTATAATCTGAAGAAAAATTACTGCAATAATTGTCATCTTTGAGAAAGGTTCCTTGAACTATACACTATTAACAGAAAGCATGACTGCAGTACGCAACAACTTCTAACTGATTTGCAACGTTTGTTTTTAAAGGAAACTTGCTGATAACTGTGAATTTATTAAACAATAATGATTTGTCATGTGTAAGTATTTGTTGCAAATTAATAAACTAACATATGCATTTTAACAAGTTTTTACAAGATAGCGTTCTGGTAGTGCGTTTTCTTCGCTTCATAAGGTTGCATACAAGGAAAATTCCATAGATCATACCCTTTTATCAATATCATATTTTACAGAAAATCAGGTCTTCTTGAAACCTTCACATGATGCTTTTATTCATAACTCTTTAAAGAATTTTCTATCTGATTTTGTACTGCTTATAAATTTGATTCGGTATATTTCTGCCTTATTAAGTACATGTCTAGCAAACTCATAATGAATGCACAAAGTCTTTCAAGACTGTGAAGAAGTGTGATTTAAGTGATTTATTCTATAACTCTTCTACTGTAGTGAAATATATAAGAGGGAGGTAGACCATATGGTAGACAATTACTTAGAACACATAGAAACACTTGTACCAACTGTTTACTTAATAAGTTCTTATAAAGAATCTATGCAAAACAAACACATGATTCTTACTGAGATTTATTTATTCTTTTAAAATAAATTCCAGTAGATTTTCAAAAAGGAGAAATAAAATATTGAACATTTCCACTGTCTTTTAATTGAGTTTTAACATATAAACATTTTTTTTTTCAAATTCTAAATCATAATGTGCTGGCCAATTCTCATTTAGAGAAAAGAAGAAATCAGGAAAGTTTAATTTGCCAGGAAATGAAATACTAAATGGTACCGGGTTTTCGATATTGCTTTAATTCCTTTTAGGAAACGAAATATTTTCTGTGACAGGGGTGCTTGATAAACACTTACCAGGCATAGCTTTGACTTTGACTGGTAAATAGAATAGATATAAATACACTCCCTCGGTAAGATATAAGGGAGTATCCAGAGAGTGTAGACTCTAAAATTCTTAAAATTGAAAAAAATTCTTTGTCTAGAGGGAAAAAACAATCTGGGTATATCGAAACCAAGAAGAAATTATCTAAATGTGCGAATAATTAAAAGTGTATTTTACAGGGAAGACATAAATATATCTTGGCAACTGGATTAGGTTAGAAGAACATTAAAAAATTCTTCCACATTATTTCACAAAACATAAACAAATAAATATAGTACTGTATTACATATGCTGAAATCAGGTCAAAGATATTTAGTAGTTTCCTCAATAATATTCTAGGGACTGTATAAAAGTATGAATATTTGTAAATGAAAAATCAACAGCTATTCAAAATTATAGAATTCATCACTCTTAACGTTTGGTTTCCTATTGTTCGACATAACAGGTGCTACATGTCTGAAAAAATGAGTACCCAGGTTTTTCTATTTTCACCGACGAACACCTGGCAGCAGTGCACTGTTAGACCTTAATGTCTTTCTTAAAATGTGCTTTCTAATCACTCATCTTTGGTAAATATGTTGGCGCCTTCTCCATCCAATATCTGAATGTCAGTAAAAGAGTTTTGACACGATTCCAGACCTCACGTGCAACCAATGCAATTTTACCATAGCTGGTATATTAGTTTCAAATTTTGTATACAACAGCATTTTTTAATTTTTGTTGCAATTTATCTAAAAACCACTGCGGCATGTTACAAACTAAAGAGTTGCAATAACCTGGATTTCGTGTAATGGTTGCATGAGCAGGCGTCTGGGTACCTTTGGGGCGAGAAGCTTAAAAATATTATGCAATCTATATAGCTAGTAAAAGGACATAGAAAATAATGATAACACATGTTTGTACATCGTTAAATGAATATCTTGGTCTGCATAAACCCAAGGTTCTAGCTCCAATCTAATTCCTTCAAAAATCACTTATGTCAGCTCCTGCAGAGTAAAAAAGTGTTTAGAAATCGCCCACTTACGGATTTTTAGCCCCCGGAACCAGTTTTTGAAAGAAAAGTTAACAACTCTGAGTTCACCTCTAGATTGTGCACGCCTGAATGGTCCATCTACAAAATATCCCAGTGAATGCTAAATAAAAGGTCATAGCTACAGTGTTCTAACAGTCCTCGAAAACCGGTCAAACAGTTTTTTGAGGATGGCCGAAAAGGAGAGTCGCCAAAAGGAAGTTTTGTCGAACCGTTTTTAAACCTTTAAGTTCAGTCCCAGATATTCTAATCTGATCATTTAGTGCTGACACTGTTTCGCATGTTATGCAAAACAATGTCAATGTTAGCACAGAGGTCTGGCAGCATATGTAAAGACAACATTTTCATTATCCTTAACCTCAATTATATCTTACTGAATATTAAGTAGACCTGTTTCTGTACTATGGCATTTCCTATACGACAAAGCATAAAGCATGAAATGGTATTAATCGAATTAACTCATTGTGGTCTCTTAATTGAGAGACATCTGCTTTTTCACTGAGTTTAGACAAATGTAACAATATATTTACAGGTCTGAAGTTTTGGAAAGTAAGGTCAATTACAAACTTTTTAGTAAGATGTGTATCAAGAGCACATTTTCAGGCATTAGGGAAGTATCCTGAGCAAAGAGGCATGTTAATAATTAATGGAGTAATGGGAAGCAATATATCTAGATACCTCATGAGCAACAAGGTTGGTACAGAATCCAGCCCTCAGCTCGTGTTAGGAGACTTGATTGACTATCACCCTGTGTTCATTCGGAGTTAATAATTCAAATTCAGAATGAACAACGTTTAGATACTTTATGTACATCTCTTGAACGTATTGATGAGTTCATTTTTGTAAGTTTCATCAACTGTTTCCGGTAGAATTTCAATTTTATGCATAGAGAAATTGCTTAAATCGTTACCTAATGCACAAAGATCTCGTTAATTCAGTATAGGACAGCACTTTTTATTACATGTCAAGAATCCACTGTTGTTTTTATTTATCAAAACTACAACTTTGCCAATTTTTGTCGTTTGATACCGTAATACCCTAGACCAAGTAATGGCTGTAATAACTCTGTTGGTCGACCCCGTATCACATATCTTGACCAGATTTCTGATGATGTGGGACTACAAGCTGAAGATCTACCAACTGCAATGGCGGATAAAGATGGTTGGAGGAAGCGAATGTTAACGTCCGGGGCTACCCGCTGGATATGGTAAGTTAAGTAAGGTAAGATACCCTAAAAAATGACATTGACAAAACCTGGTCACTTAATAGCAAGCAGTATATTGCATTAAAGTTTTCATTTTAGGCATACACTGTTCTCTTAAAACTTAATTCTAATATTTATTAATTTGCTACGTCTTGTCAATTTCATGCTTAAATTTATAGCGTTTCAGCTTTACCAGGAGTACGAATTTTGGACTGGGGAAAGTTTTATCTACCATCTTGCTTATGATTTTTCTTGTCTTCTTTTAAGGTGTTTTCCATGTTGTTGATTACCGGAAAGTGGTTTTTGCTCGATAAAATACAGTTCTTCATCGACTCTTTTACTTGTTTTTTACTTGAGGTTTGGATTTTGTCCCTTCCTTTTTTTCTGTTACTTCTTTGATGTAAACTGCTGTCGTCCCTAAAAAGAAATCATTATCACTTACTTCAACCTCTTAGTTTAGAGCCTTGCTTTAACTACTTAAATTATTCTTGATAAAAACAGCAGATTCAATATTTTATTTTTGGCTTTAAACCTAGATAGCTCCAACCATTCCAGCGAGAAAAGCAACCGAATCCAGCCCCAGTATGTTCAACCTACCTAGCCAACCCACATAGCCAACCTACCTAGCAAGAAATTGATTAACATATACTTTAAAAAAATAGTAGAATGAGGTCAAGATAATTCAGCAACTTAACATTTCTTTTCGTAGTGTTGGTATTTGGTACCTACTGCAAAAATCTATCTAGAGGGAAAATTGTAA